>WBMW01004047.1:57967-325317 GCA_013396635.1 Penelope pileata | reverse complement strand
TTACAGACTTGCAGAGCTCTTGTCTCTCAGCTCATCACATCGGTTTTTGGGGTGGGTGTGGCACCCCCCACGTCCCCACCTGACGGCACGGGAGGACGGGCAGCAGGGAGACCTTGCCCCTGTTTCAAGGAGCCAAGGTCCGTCGGCACAGGGCAGCTCTCAGCGGGAGCCTCCCCGCGATGCGGTGTGACTAATGCTTTTACAACGCTGCCCACACCTCGAGATGGCATTTCAGGGCCAAAGGATCCAGCGAACCCCAAGGAATTGGTGCAGAATGCTCAGACATGTCCCTGCCACGCGCTCCATCGTCCCCAGGGCACTGGCCCCATGGGCATGTGCTATTCCCATGCTGCAGCTGTGCTGAGCTCAGCTGGCTGTACCCAGCCACCCCAGGTGACTGTGGCAGCTACGACAAAACCAGAGCTGGTTCGCTGGGTGTGCTTCTGTCAGAGGCTTCAGCAGCGTTGCTTAGGAGGGGCTGAGATGTGAGGTTTAAATCAAAATCAATGAAAGCTCACAGATTCTTCCTTCTTTCTCTGTGGTTTTTCCCACTTGTGTGTATGTGGAGTTTTTTTGAAGGTATTTTCACTGTGTTGCATAAAAGCCGCTCCAGAAAGCCCCGGTGCCTGTAGCTGAACGGCCTGGTGTTGGCTCTGATGGTGCAAGGCAGGGCCCACAGCAGATCTGCCCATCCTGTGTCCTTGCTGCCTTCTCCTGTCCATGAGACCCCAAGTGATGCTCACTGACAGCCTTTGAGCTAAGCACAATTTTGCTGGAAGTGGTGCAGAATGCAGAGTCCAACAAGCTACTCCTGAAGCTGCAGCAGTGCTAGCAGCTGGGCTCCTCATGCTTCGCTGCTTGTCTCTGTCCCCAGCTGCATTTTGGGCTGCCACAAACCTTGCAAGGTTGTTGTGCAACGCCCATGGGCAGCCTTAAACAGCATCGATGCAGACACAAATTGCATGCAGCCCACTGCCAGGACTGCAACTGCAGCCCCCATGGGTGGCACGGCAGCCTGGAGGTGAATAAGGGAGTGGAAGTAAATAAAACTGATGGCACAGCTCATGGGTGCCCAACCTGTTGGCTTGCCTGGGCTGCATTGAGTGAAAAGGAATCGTCTTGGGCTGCATATAAAATAGAGTATATAATAAATAGAGTATATAATGTAATAGAGTTAATGTAGATAACTAGCTACTAAAAACTTATTTTTTTAATGTTTTTTATTAAAATGTAAAAAAGAGCAAACAAACCATAAAACCAGTGGGATATCTGTCCTTGTGTTTGTGAAATCAGTGCATCACTCTGGTTTGATGGCAGTGGCTGCAATTCCCAGCGAGTTGTCAAGGTGTTCATCAGAGATTTTTGATGAAATTTTACTCTTCCTGTTCTTCATCCTCAAAAATGTGTGTGGCTTAAGGAATTCAGTCACAGAATTATATTATCATAGAACGTCCTGAGTTGGAAGGCACCCACAGGGACCATTGAGTTTGGACTCCACGCAGGACCACCCAAAATCACGAGTGATGCCCCAGCCAGCAGCAGTTCTGGAAAGGACTTGCAGAGGTCCCAAGAAGTTTGAAATAGCCTTCGGTTTTCCAGTGGGGAATGTGGTAGTTCAGCTCTGGTGCTGGAGATAAGGGTGGGGTTCACAGTGATGCTCCCATGCAGCTGGGCACCATGTGGGTGAGGTTCCGTGGCTGCAGGGAGCAGGAAGGCCTCCCCGCACAGGAAAGGCAGACGTCTGGGCTGGTTTCTTCCTATGCAAGACCGAGGGTGACCTGGAGCACCCCGGGAGATGTCCTCATATGCTTGGCTGAACTCAGTGCCACCACCTCATTGGGTGGCAGAGACCTTGGGAGGCTCCTCAGCCCATTGTGGAGGGACAGCTGAATCACTCAGGGATAGCCAGGGCGTGTGTCCCTGGGCATCACCGAGGGCCCTGCGCTGGCTGTGACACCTCCTGGCTTTCCCATTGCCTGTGACTCACCACAGTCACCTCTGCAGGGTGACGTGGCCGTGAGTCAAGGTGACACCATGCGCTGTGGGGCTGTGAGCTCCTCCCTGGGCTGGCATTGCCCAGGCACCCTGGGGATGCAGTTTCCTTGCAAACCTGTCTCCTTTTGCTGGGGAAACAGAAATTTCTCCCTGTATAAAGCAGGAATCGTGCTGCTGATTTGCACATGCACAGTGGCACAGAGCGAACCTGGGTCTGCATTTTTTGCTGGGTGGAAGGATGGGGAGATGGGTGCGTGTCTGGCTGCGTGCATGTCACGGGAGGGCCGTGCAGGGTTTGTTCCCCACAGGGGAAGGAAAGCACTTTTTGCAGTAATACTCCAGATAAGTAGAAGCCAAATATGTGTCTTTTTAATCAGAGCCTCTTCAGTTATATTAGGAGTTAAGACTTTATAATTTTTTCCACATTTCTGCATTCTTTCCAGTTGGGATTCCTTAGTGCTTTGCAGAGGATCTCTCTCTCTCCAGCCCCCTGGAGCTGGTCCTGCTGGGCACAGTGGGGCTCAACAGATGTGTGGGGAACACAGCAGGATCAGGGCCCCCCAAGAGCTGGGCACCCTTCAGATAAATCTGTGCACCATACTCATGGGAAGATGCTGCTTTAATGCCGGTAAATGCACAGAGGGATGAATCACTGCTGATTTAGGCACTGCAGAGCTGGATGTCTCACCCACTGTAGCCTTCAGGACTTGCTGCATGGTCCCTGGAAGGAGACGGACACCTCCATGCAGCTCTTAGACACCTGCACGTGTCTCTTAGTAGGCATCTTCCTGGGTTGCAGAGGCTGGGAACTGGGTGTATGTGAGGCATAATTCCAGCTGGCCCTGCAGCCTCCCACCAAAGGCTGGCTGGACCCGTCCTCCCCAGCTTCGTTCCCATCCTGGGGGCAGAGCCCTCTCCCCCGATCTCCTGGGGCTGCTCCATCCCCAAGGGATGCTCCCCAGATTTTTGGCACAGCATCCTTCCATTCCCTGCATTGTTTTGCTGGCGGGACAGCACCCCAAGCATCACCAGCCTGCTTTCGCGACGCCATCCATCATCACCCCCAGCAGCCGGGCATCCCAGTGGGAGCAGTTGGACGGGGGCAGCAACAAGGAAAGCCTCTTGGCTCTGCAGGAATGTGCTAATTGCTGCTGAACAAAAGCTGCTTCTGTGCTCCAGCCTTTGCCAGCCCTGTGTGAACGCTTCCAGTGTTTTCTGCTTGGGCTTTGCACACACTCCTGGTGTATTTGCAAAGGACTTGGATTTATCATTTCTTGTGCTGTTCTACTTAAATGGCATATTTGGGGCATGCCAAGAACTCACCCTGGTGTGCTCAAGAGCTTGTCTGGAAAAAGCATTTTTCCCCCTCCTTTTCAGATTGAGAGCTTTTCACTAGGATCTACCTCGAACAGTGCTGCCCAGCAGCTGCAGGGCTTGCTTTGCTTTCCTGCTCTCGCAGCATCCATGCTGCCAAAGGGAGCACTCCCCTGAGATTTCGGAAGCTTAAGTCCCTGGCTGATGACTGCTGTCATGTTTACCAAACTCCCGGCGGATGGTGACTCAGCTGCTCTTTGATTTCTTGCAGGCAGATTCTGCTGAGGCAGCGTCATGGCCCTTATCTGCCCGGGGCGTCGTGGTGCCCCTGCCCTCGCCGTGCCCGGGTGGGACGGGCGGGCACAGCGCTGGCGCCTGCGGGCATCCCACGCCTGGCGCCGGGCAGTCCACCATGGCAGCATGGATTTTAATCCCCAACACTGCTGCATGGGGCAGCATAAAGGGGTTTAGTAGCAGCTTTCTGGGAATGCAAAGAGAGGTTAGGGGAATGCAGCATTTTTTCCCAGGGAACAAGAGGAAAATCACCCGTGGGTGTCAGGATGGACTGTTCAAGTTGCCCTGAGAAGCTTGTGCCAAGCAACGTGGATGTGCAGAAAATCTCTTGGCATGGATAAGCCCTTCTGCCCATGCACACAGATGGGCAGAAAACCTCTCGATATGGATAAGCCTTCCTGCCCAGGCTCCCGGAGCCCCCGGCTGCTGCTGCAGTTGTTAAGAGCAGCCCCTGCCCAGAGCTGTGCTGTGTCTGGGTGCAGGAGTCCCCCGCCTCTCAGCCCAGTCTCGCTTCTGGGACATGTGTCCTCACTGCAGGGAGGAGCGGGGATGGACGGATGGAGCGACGTGATTGTTTGTTTCTGCATTTAAAAACAGTTGGGCCAGGGCAAGGGCGAGGCAGCTGCATGGCAAGCAGTGCTGGAAATGTTTGTCCCTGAAGAGCAGGGAGGGAGGAGCGGGGTGTGCAGGCTCCTTTCTGCACAGCAGGCAGAAGTGGCACCGGCGCTGGCAGTGCTCTGAGCCCTTTTGGTGTCTCTTGGCTCTTTATGAGCCTCCCAACAAGCTGCCTCTGCCCTGAGGTTAGCTTTTATTGCAGGTGGGGCTGCTAGCAGTGCCTCTCGCTGTTTGCCTAACAACGTCCATCATATTTTTATTTGATTGTAATCTTGATGAAGCATGGCCATTAAGTTTTACATTTTCCACACCATGTGACATCTCCCTTTTCTGTTCTGGAGGATTTCCAGGGTTGGGGTGAGCCCCTCGTACATCTGATCATGTCACCTTTACCAAGCTCTTCATTGCACAGCAGGGATGGGAAATGCATGGGAAGGATGGAGACCAGGTCTGCATTTTCTGGCTGGCCAGTGGCAGAGCTACCCCAAGCGTGATGCGTCCCTGTGTGCAGGCACAGCACTGCAGCACTGTGCCTGCACCCAGATCAGCCCTGACTTGTGTGGGGAGTGGGTCTCTGCTCCCTGGGATTGATGCAGGAATATCTGACAGAGGCTGGGATAAGCTGTAGAAAACCAAACCTGTGCATAGCTCCTGCAACATAGCTCCTGCAAAAGATAAAAATTCAGCTGTGGGCTAAGGAGGAGGATCTCGGTGACTGAGGCAGAGCAGACGTGTTGCTGGGATGGATGGCTGCAGGCTCACGGATGGCTCCAGCCTGGCCTGGCTTCACTCAAGCTCATCCTGAGAAATGCAGCCTGACATGAGGGTTTTGTAGTCGAGGTGCCTGCATCTCTCACAGTGCTCACAAATAGCCAACAGACACCCAGGTGATGATGGAGCCTCGAGCCTGGGGCAGAGCACATTGCAGCTGCATGTTGGTAGGCATGGAGCTGGTGAGGGGCCCAGGGCAGCATCTCCACCAAGCCCTGCACCAACAGGGCCTCACGGGTCACTTCTGGATGACCAGGCTCTGGCCTGGCAAAGTCTCCTCCTGGGGATCTTCCAAAGATGCCTGGACGTGGTCCTGGGCACCACGCTCTGCATGTCCCTCCTGGGACAGAAGTTGGACCCAGAGGTGCCTCCAGCTGCAGCCATCACCTGGCTGTGATGCTCACTGCAGAGCCCTGGGTCTACAGCATCCCACCTGCCCTGCACAGCCCTGGGAGGGTGCCTTGTGCCTTCCCCAGCTTCATCCCATGCACCGGTGTTGTACGGCGACTTTGATAACGTCAGCCTTGTTCTTCTGGCAGTTGGTGTTCCCACTGCAGGTGAGAAGCACGGTGTGGCTGTGGGCATCGGGGCACTGGAAAGGTGCCCTGGAAAGGATGCTTGTCTGGGAGGCCATGGAAAAGGCAGTTCTCCAGGTGTGCCGAACATTGATAGCTGCTGGAAGAAAAGTGTTCTTCGTGTTGTGAGGTGGCCTGTCGTGTGCTTCTGGGATGCCCTGAGCTCTACAGAGGCATTTTATTGTATTTTATTTTTTCCTCATGAAATCAAAGCATTGAAATGATTTTTTTTTTTTAATATCTCATCACAGTGCACCCAGCCCACGTGAGGCACAGAAGGCACGTTGCATGTTTTGTTGGTGTCGAATATTGCATGTTTTGTTGGTATGGAAAAGTAGATTTGCCCGTCAAGCCTAGCAGGAATGAGTTACTTAAGGCATTGTAGACCATGAAGGGGGTGAGGATGGAGATCCTCTGAGCCTCCCTGCAGCCTTTTCATGCCAACTTTCAGGACTGTGGAATGAGATTGGGAAAACAAAGTCTCAGTCTCTGTCCTCGTTTCCTATCTGTGGGCACAGCACTTAATGTAAATCAGACTGAGGGATGGGTGAGAGTGATTTGGGAGGAGCAGGATGGGAGCATCTCAGCTCCTGCAGCCACTGAATAACTGTTCTCAGAACAATTTTCCCTGTGAAAAAGCAGGTTCCTTGGACTTGGGCCATGTGGTAGAAATGTGCTGATTCCAACAACATTTTCCAGCAGCAAAAAAGAAGTTGCAATATTTTGTTTGGATGGCATCAAAACTTCAGCAGAGGCAGAGTATTTCATTTCTGTTCTGTGGCTTAAATGAATTTCATGTAATGTCGGTTGTAAATTTTAATATATTGTCTTTACAGTTTGTATAATTCCACATGTATGTAGTACATTAAGAAATATGTAGGAATGAAAGGAATAATGAAGAGTCGAAGTAAATCCACTGAAGAGAAACAGTTTAATGGCCCTAAATTGATTGCTGAGGGGAAGTTTGGTTTCTTGGCAAGTACAAGAATTTTAGTTTTTTATGCAGAGTCAGAATCAACATCTCCTTAATGTCAGGATTTCCCAAACAATGGGAATTGCAGCTCCAGCCAGCCCTGCTCAGGGCGCAGTCTGCTTTAATTGCTCGTCAGAGTCAGATATGAGGGCAGATAACGCACAGAGGCAGCATGGGCAGCACCGTGGCGTTAAGGTCAGGACACGTCCCTGGGCCGTGGGGACTGGAGGAAGCCACAAGGTTTTACCCAGATTTGGGGACATGACCGGTGTTTGCCACGTGAAAGGCGAGGTGAGCACACGTGGTTTTGTGCAACTTTTCAGAAATCCCCTTGCACTATACTCCTATAGCCCCGTTATCTGTGAATAACCATTTTGGCTTTTGGGAAAGCCTTGTAACGAAGCTTAGAAAGAGCGGGACAGGTGAGCGGGCAGTGAGTGGGTTGAGGACTGGCTGACTGGCCGAGCTCAGGGGGCTGTGATCAGCAGTGCAGTCGGGTTGGAGGCTGTCACTAGTGGCGTTCCCCAGGCATCGGTGCTGGGTCCGATTTTGTTCAACATCTTCATCAGTGACCTGGACAAAGGGATAGAGTCCACACTCATCAGTTTGCTGGTGGCACCAAGCTGGGAGGAGTGGCTGGCACACCAGAGGGCCGTGCTGCCATTCAGCCAGACCTGGATGGGCTGAGTTGGGTGGAGAGGAACCTGGTGAGGTTCAACAGGGGCAAGTGTAGGGTCCTGCACCTGGAGAGGAATCACCNTCCTTTCCAACCCCCACGATTCTGTGATTCTGTGACACCTTTGGATATCTACTGTGCAGCCCTGGGACTACCTGTACCCCCCAGGAAACCTGCACTAGGGCAGAAAGGTGTGCTTTGTTCTCAGCATTGCTCTGTGAAGGCTCAGAGCTGCGGTGTGGAGCTCTGGGGCAGTGCTGTCCCACCTGGAGGCAAAGCAGTGGGGGGACTTGCGTACCATTTGCACCTTCCCAGAAACGTTTTGAGGAAGAAAACACCATTGGGTTTCTAATAACAGCCTCCAAAGTGAGCTGAACAGGTTTTGCTTTATTTTTTCTTCTCCACAAAAGACTTCATTGTGCCCCAAAGCTGTTTTCTGTCAAAAAAAAAAAGAAAAGAAAAGAAAAAAAAGGTCTGATGGAAAGTGTTTTACTAAATCTAAGTGAAGCCTATCAAAAATGTTGCCAAGAAAGAGAGAATGAATAAAGCCATGGGTGCATGGAAGCTGAAATGCCCCCCAACCCCCGGAGCCCCGGGGTGCTGTGCCTGGGGGAACGCCATGGCCCCAGTGCTGAGCTAGGGAACAAATCTGCTTCGCTCAGCAGCGACGTGTAAGGTCTTCAAACTGGAGTGAGGCTTTCTGAGTGTCCTTTGGCTTGTTTCCTTTAGAGGAAGGAAAGATCTCAATTCCAGCATTCCTGTCTGCATCCCAAAATAGACAGCTCTAAGAATAGCCCTTCCCCAGCGCAGGGCAGGATGCTGCCAGGAGGGAAAGGGCTGGGGAAGTGCGAGATGCCTGCCCCAACCAGTGGGACCCTGCTGCTGCATGCTGGTGTCAGCTCTGGCATCAGCCTGCTGTCCCTGGAGCATCTCTGCGTGTTTTGGTGGGCTCAGGGCTGCGTGTGGCTCCCTGGATGGGACCAGCATGGCTCAGTGGCTGCTGGGGGGGCAGACGTGGTCCCTGCTGAGCTGCCGTGGCTGCGGGCAGCAGTCGGGGTGGTCCCCCGGGGCCAGGAGAGGCACAGATGTCCCTTGGAGCAGATGGGGTGGGAGCACGCGCCCTGCCAATGTCCTTTGTGCTATGAGGTTGCATCATCTGAGCACTTCTGGCCTTACCAGTCCCCCTTTGTGGTCACGTTTTCACACTTCTGTATGCAGATAGGAGGTCTAAAAAGCAACTTTGGAGTAAGAGAAGAGATTCTGGCACAGCCTTGCGACCCCCCCAACTGTGGCTTTAAGAGAAATACTTTCATGGAACAAAACAATAAATCTGACAGCACCAGCAGCTCCTTCTGCCCATGTTTCCTGTCTTTCAGTGCTGGCAGAGGAATGTCATTGTCCCAGGCTATACCCAGCCCACGAGCCCAGCAACTCCAGCAGCCCCAGACCCCGCTGCACCCAGGAGCAATGCTGGGAGCTCCTCTCCGTGTGGCACTGGGGGGCTGAGCCAGGGGATGCTCAGCACTCAGTAGCACAGCCCAGGTGTTCCAGTAGCATGTGTCAGACCTTAAATATCCCTACGTTGGTTTCATAGCACCTCATGAAGCTTAAAGCAGTTTGGGGTTGCCATGTGCCTGGGCAGGGCTGTTTGTCCTGGTTCACGAACATACAATTTTGGGGCACAGCATGGCTCACCCCAGGATAAAAGTGTAAAACAGAATCACTCCCTGCCACAAAGTGCCCAACTGAACGAAGTGCCTCTGCTTTTATGGCCCAGCTTCACAATGGCAGAGATTTATGTATTCAGGTGGGTTTGAAAAATGTTGGCTGAAAACCAGGCAAAACTCACAGGGTTTGGCCATGGCTTGTTCTGTACTTTGGGCTTTGCTCAAGGAAAACCCGAGGTGGGTGTAGCGAAACCGCGCGGACCCAGATCTGAAGGACGGCTCGCACGGAGCGCTGGGAGCCCCAGGAGCTGAACTGCACGCTCCGGAAAGAGGGAAAAGTCATAATGTGGAAAAATGTGAGCTCCCCCGGGCTGCGAACCTGAAACCCTTTGGAGCTGGTTTGGGAAAATCAGGCGGGGAGCGCAGCTCCTGCCCAAATTCCAGCTCTGGGGGTTGGTCCAGCGACGCTGCCTCCTACCTGGGCTGCGTGCACGTGTGAGGGGTGAAATGGGCAGAGATGTGGAGGAGAAAACCTATCCCAGAGGCACAGGTGGCCCTTTTGGGCCACTGCTCAGGGTGATGATGGCGATGCTGGAGTCTGCTCTGCTGCAGGACCAAATGCTGTCCCTGAAGCAGCCAAAGGGCTTCAGCCCTGTGATGTCCTGCCCTTATTTTCAGTCCCATATGTGAAGTGTGTTTGGGAAAAGGACACAGGAGTGCCGTGTCCCTGCAGGCTCCCTGGCCAGCCCTGCATGGAGCAGAACTCCAGTGGCTGCATCCCTTATTCCCAGTGGTGTCTGGGCCTCTCTCCCTTGCATTTGGTCCACCAAAGCAGCGCGCAGGGTTCACCCACAACAAAGTGGCACACAGACAACCCCACCGTCCTGTGCTGGGTTTTATAGCTGCTTGGCTCAGGACGAAGGAGTGTTTGGCTCCCACCTGGAAGTCCCTCCTGTAAGGAGTCGCTGCCCACGGCCCAGCGCTGCTTCAGCCCTGACACATTCTGTCCCAGCAAGAACGCTCCGTGGGTCTCCACGTGCTCAGATGAGTGGTGCCTCACCGGGAGCTCCGGGTTTTGTCACCACTCTCTGGAGCTCTGGCTCCTGGGAGCTGCCAGGGGCTGCAGTCAGGGCAGGCACGGCGTGAAATTGCTTTTCAGCAACAGCTGGGAAAGTATGAATTTCCTAGCGTATCTTTCCAGCTTCCATGATGTATTGCAAATCTCTGGTTGTTATTTGCTTTGGTATCTTCACCTGGTTTTGTCTATTTTCATTGTTCTGTGGTGGAGTCATAGAACACCACGTTGCAGGGCTGGCAGGAGAACATCCATGGTGCTCACAGCGGGGTTCCCCGGCCCCTCAGCTTTGTGTGTGTGCTGGATTTCTCGGGGCAGCACTTCTCCATCAGCCACTTTCCTCCCAGGGACAGTCGGTGGCACGGGAGAAGCTCACCCAACTCTCCAAGCAGCTCCTCTGACTGCTCCTGGGTGCAGAACAGCAAGAGGCAGGGGGGTGCTCTCACTGAAATCACTTTGGGGTGTCCCCGTGCTGGGAGATGTTCCTGCAGGGCTGTGTGCCCGCAGAAAGCATTTATGGGCGCTGTGCTGACGCAGGTGGGGTGAAGCGTCCTCGAGGGTCAGGAAGAAGCCATGGGATTTACAGCACGAAGGAGAGGCTGGCACATCACTTGGAGGGATGCAGGTGGAAATGGCAGCTCCTGACTGAAAGTCCAAACCCAAAGGGCCCGCAGGCACCTTTTGGAGCACACCTGCACGATGGGTTCGGGGCTGGGCTGCATGCCCACATGGACCCATCCTCTGGCAACCGGTCTGAGCAGCACTCATCTCTCCAAGAAACGTCAGGATTAACTTTTTTCTGAAAGCTGCTCTGGATACACTCAGAAAACATTTTTTGCTTGGGCTGCTTGGGAACATGTGCCACTTGCAGGGAAGAAGCCCATTGATTCAACACTGCTTTGCTTTTTCTGCAGCAGGCACTGTCTGGCCAAGCAGACCGCGATGTCCCAAAGATAAAAATTGCATGTAACATGAGATAAGGCATCGGGCAAAATATTTATGTAACGAAATCTTAATGATGGTGCTAAAGGTCTGCGGCGGGGCATGGCGGCAGGGCTCGCTCCTCTGGCTGCCGGGCCATGGGCAGATGGAGAGCGAGAAACACGGCCCTAGGGAGAAGGCTGTTCCTGGTAGGAAGTTTGGTCTACTGAAAAATTCTACCAAATGATGTCAAATGATTTGCAGAACCTGGTGTGATCACAGCACTCTTAATCATGCATCACCTTCACATGGAGATGGTTCTGAGGAGCAGAGAAGGAAGGATTCGGGCTCCAGTCCCAGCCCAATGTGTGGCCGAGCGAGGAGGTGGCTTTGGTGTCATCCAGCAGCTGAATCCCATTGCCTTCATATCACATATCACACATCAGAGTGGCTTTCAGCTTAATGCTTATCAGTTTTCAGTGGCCAGATCTGGTGAAAGGAAATTTCCTGGGGAGACAGGCAGTCCCTTGAGCCAACACGCAGCACTGAGCAGCGGCCGCGTGGAACTCCTGCTCCGTGCCAGCAGAAGTCCCTCCGCAGGTGAGCTCTGCAGAAGTGCTAAAACCAAGCTCTGCTCAAGCACAGGCTGCTGGTGGTTTCAGATGAACTGTGTTCATAGGCACTATGAGGGCTTGGGGTGTGGTGGGGACAGATGAGTGCTGGGATCATTCAGCTGAGGCCGCCTGCATTGTGCAAAATTCAAATAACAGCCGCTGGCAGCCACACTGCTGAGGTTTGGCTGTGGCCGTGGGAGGTCCCAGCGCTGTCTATGGGGATGGGAAAGGGCAGGCGTCCCCGGTGCATTGCTCACCCCTGCAGCCAAGCACACCCTGAGCCCAGCGAGGCAGAGGGCACAGAGGAGGGACCGGTGGGGCCAGCCGTGCCCTGGGCTCCTCGCAGCACCTCTCTGCTGTTCCCGCTGCTGTAGGAGTGGAGCAGATGCCCTGAGGGAGCTGAACTGCAGCATTGGGCGGCTCCCAGCGCTGTGCCGTGAGTTCGCTGCAGCCCCTCTTGCAAAGGAGTTTTACTGCATTTGCTGAGGATTTACTGAAACAACTGCACTGGGAGATACGTTCCTTCCCCCTGGGGTAGAAGAGAACATCGGCAGCAGGGCAGGGAACTGCAGAGCTCCAACACCGGGCTAGCCCCACGCTGCACTGATGGGATTGCTGCTGGACCTCCATCCCCTGCCCTGGGCGGTGCAGGTGCTCACCTCCCCGTGCAGGTGAGCCCTGCAGCGAGGGGCTGTGCTGGTGCAAAGAGCATTGCTTCTTCCCTTAAGCCCAGTGCCATCGGGAAGGGCATTTATCATGGAAAGTGCATTCTGGCTGTGCTGCAAGAGGAGCTGAAAAGCAAGGAGAAACATTTTTCTTTTTCTCATTTTCCATGAAGCTGCTCTTTTTTCCAGATGAGCTTTCTGGGCACTTCCACAGCAGCACCGCCTTCAGCCCCTGCTATTTCCTGAGGAGGCAGAGCCTGAGGTCGCTCCTATCGGCTCTGGACTTTGTGATCCTTTCTCTGTCTGTTAAATAGGAGTCTGAATGTGACGACAGAGAAAAAAAAAAATACAAAATCTCCCCCTCTGCTTTCCAGCCCAAAGCCTTGCCAAAGCAATAAAACGCTTTACACAATAGCCAGTCATGACATAAACCAGTCCTTGAACAGCCTGCCAAAGTTCACCTCAAGAAAGTAGGCCTGAAAATAAACACTAACCTATAAAAAGCCCCACAGACTTGAAGATAGTCTTCCCATTGTGCTAATTGCTTTCACATCTGGCTCAGAAATGGAGAGTGTATACGAGCATGGAGAGGCCACCAATAACTCACTGCAGCTAAGCACAAAAGCATGTGCCGAGCGTTCATCACACAAACCATCCATTCCCACTCAGCAGATCTCAGATGCTCAGGCTTAATTTTAGGTTTGTGTTTAAATTGTGCTGAAATGCTGGGGCTGGTGGTGACGTTAATAAGCAGCACATGGTTAAATGCTTTCACGGGTGGGATGCTTCAAGGCGAATGTAGAGAAACAGAACCCATCTCCCTCACCCTCCATCAGTTGTGGGACCACAGCAAGCTCAGCTCCGGGTGGTTTTTGCCTGTCCTCATGCTTCAAAAAAAGCCTAGGGTGCTGGAGAATTGTGCCTCGGATAAATCCAGGGCTGCACATGCACAGAGGCAAGTTGGCAGGGGATGGCTTCCAATGTCATTTTCTGTGTGATAGGGGTGGCCAAGGAGATGGCCAAGTGGTCAGCTCACCTGGCTGGAACAGGCACGTGCTTAGCATTTGTTTTAAAACGCACAGTGTGGCATCCAAGCTCACTGAAGCGATTCCAGTTATTACCAATGGAAGAACAAACCCTGGCAGGGTCCTGGCAGGTCCCACCAGCAGCCAGACGTGCTGTTACGCTCTGCACCGTCTGCTCCGTGCGTGTTTCTGTCTGTTTTCCTGCCCATGTCTAGACCTTCCCTGTGACTGCGAACCAGCGGGTGGGCGCAGGGCTGTCTGGTCCTTGCTTGCGTGTGTATTTATTTGTGTAGCTGATTGAGTTTTACAGCAGTCTCACGCTGGTGTGAACAAGCCCTTTGCTTGTTGGATGCCACTTTGAACACATCTTTCCCACAGCCTCGGACTTTGCAACAAAAGCCAGACCCTGCAAGCGGCTACGGAGAGACCCTCCCCTAGATAATTCCCTTTTATTTCCTGCATTTACTTGGGCACCACTGAGAGCATCCCCAGTGAACAGAGCTGCTATGGTTTATGAGAGGTCACGGCTACGGGGACAGGAGTTGTCTGTGGCCGCACCTTCAGGCACGCGGCGCAGCCCGCCCCAAGCAAGAGGACGCGGTTTGGTGGTTGTGACTCATTCTGAGAGCTCAGGGAGGGATTTGGAATGATTTATTCACACCACATGTATTGTTCGGAAAACTCACTCGTGCTACTATGGTTAAACTAAATAATTCATCCACCCGTCTACTTTTGAATCTTGGTTGGCTTCTGTCTTTGCGGAGAGCCTTGAGGTGGAGATCACTGAAGAGGCCGATTTCCACGCTTGATGCCTTTAGAAAGGAGAACCCCAAGGTTCGCTTTCCAGCAGGCCTGGCTTTGCTGACAGTCTAAGGATGGAGACGACATTCCTCTGAGGGAGCCGGGTTCATCCGTCCCAGCCCCAATTAGGTTTCTGGCTCTGCTGTCATTCTGCCCGTCTCCTATGGGACATGGGAGAAATGCGCCTTCCCTTGCACCACCCTTCTAACCCTTAAAAAGCACCTAGGGCAGCTCAGATGGAGACCTCTGCAGAGGTCTGCTTCTTCCCACTGAGCATAAAGGAAAATGTTTTAGCTTGCAATGCCTAAACCGAGGTGAGACGGTTTCTGGTCAGCATGTGCCCATGGGTCAAATTGGGAGGACAGCATTCCTGTTGCGTGTCCTGAGCATCGTCTCTGCATCCCCAGTGGCAGTTGGATGCACACACAACGTGTCCTACTGGTTTAGCTCATTCATTTCTTTGGGGCACTTGACACAGGTGGTGACCTGTCCTCCAGCACAGGAGAGCAGAGCCAACAGCTCTGGGGCAGGGCTGCAGGTGGGACACGCAGAGCCCATCGGGATGAGGGGGTGAGGAGGTGGGCATGGCCACGCCAGTCCTTGTGCCAGGACAACCAAAGGGCAATGTTGTGCAAATGTGTCCTTTGGGTTTCTTGATAGGAATGTGAAGGTTTTGCTAAACTGAAAGCCAGGGTGGAAAAGGAGGTGGGAACTCTGGCAGAAGATGCAGGTTCTGGGAAGGTAATTGCTGACCCCCTCCAAAATGTGGAAAAATGCACGTGAAGCACATAGATAAGAAATGATTCTCTCACATAATTGCCACCGATTTGTGCAAAATATTTGGTCTGTTGCTCACGCCTCTTTCAAAGCAGCAAGGTATGTACAGCACGTTTCCATCTCGGAGAAGGAAGAGGTTTCACAACACGTTGTTAGCAGATTTTCTATGAATAGCTCCTGTGTGAGAACGCAGGATGGGGCTGCACGTACACACAGATGTTTTCTCAGGCCTTCTTAAGACTGTGGTGCAGCATTAACAGGTTTGTTGTTGCTGCGGAGTTCATCCCACTTCAACCTGGTACACGGGAGAGGTCTCTGGCCCTGTTGGGACTGCATTTTTGTAGCCATTTATGGAAACCAATGGAGTGACTAAAAGCAGCTGGAATTAACCACAAATTTGGGTTTGGCACCGCTCCTTGCTTAGGGGAGGACACTTGCCTTGCCAGGGCTCACCTGTCCAGCTGCAGAGCAGAGAGGTGCTGGGCTGTCTGAAAGCTCCATCGGGCAGAATGGTGGCACCTGGAGGTGCTGCACAGGGCTTTGGAGCCAGCACAAATGCTTACGCTTCTCCAGCAGTGGGAAGGACATGAGCTGTCCTGGCAGAGGATGGGCGATGAGCCCCAGATGGTTTCCAGTGGCTGTGCATGTCCAGAGCTGTCCTTTCCCTTGCCAGGCTGCTCAGCCTCCCTCCCATCTCCTTCAGGTTTGGTGTCATGGAACCACAGAATCACAGGGGTTGGAAGGGAGCTCTGGAGATCATCCAGTCCAACCCAACCTGCAGCGCTTCTCCTGCTGGTCCCAGCCCCTGGCACTGCAACAAGAGGCCTGGTGATGGCCAGAACCATATTTTTCCACAGGCCATGTGCAGAGATCAAAGCATCTCAGGCCTCACCTTGAGAATCCTTGGTCTTTTATGCCCACCAGAATTGTCACTGGATTAGAATCCCAGCAAGACCCTGGGAGGCCTCACACGTTTCCCAGCCAGATGGAGCCAAGGGCAGGACCTGCGGGCTACAGCTTGTCCCCAGAAGCCAGCCTTGCTTTCACGAATAGATCAGATCTTGAAACCTACTGGAATCCTAAAACAGCCCTGGGCCAGATGGAGTGTGCGCTGCCTGACCCTCCCTGCCCTTCGGTGTGACAGCACGGGACCACACCTGCTTTATTTATTTTTTAGTTCTTCATGAATGGATGTGTCTTTCGTAAAGCATTCTGCTGTCTCACAGACAACAGGTCCCTCTCATGCAGACAGGGTTTGCCCAAAGCTCTGCGACTGGGCAGTGTCAGCAGCCTCTGACAGACACTGTAAAAAATGTGGATCTGGGTATTTTCAGAAGGGAGAATGTAGAGCTGTGACAGAGATTGACAGCTCTTGGCAGTAGATTTTGTGCTTAGGCATCTAAGTGTGTCCCCTGTGACTGCAGCTCAGGTAGACCTGGGCTGGACCCCTGCCGAGCATCAGCCTCACCTTTCCACCCCTGTTTGCTGCTTTGATTCTGAGCTAAAATGGTGACAGCTCTGGGACAAACAATGTTCTCACATGTCCATCACAACTGGGAGTGCCCCACCAGAACCAGGAGTGGTAGTTCTGTGATTTCAGGACTTTGCTGCTGGTGGAGGTGTAGCTGTAATTACTGGGCTGGATTTAATTGCTTGGACAGCTGGAGGACACAGGGGTGCTCCACTTAAACTGATGTGGTACCAGGAGCACGAGGGAGGTTGGGATCTCATACTGTGTGCAGCCGATAACTTCTGCTCTGGAGTCACTCAGCTTGTGAATTGGGCAGGGTTTGTTGCTTCTAGGCACACCATAACCCTTTCATTTGAAAAGCTGCTGCAGAAGCTCTGCTGGACCAAAGCTGCCCCTGTTCTGCTGTCCCCGTGGTGCTCATGTCCTGTCCCGCTGCCACCAACGCTTGCCTAGAAAATCCCTGCCCTGTGCACTTCACCGGTGGGCCGTTTACAACCCCATCTAATTATTATTGCTCAGTTTCAGAAAACGCCTCTAAGATAGCACGGTGACCTGCAGCAATCAGCAGCATCCCTCACCATGCAGTGATTCATCCCAGGGCGTGCAGGTGGGGATGGGTGTGGGAGTGTGGAGCAGGGCTGCTCTGGGCTGTGCATCCCTGCGGAGGAAGAGGAGTTGGCTTCCCCTGGCATTACTCTGCCTGGGTTAGCTGCAGCAAAGCAGCTTGTGTGCTGGGCCTTTTATTTCAGTTTGATGAAGTTGATTCTTCACCAGCTAAAGCAAGATTGTGTTTAAAGTGAAATCAAAGCACACTAAACTTTGCAGACACAAAGCAGTTGGATCGAATTATTCCTAACGTCGGGTCTTTGGCAAGACTTTCTGCTCATGACAGGTTGTAAAGCATCTTGGTGAAGCTTCAGTCTGCAGCTGTGATAGGTGGGAAAATGAGGAGGAACTGAAAGAAGGGTGAGAAAGGACATATTTGAATATTTGATGAACCATCCATACTGCTGGCAGTCCAATGTGGCAACCCAGAGAAGGCACTAGAATGCCCAAGGACAGCACTGAGTTGCCCATCGAGGGCAATGGGTTGCCCAGGGGTGGGATCAAGCTGCCCGGCAAAGTCACTGCATTGCCCAGAGGCTGCACTGGGTTGCCCAGGGGTGGCACTGGGTTGTCCAACAGCTGTTCTGGGCTGCCCATGGCCATCACTAAGTTGCCCAGAGTCAGCACCAAGTTGCCCAGTGATGGCAATAGGTTGCCCAGGACAGATGCTAGGTTGCCCACAGAAAGCACTGGGTTGCCCAGCAGCATCACCAGGTTGCCATAGCAGCTTGCCCAGGCAGAATCCCGCCACGGAGCACCTGGTGCCCATAGCAACACTCCCCTGCTCCTGTGTTGCTGCTGGCAGCTGGGTGCTGGGGATGCTGCACACCCAGCGCTGCTGCCACCGAGTGTGACTGCACAGCGGCGAGTGACAGCCCCTGGGCAGCCCCGAGCACCCACACAGGCAGCTGAGGGTGAGCAGATGCTGTAACTGGGAGTGGGGGCTAAAAGGCAGATGTTTCTCCTAACCCCTCAGCTACCATCTGGATGATATCTCTTATCATGCGCTCAGGTGGTCGGGGGCATCTGTGTTCAGAGGTGGCAGAAAGTGTCACCTGGGGGAGGGAGGAACACCCATTTCAGCTGGAACTGCAGGGAAATGTAACCCTGGTCCATTCCCAAGGTTTTCTTCTCCTTTTCTGAAGATGTCAGTATTTCCTTTCAGGGAATGATTTATGCACAGGGGTGGGAGCCTGGAAGGCTTTGTCTTGCTCGCTGAAGGCTGTGCCTCAGGTGTGAGTGAGTGGCACGGAGCTGGGTGGGTGTCCCCAGCAGTGACTGCTTGCTGGGAACCAGCACGCACAGGGGTTTTTGTTGGACCCAAGCACAGACATTTCATCCTCGGCTCTGCCAGACTGGCTTTGTGCTTGCAGATGTGTTTTTGCCAAATTGGAGACTGAGCTTCCCACTGCCCTTCCCAGCGCCAGGCTGGGTCCTGGGGCTGCAGCACTGCTGCTGGCTGCAGGTGCTGGGGCGCCCATGCCACCGTGGCCAAAACTGGGCACAGCTTGAAAATACCACCTGCAGAGTTCAGTGATTTCCCAGCTGCAGGCTGTGTGTTTTTCCCCTTTGACTCATCTATTGCTCTGGTTTGCCCTTGCTGCAGGACCTGTTACTCTCCTGAATTTGCCATGCATTTATTTAATAACTGCATTCAAGAATGTTTGATTTTGAGATGCATCAGACCATTACAGGCACCAGAGACAAAGCCTCACCTGCTGTGGGCAGCTTGGCTCTGCCATCGGGGTGCAGGACCTGCTAGTTTCTGTGTCTCCAATCCACCCCTTTTTAGGTTTTTTGGTAGGAAACAGTGAATTGTTGTTGGTCCTGCCCATTGTAGAGGTGCTCTTTGTTGCAGAAGTGGCTAAAAGCAAAAAAACCCTCTCTTTCCCAAGGGTTTTCTGGTTTTGAAAACAAGCCAGCCTCTCATGCAAACTGATCAGGGCAGCCCAGGAGGAGCAATTAGCCCTTCAGCCATGTGATTGCTTGCATGGATGCTTTGTTTTGGAATAAAAGCGAGTTCATTGCATGAGAACGTCCCATTTTTAAAGGGATGAAGTTGACTTCATGCTGTAACAAATGGGATTTAGCACATGCCCTGTGTCACACCCCTGCCATCCAGGGGCCCTGTGGCACGCTGCCATCCCAGCCTGTCACTGGGCTCTGGACCAGGCCAGGAGCACGGGGACAGCACAGCGCTGGGGAAGGACATGTCCCTGCAGCACGGCAGCACTGTGACGCTGTGCTGGTGGGTGACACATGCAACCAGATAAGAACTTCCCACCGAGCACAAGTAACCCTCCTGGGCACATGTCCATGGGCTGGCCCTCTGCACTGCATTTCTGATAGCGGCGGGCTGCTACCGCCAGCACCCGAGCAGAGTGCCCGTGCTGCTGGGTGCTGCTGCTGGCAGCCTCCCTGTGTGGCCGCTCACCCCACGTCACTGCGAGGCTGGTGATGATGAGCTGTTCTGAAAACACTTTGTAGGATATCTCCCTTCCAAGTGCAATTATTTCACATTGTCTGAGCCACAGATATTTTGCTTCCTTTCCAAGTCAGGAGAGATGGCTTTTCTTTTTGGTGAAGTAGGTGGTTTTTTACAAATTTGGATGTAGTCCTGCACAGCTCATCTCACCGGCACGCTCCTCACTCGGGCGTTTAATGGCAGCGAAGGTGCAGGCGATGAGGACGGAGCCCCACGCCCACGGATCGTGCGGGGTTGGTAGCAGCTGTGTGTCCACGGGGATGCAGCTATCGGGCTGCTAATGGGGCTTTTATAGAGAAAGTCGCATCTGGAGCCCTGTGGGATCAGCAGATACGCTGGCCAAAAGAAACAAAAGAACAGCAGAGAAACAGCAACCACACTCTCATTGGAATGACAGATTTAAGGAAAATGGAGACACAGTATCTGTCACTCTCGTTAGCCGCCGTGATCTGTTTCTCTCTGCTGTTCAAGACCTGACACTGGATGCTAACAACAAAGCCAAAACCCTGTATATACAAATGATGAGGATGAATGCTGCAGGGATTTGCTTTCGAGAGGTTTAAGCCCGTGTGGGCGCTGCGTGGGGGCTGTGTGTCGCTGTTGGTGCTACAGTTGCACGGGTTGCTGCAAGGCGTGCTCGCGGGGTGACTCTGCCTCCTCCTCCTCCGCAGGCCCGGACCCGAGCAGCAGTGCCCAGGCATGGAGCTCGTTGGCTCGCCCATGTCGGTGACACGCGTCCACCCGAGACCTGCCCCCACCAACCTCCTGCCCACCATCAGCACCATGGCTTCCAGCTACAAGAACCAGTTCCCCTACTACCCCCTGCCTCAGAGCTTCACCCTGCCCTGGTTGCCCAGCTCCTACTACCGGACGGCTGCCATCCACCCCGCTCTGGCTCCGTTCTCCAGCAGCGCCCGGGGGCTCGCCCCCAGCAAGATGCTCCCGTTCGTTTCCAACAGGTCGACCCTCTTCACCCGGTACAGCCCGGACGATTGGTACCGCTCCAACCTCACCAACTACAGGGAGTCGGAGACGTCCCGGCACAACTCGGAGAACCTCAGGGTCGACACCTCCCGCCTGATTCAGGACAAACATCAGCAGACGAAGAAAACCCAAACAGAGAGCACCAAGAACCTGGGGGAACGTGTCAACGACATTGAGTTCTGGCGGTCGGAGCTGTGCCATGAGCTGGATGAGATGATCGGGGAGACCAACGCGCTCACGGACATGAAGAAGCGGCTGGAGAGAGCCCTGGCAGAGACAGAGGCCCCCCTGCAGGTGAGCCCCGTGCTGCTGGGACATCTGTGGCCATTCAAACGTCTCATTAAGTTTCATTGGAGCTCCGTAACGTCTAGAAAGTTTTTATTAAGAGACCATTAGTTAGGTTAGCAATAAACATGCCCCTTGCCATCTGTTCCATCCCCTATCAGCACATGCTGAGCACATCGGAACACTATTTGCTTAACCAAATATTTTTATAAGCTGTGTATCCAAAATCTCAGACTGGGATAGGAGAGCCCATGCCTCGCTATGAGGCACGGGTGAGGTCAGCTTCCAGCCCGACGCGGGTCCCCACACCCAGCTGCGGGTGCACGGGGCCATGTGCACTCCCTCATAGGATTCAGTGCTGATGTTGCAGCTTGGCTGCTCGTTGCCAGCTGAGCCAAGCCCTGAACGTGTTTTTTTTCTCTGTGCCCACCTGTAATTTATTTTCTGACTCAAGGTAGGGACCATCCCTCTAGGGAACACTGTCCCTGCAGTTTGCCGTGTCCCCAACAGGTCGCCCAGGAGTGCCTGCTCCACCGGGAGAAGAGGATGGGCATCGATCTCGTCCACGACAACGTGGAGAAGCAGCTCTTCACGGTGAGTCTGGCTAAGGCTCCTTCTGCCCAGACTGCCCTCAGCAGGTCTTGCAGCCCTGTTCCATAACTGGATCTTGGGCACTAAATTCTTCAAATGCTGGGCTAGGAGATGGTGTTTCCATCAGCTGCACGTCTGCCTTTTGTGGTGAGATTTTCCCTTTTAGCTGAAGAACAGCTGTGACGCTGTGTAGCACACAGAGGTCCTTGGTCCCCCTCCAAGCACCCTGTGACAGTATTCCTGCCCAGCATCCTGCACCCCAGAGCCCTGCCCGGACACTGTGCATCTCAGCACACACAGATGTAGGGGAGGCAGTGTCTGCCCAACAGCTTGTCTGCTTTTCCCAACTACCCCAGTCACTCTAATAAACGTTGTTACCTCTACCCCCAGCGTTGCTCTGCTCGGTGCTGCACGGCTGCAGTAGGAGTGCTGCTCTGTGTCCTTAAGCAGTGCATTTTATGGAAATCATAAAAACGTGCGCTCTTGCCTGCCTCTATATAGTCTGCTTTAAATTATGAACAAAATGCAAACAGGATGAGAGCTGGCCCAGAAGATCCTAACCCGGGGTACAGTGAAATGCAGTCACTGCAAGGGCCTCACGGAGCTGGAAGGAAATGGCAGCCCCTGGGACTGCGAAGCCACCACTCCATTAGAAGATTTTTTATTATGAGTCAGGCCCTAAAAAATTAGAAGATTGCCTTAAAGGTCATGAGATTTTAGGGAAAAAATCAGAGTTGACATCTTCATAATGGCAGCTTGTATTATAAGTGTTGAGGACACACATAGGCCATGGTTTTCAGCTGGCTATTGCAGAGAGGAGGGCCTAAAAATGAGTGGTTTGGGGGCATGAATCGTCACCTCCAGCCTCTGGGACTGCACAAACGTGGTGGAGGTGTGCTGAGGTCAGCACATGCCTTCCTCCAGCCTAATTCTTAGACATGGCTGAAAGTTCGTGCTGAAGTAGAGTCTGTCTCTTCTCACCCTGTTTGTATGGGATTTTTCCTGGGGGGAGAAAAAATTCAGGGAGCAAAAAGCACAGGAGCTGAATGGGGATGAGGGTGTGTAGTTCATCCAAGTAACTGCTGTGCCCACTCAGACCAGGCCACCAGACGATGGCACTAACCATCACTTGGTGTGGATGTCAAGATGAAAAAACGCTTGGTCACCCTCTGCAAGTCAATGCAAAGGCTGTGGCTGTGGCCACAGCATGGTTCTGTCCCCCTCTGGGTCACTGCACTGAGGTTGGAGGCCCAAGGGGATGTGTGTGATCGGGACCGGTGGGTGCAGATGCTGATGGAGTCATGCTCTGTCTGTGCCCAGGAGGTGGATGTCATCAGGTCGTGCCAGGACAGGATGCAGCGCTACCTGGACAGAGCCAAAGCCCAGCTTGCGTAAGGAGCCCCCAGCCCACGTCACTTTATAACGTGAACCCCCAGCAGATCCCCACCCTCTGCCCATCCCGCAGCTGTGAAGCCCTGTAGGCTCCCTGGAATTGAGCAGTTCCAGGGAAGCCATTCCGCTCCAGCACTCCCACTGACAGCTGCTGTCCCGTGCTGCAGGTCCAACAGAGCAGCCCAGCAAGAGCTGGAGCGGGACCTGGCCGACAAGCAGAAAGCCCACCGCATCGACAGCAAGTGCCACCACCTGCGGAACACCTCCGACGGCATCAGCTTCTACCGTGGCGTGGAGCGGGTCGATGCCACGTGAGTCCCTGGGGAGTGGTGGCACAGTGCTGTCTGTCTGCAGCCCAGTGGCCATCCCCAACCCGATGGCCATCCCCAGCCCGATGGCCATCCCCAGCCCAATGGCCATCCCCAGCCCCATGGCCATCCCCAGCTCCATGGCCATCCCCAATCCGATGGCCATCCCCAGCCTAGTCGCTGTCCTCAGCCCAATGGCTGTCCCCAGCCCAGCGGCCATCCCAACCCGATGGCTGCAGCATGGCTCATCCATTCCATCCTAAGCAGCATGGCCCTCTGTACTCAGCAGGATGATGAAAGTGTAGGGGGTGAAAGCAAAATGCAGTGGGTCCCACCTAATTAAATATTATATCAAGGTTCAGAGATTGGCCTGAAAATGACTTCAGCTCAGCACCTCGACACAGCTCATTAGGTCCGTGCATATTTTGGGCGATGTGTCAGTGCTTGCCCGAGTGCTCATCGTTGACGTAAAGTCTGGGGGCTCACCCCTGCCTGCAGAGCGCCTGGCAGGGAGCCCAGATGGCACAGGAGATAAAGGAAGAGAGAGCGTGGTGCTGGGCCGGAGTTCAGCTGCTCTTGGGTGCCAGAAATTCAGTGTTGGCTCTGCAGTAACTGAATGATGATCTAAAGCAGCACTCGCAGAGATATGCTGCAAGTGGCAAAGGGCTCAGGGAATAAATCAGACACATGCAGTTCATGGGGGGCATGGATTGATTCAATTTTTCTACTGTTTGAATAATTCTTCACAGCGGAGCTTGGACATATTTAGACAGGCAAATGGATTGCAAAGGATTGATGCCAAAATTCAGAGGGAATAAAATGCGTAGAGGATCAGCATGTTTTAAATGGAGCTTATGTGGTATTTGAGGCTTTTGTTGGCCTTGTTCTGGATGCTGCACAGGGTGAACTCCATCCCGAGCACACAGGCAGGGAATCGAGTATTATCGAATGCTCGGTCGGTTTTGTACGGAATTGGGATCAGTTAGGAGCAACATGAATGGGCTGCAGTCTGTGAATCACTCTGGGCTTGAATGCCATTAATGTGTAAATATGAGGTCCGATTAAAATCTCGATTTTTCTGTGGGAGCCTATTATTCGTCTGAGCCTTCATCATTATCACAGTTGTTGCCATGGAAGTAGCAGCATCTGATAAGCTTCATGGAATAAATGGTGCCCAGATGTTTAGCTTCCAACTGGTCAAAGAGCACGGACCCTGGAAAGGCTGTGTTTAAGCCAACCTCGTGGGATCCTTAGCAGCGTGGGCACACTTGGGCTTCTCCTCTCCCTCTGGCAGAATCTCGGTGCCGGAATCGTGGGCCAAGTTCACAGACGACAACATCCTGCGCTCCCAGAGCGAGCGGGCGGCCTCGGCCAAGCTGCGGGAGGACATTGAGAACCTGCTGGTGGTGTCTGCCAACGAGATGTGGAACCAGTTCAATGCCGTCAACGTCGCCTTCACCAACCGCATCGCCGAGACCACTGACGCCAAGAACAAGATTCAGACCCACCTGGCCAAGGTAGCCTCAGCCCTTCCCCTTTGGTGTAAAACCATTGCTTCTGAGTGATGGTTCCCAAGCGAGAGCCTCCATGCGGACCTGGCTCAGGGCTGGAAAAATGAGACATGATGTTGTTATTTGAGAATAGAATTTTAAATTTATGCACTTGTTTCTTTTTCAGACACTGCAGGAAATCTTTGAGATCGAGATGAGCATAGAAGCCATCCGAAAAGCCATTAGGGACAAAGTGCCTCCATTAAAGGTGGCTCAGACCCGGCTGGACGAGCGCACGCGGAGACCCAACGTAGAGCTGTGCCGGGACAGCGTCCAGCTGCGGTGAGTGGGAGTGCGGGGCCACAGAGCATCACTGGGTGACAACACTGATGGTGGCCCTTTTTTCTAGATAGTCCTTTTTTAAGTGATATAACAGGGAGCACTGAGCTAGCAGCCCAGCCACTGGGTGCTGGGAGAGCTTTGCACCCACAGCCCAATGTTACCCTATAAGGATGCTCCCCACTGGGCAAGCCTCCTAGTGCTGGCTGTGCCCAGTTTGGAAGGATAAGCCCATCACTCTCCCAGATCATCACCTTGAGAGCTCCTTCCCTTTGGTTAACAGTAAGAAAGGTGCCCCATAGGAGGCAGATGTCATGATATGGGCCATCCTCACCCACCCTGGGGGCATGGGGAAACACAAGTCCCTCGAGTGCAGGAGCACAGGAGGCACTGGGCTGGGGCAGGCGGCTCGGCTGCTCTTGGCGCTCCTTCAAGGCCTTATCTGCCGTGTCAGCAGCAGAGGCTTGGCCAGGGCTTCCTTCCGAGCCTCCTCCTCCACCCCCCCGGGGCACCGAGCGCTTTAGCAGGAAGGCAAGCCAGAGCCAGCAGCTTCCCAAAGAGGCAGAAGTGAGGATGTGTCACAGATAAGGGAATTGTCTCCCTGACCCCTGGAGGTGACCTCGCTGCTGCTGTAGGCAAAAGGAGAAGAGAACCAAAGCTGGCTGATGTGTTGGGTGGGCGCTGGGAGGTCTGTGAATCTGGAGGGGTCTTTTTCAGCAAAAGGAAAAATACCTTGGGAAAGCCCAGCTGCTCCCTGCTCCGTGTCCTACCCACCCCAGTGCCAGCTCCATCTCCTCCTTTAGCATCACCCACGGGAGCAGAGCATCCCTGTGCAGTGAGGAGGGGGCTGAGCTCCTGCCTTGGCTACCAGAAGTTGGGAGCTCAGTTAACCAGACCTCACCAAGGGGGAAATCCTGCCTCCATGCTCACGGGGTTTCTTGCTGTTCTTCAGCCTCATCAACGAGGTCCATGAGCTCGATGAGACCATCCAGAGCCTGCAGCAGCGGCTGAGGGATGCTGAGGACACGCTGCAGACACTGGTCCGCTCCAAGGCCGTCCTGGAGCACGACCTGGCTGTCAAAGCCAACTCCCTCTTCATCGACCAGGAGAAGTGCATGGGGATGCGCAGGAGCTTCCCCAGCACCGCGAGGCTGGTGGGCTTCGTCTAGGCTGGGCCCCGCTGCAGGAGGTGTCCTCCATTTTGCTGGGACGCCTCGGCACGCCACGATGACACTTCCTGATGACAGCCCCAAGTAGAATTAAATGCTCACTTTGTGTGTTACGTGCTCTGCTGGGATTTATTTTCTCTTTTCACTCTCAATGTGTCAGTGGGTGAAAATATCCCATCTGCCACGCGCTGAGAGCCCTCCCCTGTCAGCCTGTGATTTTAGGAGAAACAAACCAGCAGGTCTTCCTCCTCCTGAGTCTGTCTGCGGAAAAGCACAGGGAAGGAACGCTGGCTGTCACAGTAATGAGGTGCTGACATCCATCATGTATTTTTAACAGTGCAGCAGAAGCACAAACTATCCCGAGAAGCACTGCAGTGTTCTCTTCATAAACAGGAAAAGTTGCATTTTAAGCTGTTTTCTAATGACAATTTCTTCTTCTTTTGAAAAATCTAACTGTCATCTAAAATGTCAGCACTGGGATTTTAGAAGAAGGAAGTATTTCTGACCAGCAAACTGAAGAAAATGTGTCGGGTTTCATTCTGGTGAGCATGAATCGGTTCCTGATTGAAGCCTTTGTGTTTGGTTTGGTGGTGGAAACGCCAAAATTTGACTCCGTAAAACCCATCGAGCTCAGCTCCTGGTGTGGGGACAGCTGGAAGGGTTCAGGAGGGAGAACTCGTCTGGGTGATATGAATTGTATCTGTGCCTGATATTTTGTTTGTAAGGAACATTTTGGAAGAGCTTGGCTATCGTTTCCTCTGCTCCAGCTTTAGCGTTGTGTCTCGTTTCGGTCTGTTCACTGTCCTAACGATGAGGTGTGATGCTGTTTGGGTTAAGTCAGTGGCAGCACCTGTCTTGGTGCCTGCAGGAGAGGCTGTGTCCTTGCTCAGCTGTATTTGATGGTCTCACTGAACCTGCAAGAGGAGTGCAGGGGGCTGCGGAGAGAAAGAAGCTGAAATATGGCATAACAGAGGCCACAAACACTTCAAACAGCAGGAAACCATTCAACCTCTTTCCAACTCCTCATCCCTTCCAAAAAAAAAAAAACAAAAAAACCCAGCCCCTCATCTGGGATGGAACAAAGGTTTCCCTTCCAGCCCCAGCCTTGGGGCTGTCCCTGTCCCTAAGGATGTGTGTCAGGGGTGGACAGGGAGCAAGGAGCCCTGGAGTACAGCTGGTGTCAGCCGGATGGGAAACAGCCCCCATCTCCCCAGTGCTGAGTGATCAATCAGCACCACCAGCAGCGAGCTCGCCAGCCAAGAGTTTCTTCATCAGCACTCTTGGCAGCATGGCCAGAGAGAGGGGTTTTCTTCCAGCCTTCTCGGAGCACGAGCACCCCAGGGAAACTCCCTGGCACAGTGCTTGTGCAGCGCTGTCAGCTTTGGGGATTTGTTGTAGGGAGTGGAAATAAAACAGTGGCCACACAGACAAGGCCCAGAGGCGGATGGTGGTTGTGCAGGGCTCCCTCGTAGCCCTCGCCATGCCCCAAGGGCTTCAAGCCCATTGCTGGGGTTTGTGGGCACCTGCATGTGCCCAGCACAAGGTGTCTGTAACTGCCCTTTGCAGGTGCCCTGGGCTCTTGTGTGCAGAGGTGGTGCTGCTTTCTGCTTGGCAGCTTGGGTATTCAGCGCTCACGTGGACTCACAGCATCACAGAACGCCTTAGGTTGGAGAGGACCTAAAAGATCATCTGCTTCCAACCCCCTGCTGTGGGCAGGGTTGCCAACCACCAGATCAGGGATGATGAAGTGGAGTAGTCTGCTCCTTGCAGCTCAGTGCTTGCCATCCTGATCTCATGGCAGTTTTCAAGGTCAAATCCAACCATTGTGAGATGCAACTTGTGATCCTGGTGAAAGACCCAAGGGAGCTAAATGACAGCCAAACGTTTGGGGGCTCTTTTAAGATCCTGGTGGGAAGCTGACCTGAGCAGGAGTTTCCAGGCTGTGACTTGTCCTCCCAGTTTGTGTGGATCCTTCTGCTAGATGTGCCTGCAGGTGCCTGCCATCACTCTGAACATTTGAAAGGCACAGGCATCCCATCTGGACAACTTAAGTTGAGCTGAGTTCAGCCTAAAGCCTTTAGGGACCAAAAAATTCAAAGGAATATAAGCGCAAGTCCCTTATCCTGCCTCGGGAGTCCTGGCCATGGACCTTCTGGTCCAGCATGGAGGCTTTCAGGAGCTGAGAGCATCTTCTCTCATCTCATATCCCAGATGTCTCCATCTCAGAGCACAGGGCCAGACAGAAACCCAGCCCTCCTGGCTGCCCCAGTGCTGGCTGCTCCACAGGCACTGTAGTACCATGGAGACTACCAATAGGTGTCCTCTACTTCACGTGCATTTTGGAGCCATGGGCAGTGTCCATTGGGGGCAGCAGCCACCCTCTCACAAAGGAAGTGCAGCTGTGACCAGGAACGGCCACCGAGCTCTGTGCACCTGCCCCCTCCCCTGTTATCTCACTGGAATCAGTCAGTGGCACGCTGAACCCGTCGTGACGTCTGGTTTTTATTGCCTTTCTCACTAACCTTCGTGCCATACGATTCTTTGTGCTGTTACTCTCCCCGTGTTTCTCTACTTCAGAATTCCACAAATCTGGTGATTTTGGCTGCTCTGCTGTTGGGAGGCCCAGAGCCTCCCAAACCAGAGCCCAAACCAGAGCCCTGCTTTACCATAAGAACAGTGAGCACAGAAAGTCTCCTATTTTCTTCAGAGCACCCCAAGCACTCACCTTTCCCACTATACAATTCCTTTAAGGCTTTCTCCTAACTGACAGAGTTCACACGGCATCACAGTTTTCCAACTAAATTTTGTCTTGCTGTCCCACCCTCCTGATGCTCCTCTACACAGTGTTGGCAATGCGATTCTTTCCTCTGCTTGAGCCATAACCAGAGGAAGTTTGGTTGCAGCCTAATTTCTTTCACAAATACTTTCCATTCTCCTGCAGCACGTTTCCCAGACACCAGAGAATTCCCAATTCGCTTTGTGTTTTCGGACCCTCCATGCCAGATTTCCATAAACGAAAATATCCGTGCTACTACTGGTAGCTGACACTCTGAAATCCCCACAATCACCTAACTCTATGTGTGCTCCAATTTGAATCACCTTTTTTTTTTTTTTTCCCTCTCACAGCACATCCTATGCACACCCCATGCCAGGAACCATCTCTGCCACAAAACTCAGACCCTAAAACGGGTCTGTAGGGTGAGTTTTTGGGGTGAAATTCCAATGGACGCATGGCTTGCAGCAGGGTCTCCTGCAATCCCTCTGTACACAGGGATGGATTTTCCTCCCCATGAGTGAAGCTTCTCGACTCAGCCACCGCAGGGTTATTTTTGGGGGTGCAACCCAGCAGCCTCCATAGCTGATGTACACCAGGTGCGTTAAACAACTGCCCTGGGAGACGCCTCTGCTTTGGGACCGTTAATGATTGGCTTCCATAATCCACTTCTAGATAGCGCTGTCCCTCCTGTCTGCCTCTGCTGCCCTCCGCATTGATTTCACGTTTCCTTCCTTTAAACGCCTTCGCTTTGAGGAGCGGTGTGCCTGCTTTTATTGCTGTTTATTGCCCTTTTATTGCTCGCTTTATCAGCCAAGCTGCTGAGGAAGACGATTTGTAGAAATTCCTTTGCATCCCACGGACATATTCCCACCCTCTCTCCTGAATCATTCTGATAAACCCTGCAGAGATGGGTTTGTAAACAAATTGTATACTGTCTGGAGCAAGGAAAATAAATGAATAAAAGCTGGACAGCATTGCTTCGTGGAAGCCAAGCTTCGTGCCCATTCCAGACCTGGTGAACGCTCAAGGCCCTGCTGTCAAGAAGATGTTCAGAAAGAGGCATGGATGTTTCTGTTGCCTAAGAATAGGAAAATCAGTGAATGGCCTGGAGGAGTCTGAGATGAGTTTGGGTGAAAGGAAAGCTTGCCAAAAAACTTGCTAGTGGTGCATTGCACAACAAATGCAGCTATGCTCTAGGGAGAGAATTCCCAAAACAGCATCAGCATTTCAAAAAACCCACTCATCACTGTCGTGGAAAAGGGGAAAAAAAAGAGAGAAAACGTGAGCTAAACATTTAAAGAAGTCTGGGCAGTGCAGGAACGGCTGTGCTGGCTCAGCCCAAAGTCCATGGAGCCCCAGCTCAGCCTCTGCCAGCACCGATGGGAGGTGCTCAGAGAAACGCGCAGAAGGCAGCAAGCGCCCTGTGATACTTTCCCAGTCTACTTTCCCAGCTTCCAGCCATTAGCGTTTCAAGGACTTCCTGAGCTGCCAGTGCTGTCCTTGAACTTAACAGCCCCCATGGATTTGTTTCACGTGATCTTGTTCCAGTCGTTCTTGGAGCCCGTGCAGACATTCGGCGTCCGGCTGCAGGGACTGCAGGGCACGGAGCATCCCGAGCATTGTTGGCCAATCCTATGGACACCCCTGAAAAAAGAGGCCAAACCCAGGACTGGTGGGGCCAACGGTGTAAAACTCAGTAACTTGGGCACAAGGGTGCCTTGTAGCTGGTTAGAGCTGTATGCTCTGTAGGTTCGATACCGGAGCTCACAGAGGGCCAGCTCCTTTCATGTGCTGGCAGCATGCAGCAGACAAGCACGTATCACGATCTCTAAAAGCGTCTGGGTATGTTCTGGCACACACACATGTCCCAGCTGGGAAGCACGGCTGTTTTTTTTTTTTCTTTTGGAGTCAGTGGGTAAGTTTTGGTTTCATTGAGGCCAATGGGATTTCTCCAGTGCCTCAGCCTGCCTCAATCGGTGATGACAACTGGCCTGGAGCTGGAACAGAGAAGTTGGATGAAGCTGGTTTGGGGGCATGAATGCAGAGTTGGCAGGACTGAAATATTTTACAAATTCTTCTTGGTTTGGTGGAAAACAAATGTCAGGAAGAATAAGAAAACGCCTCCAAGATGTATTCCATCTCTTGTTTTAGAAGACTGCTAAATTTAAGTGCCTGTCTTCCCTTATGTTTTTTCTTGCTTGAAATGGTTTTTCAAATGGCCATTCCAGCAACTTTGCTAGAAAATGCAAAAACCTCTATCTCTTGGCACTACCCTTGCCTGTGTGTCTGTGTTCATGTGCATCTGTGCTTATTGCTCTCTATTCCCCTAGCTGCACAGTTGCTTGAAAATTGGATTGTCTCCTCCATCCCAGCCCTGAGCGAGCCCCGGGCTCGCTGATGGCAGCGTGCATTTCTGCCCCTGTCTCCTTCAAATCTCCCACTGCTCGTGGTCTTAATCAGCAGGGCAAGGAACAGGAAGCCACTCCCTAAAATTGTGATGATGGAGCAAAGTCCTGGGATTGGAGACGTTCATCCACGAGAAGACATTCAGAGAAAGTCTGGTTGTCTTGTACACTTGGAAAAGGCTTCACCTCCACCATTCCACGTGAGCACTGCGCGGGGCAGCACAGCCCTCCATCACCTGAGCTGCTGCAGCAGCACGCGTTCAGCTGACGGTTTCCCAAAGCCCTGCTCTGTTTGGAGAATGCACCTGTCCAAGAGCCTGAGGAGCACTGCATCAACTTCTGTCTGGGCTCCCTCCACAGCTTCTAACCTGCACCCACAGCCAACACAGGCTGCACGACCCTCAGGCAGCTCTTTCCCTGACCTGAGTTTCAGCTACTTTTCCTGCACTTTTTTAAGTTGCTTTAAGCTGCTTTTGGCACTGTTTTCAGAGCCCAGGCCGAGGTGCTTGTGTTCTCCCACGTTTGTGGAGGAGCAGTGTGTGACCCCACACCTCCCAGCTGCATCTCCCTGCTGCACTTCTGGGGAATGTCTTGGATCACTGAGGTGCAGGAGCTGAGATCTCAGACCCCGCACCCCAAGCAGAAGGCCGTCCCTAACAGGGGACAAGTCAGAGCACTTGGGGATGAGCCCCTCCTCGCTGTGTGTGCACACAGCCCCAAGCACGGGGGCTCTGAAAGCAGTGAATGCACTCAGTGCACAGCAGCAGTGCAGCTCGAAATAAGCTCATTGCCCAGGGATGTACCCACAGTGGCCCGGGTGTTCCAGTCCTCTGCGGCTTGCAGTCATGGATGGCACCGGCTCCCACTGTCATGTGCAGCATCTTTCTCCAGCATGGAGCAGAGGCACACGGTGTGTGGGCACAGTGGCAGCAGGGAAATGCGTGCACATTTTGGGGAGGGAAGGGCAAATTGCATCCTTTGGGAGCAGGCTGGGCAAAACTCCCTCTGCACAATTGCAAGCTGGCACTGCTAGAGCACAGCTTGGTGGCATCGTGCAGCTGGCGGCAAAGTAGGGGCTGGAGCACAGTGTGAGGCTAGGGGCTTTGCTTCAGCCCTGACACATCTCCCCTCAGCCCCCCCAGCACTCCAAACTCCCTCTGGCTGACGTGTGCGATGGGACCGCTTCCACGCAGTGCAGCCAGAGCCCGTGCTGCAGGGAACACGCTGCTGCTTGCCAGGAGGCGGGAGCCAAACACGCTCCTCTCCCTCTTTCTCCCAAGATTTACAGTTTTGTTGGCTGGATGCCCAATTCTTTCATCTCTGCAGCAAAGCAGGAGCAGGCTGGAGCTGGGGTGCGTGGGGTGGTGGGAGGCTGCTGGCGGTGTCAGGGTTCCCTCCGGGTCTGTGCAGGGTGAGGGTTGTTTCAGCACATCAGCTGTGCCTGAAGAATGAGTGGAGGCTGCTGTACCACAGCGCAGCCACTCCTTCCTCTCCGAGGTCCTATGCTCTCTGGTATTTTGGAACATCCCTCATCCATTTTGTGAAAATCAGTTCCACAGAACTCCGCTTTCAGGAGCTACAGCTCCCTGCCCCACAGCCAGAATCAACAGCCACCAGAGGAGCAAACCACACACGTCACTTCGCCAGACACAGCCCCACAGTACAAATCAGAGATGAAATCCCCTTTGACTCCAGCACAGCAGACTCCCATTCCTCAATTCTGCCCCACGCACCCCTGTGTCTGCACCAGCATGGATGCAGCAGAGCTCTGCCGCTCCATGTCACCTGTTGCTGAATTCACCCCACCGTGCTCCCCCGAGCTCCTGGGCAGCCCTCCCGGGGTCACCTTCCTGCTTAGCAAACCCCGGAGCTGTCAGCGGCCCCGCGGGGAGGGGCAGCGCGGAGCATCCCGTGCGGGTCCCCCCTGCAGCCTCGCACCGCGCTGTGCCAGCGGCCCCGGGACACACACAGCCACACAGCGAGGCTGTGGGAAGTGCAGCCTCGGGCCGGGAGGGGTGAACATCCCCGGGGGGAGCCCCGCCCCGAGACTCGTGTCTCCGAGACCCCCCCGCCCGGGATCCCGACGGGGGATGGGGACGGCGCCGGGTGGGGGTCCCGCAGCGGGGAGCGGCCCCGGATCTGCGCAAAGGGCCGGAGCGGGGGCAGAGGGGGAGCACGGGCCGAGCGCTGCCGCAGCACTTATAGGAGGAGCGGCTGCAGGACCCTCCCTGTCCCGCAGACGCAAGCGGGGCGGTGGCCCCGGTTAAAGGGGAAACTTGACAGCGCCGCGCCCGCTCCGTTCCGCGCTGCCCGCTCCGCTCCACTGCTCCCGGCTCCGCGACGTGAGTACGGGACGGGGACGCGGGGACAACGCCGGGGCCACCGCTGCGCCCTGGGGGTCCCTGAGAAGATGGCTCGGGGTAGACAGCGCCGGGGGAAAGGGTCCGAGGGAACTCCGTGGGGGGACATGGACGCGCCCCCACCCCGGGGGAGACGGGCGAGGGAGAGCTTCCCCGAGGGAGCGGGGCCCGCGGGGTCTGCCCGGTGCTCCCGTGGGGAGAGGGGCCGGGAGAGAGCTCTCCGGGGGGTGTCGAGGAGAAATGGAGCGGGGAAGTACCTCCACCCATCTGGGGGAGAGCGATCGGAGCCCCCCAGGTGATGACAGCCCCGGGGCTCCCCAGAGCAGAGGGGCAATGGCTGCCCCCGGTGAGAGGGCGTGGGGGAGACCCCGGGTTTTTATAGGGAGCGACGTCGGGGAATCCCCCCTTACCCCGCCCGGGGAGAAGAGCTCGGAGGGCACCGGGGCACTGGGACTCGGGTGCCCGCTCCGCCGCGGGGCTCAGGGGAAGCCCCGGAGCTCTGCCCCAGCATCCCCGCCGCGGGTCGGGGCTCCCGGCGGGGCCGGGCGGGCTCTGCCGCCGGCCGAGCGCCTCCTGCTGCCCTCGGGGCTGGGATCAGTGCATGCACGTAGACGGGACGCTGAGCATCTCCCTCTCCTCGTCCAGTTGTGCCCGAGGCCACCGCCAAGATGCTGCTCTTGCTGCTGGGGATCATCCTGCTCCACGTCACCGTGCTGGTGCTCCTCTTCGTCTCCACCATCGTCAGTGTAAGTACAGCACCGCGGTACCGGGAAGGGCAGAGGGTGTTACTTTTATTTGTGGTCCATTTTCCAGTCTCGCTTTCTGCAGGATTTTTTCTTCCCAATTATTGCCTTGCTAGCAGTGGGATTTTGAGTATTTTGCAGAGAAAGCTCTTATCTCATTTCATTGTCAGGTGGAACTGGTGGGTGGCTAAGCTGGGTGCGGCTGGGGATGCTCAGTGCATCCATGTCAGTGTTTGAGCTCACATGGAGCTCCCAAACCACATCCATGTGGGTGGATCTGAGCTCCCCGGCTGCTAACGGGCTCAGCCTGCGGGACCAGTGCAGCCACTCTGAGCAAACGGGGCAAAATGGGACCGAGTTGGGTACTGGGGCCTCAGCACCAGCAGGTCTGCTCTCTGCCTGGGCTGTGAGATGGGCACAGCATCCCCTCACCAAGATGGGCTCCTGTGGGATGTGTCAAGCTGTAGCTTTGCAAACAGCGGGAGCGCTGCGGGCTGGGTGCTGCACGGGGCTCCCAGCACCTCCCCATGTTAGAAAGTGCTTTGGCTTGGGCTCAAAACACAGCAGTTTTGTAGAACGGTTGAGCTGCAGGTTTGCTCCGCCAAGTTCTTCCCTTTTAAAAAAAAAAAAATTCTTTTTTGGTAGCAGTAGTAGTGGAAGAATTTACAAAAACCTTCCAAGTCGTTAGCAATCACATGCAAGCATTCAAATGGCCCCGCCAGGCCCAGCACGGCGGAGGGGAGGGAGCGCGTGGCCCCTTGGGACCCGGCCCCTGCTTATAGAGAAGAAAGAGCTTCTGTTTTTCTGCCGTTGAAGCCAAAGTAGCAAAAAGCAAACAGCAGTGTTTACTCTGCTAACCCCTTTCTAAAGCAAAGGCGGTGGTTGGGAGTGCTGCCGGGGCTGCTGCTGACGGCCGCTCTCCCTTGCAGCAATGGCTGGTGAGCGGCGGGCAGACGGCGGACCTGTGGCAGAACTGCACCTCTGGGACCGTCTTCCAGTGCCTGACATCATCCACGAATGGTGAGTGCTCCCTCGGACTCCTGAAGTGAAAGGGGATTTGCTTCTGCAGGCTGTGGTCTCCCCATTGCTTCTCCTGCAGTGGGATGGGCTCTGGAGCACCCCCATCCCCTGCCCAGAGCCCCTCGCTGCAGGGATGGGCTGGGGGCTGGGTGTTGGTAGCACAGTGCCATGTGCTGAGAGCTCAGCCCTCGTCCCGCTGCCGAAATGGCACCTGCACCCCAGGGGCTGCGTGGGCACTTCTGGGCTCAGCTGGCAGAGGTGCTCCTTGCTGGCTGATGCCAAGCTGGGTGTCTGGTCCATGCATGCTGCTTTCTGAGCTCAGCATGAGGGGTTCTTGCTGGCACGCTGTGACATGGAGCTCCCAGGGCACCTGGCAGCAGCTGTAACAGCAGAGCTGTGCACAGGGAGTCAGAGCAGTTCGTGCCTCAGTTTCCCCAGGAGATAGGGTGGGTGTCATGGTGTCGTGCCCAGTGTTTGTTTTCAGTTAGCCTGGCTTTGATTATCCCTGGGAACAGATTCTCCCAGTGAAACCAGTGGAGCATCTCGAGGTGCTGCTGGGAGCAGCCCCGCTGCCAGGCCCTGGCACTGGAGCCAACCCATGCACCAGGGTCTCAGTGTGGCCATACAGCAGTCTTGCAGTGATGGGAGGTGGTCGGGGTTTCAGGCTCCTGGGAGCCAAACGCCCATGGTACCCATGGGGGCTGCTGCTCTGAGAGGCAGCGATGGCACCGTGGGACACTGCCGGTGTGGGGCAGCTGTGGGGGGGCTGGGGCCCTCAGGAGCCCAGCACTGGGCTGGGACTGGCAGCAGTGTTGGGCTGCTTCAACACTGGCCATGCGTGCTCCAAAACTGCTGAATTTGGAAAAGGCAGAGATTTTCACCCCAGTTCAAAAAAGCCTCCCTAGAGCTTTTGCTTTACAAACCTGCACTGCTTGCTCTGTGGGTCTGCAGGGTCCTACAAGAGGGGAGGTGGCAGTGGTGCCCAAAATGTGGCTGGGAAGATGTCCCCTACCTCTGACCATCCTGGGGATGGGAGGCTGCACTGTCTGCCCCTCAGGGACCCTCTGGGTCGTTGCCAGTGAGTGATTGTAGCACTGAGGGGCTGCAGGCAGGATGGGCCAGCAGGAAACGTGTCAGAGCAGAGGGCTGGGTTGGTAGGGTGCCACTGGGGGCTGCTCTTTGAATGCACTGTGCTCAGCTCTTCGTTTAAAGATCTCCATCCCAGCTCTTATTCGCACAAAGGCCCTTCTCTGGTGCCAGGAGAAGGGCGTTCTGCATGAGCAAAAGCTTCTGCCCCATGCACCCCACTGCTGGGGGCCAGAGCGGTGCCACCCAGCACTGCTGGGACCCTGGGCGCAGGGTCCAGAGCTGTAGGATTCGAACCCAAAAGATTGGCTTACGCTAGGTTTTTCAAATCTATTTCTAAAAAGAGAATTAAATACCATGCAGTGTCCTTCCCAGTGACCCCCCTTGCTCCCACTGCCCCCGTGCTGCTGGCAGATGCTTTTTGGGGACACGGAGCAGGGAGGGACACTGCGACAGGGCCACCCCGAGCGCGTTTCCCCCAGCTCTGTACTGTGCTTCTCGTGCTCTCCGCTGCGGATCTGCTTACTTTCAAAAATCCAAACGATCCTATGGCAGCGACCGCAGCCCGTTCCCGTTTCGGTCTCTCCAAGCACTGTGTGCGCTCCGGGCTGCAGAGAGCCCCGGGAGTTTGTGCCTGTGCCTGTGCCAAGGACAGCGCTCAACGGCTCAGCGCCGGGTGCCAAGCGCTGCTCTGCGCAGAGCGAGAAATCCTCGCCCGGGGCTTTGGCAGCGCTCGCTGCGCAGTGGCGGCTGTTTTTCCTCTGGCCATCGTCGTGGCCGCTGTCGGGCAGTATTTCTTCAGCTGTTTTTTGGGGAAGGAGCGGTTTGGTGAGGCCAAACAGCACAAAAAAGGGTTGTGGGGGGGGGTCACTGAGCTCCCACTTCCCAAATTCCCCCAGCCCCCGCGCGCTGGAGGGGGGAGGTGGGAACGCAGAGCGGGGGTGGCCACTCAGTGCCGCGCTCCCACCGCCGCCCGCTGCGTCCATCGCTGCCTTCGCCTCTCGGATAATGGCTTTTTTTTTCGAGAGGCCGAGAACTATGGAAAAAATGTTGCAATCTTTGCTTCGTTTGCGCTGTCAGACATTCCTGGAAAAGACTTATCTCAAGAATTCGGCTCTGAATCCCAGAATTGTGCTCCGGACGGCTGCGCGCCAGCCCCAGCCCCGCGGTCCTGCTGCCGGCACGGGGCGAGCGGCACCGGAGCACCCCACTGCTCTGACACAGACTCCACCCCAAATTTGCTGTCAACGATTTTTTTTCCTCCAAAAATGGCCTTTTCTCTCCATATCCGATTATTTTTTGTGCAGAGGAGAAGATCGTTTCACTGCTGTCTACAGCGCTTTCTCTCATTTTGGGGATGTCCCATGCAGGGAGGCGGTGGGGACGCGGGGGGACACCTCCCTGTAACATCACGGAACGTTTTCCTGTTTCTCACATTGCTGCTCTATGGCTCCTTCACAGGCAGGCTGATGGTTTGGGGCTTTTTCAATGGGAAAAACAAACCCCAAGCCCTGGGAAAGGCAGAGCCTGCCAGTCCACATGATCACCGAGAGCCGCACCACGCGCTCCTTGATTTGCTGAGGTGACAGCCACAAGCTGAGCACATGGGGGTCAGCAGGGCAGAGATGCTCCCATCAGTGGGACTGCTCTGCTCTTCTGCACACTGACTCCTTCAGAGCCCCTTTGCTGTAGGACCATTGCAGAGCGTTGCTTTGTGCTGCAGTGCGGTATTGAAGCCCATCACCACCAGCAGCGTTGCAGGCTGCCCCGGCACCGTGTTTCTGCAGGAGGCATCGCTCAGGGAAAAGCAGGGGACATCCTGCATGGGAGGAGCTGGACGGGGCTGTGAGCAGCGCTGCTGATTCTTGCAATGCTCTTCCTTTGTGCTGCACCTGTGCTTCCCAGGAGGAATCGCGCTGCTGCTTCTCCACTTTAAAATGCACAACAGAAGCAGCACCCCTTGCTGATGCTCTGCCTGCTGTGCATGGCTCTGCTGCCCTCACTCTTCCAAGCTCTTTTCCTTCAGCAGTGCCATAGAGATACTATAGAGGGATGGAGTTGCCATTTAATTTGGTGTCGTCCTTTTTGTGGCTAAGAATGTTGTCACAAGGCTGCACTGAAGCTTTGCATGGAGTAAAATTATTTCAAAAGTTGTAATTACTTATAGTCAGTACAAAATATCTGGAAAAAAGGATGCAGGCAAGTTCCCCCCCAGCCCACTGGGATGGCTGAGGCTGCAGGGCCTGGGCCAAGCCTTGGCCACCTTGTCACTGGGGAGGGGACGCTTGCTGCAGCACGAGCAAGTGTCTCCTGAGCAATATGTAAAGATGCTGGATCTGTTTTAATGAAACCCTGCAGTAAGAAATGTCTGTGTGTGTTGCACACTCTACCTGAGGTTCTAGCCATTAGCTTCTCCATTCTGCTCATGGACCACACGTGTGGGCACCATGGCTTGTGGGCATCTCTGCTCCTTCAGGGTGTTTGCAGCAGGGCAGCAAGGAGCCACAATTCAGTCTTATCAGTTTGGGGCCCTTCGTCACCAAAGGTGGATGGCAGTGGCCCAACTTGAGCCCCCTCCCCACCAGCCTCTGGGTCACTGCAGCTCAGCGTTCACTTGTCTAAAATAAACTGGGGAGCCTTCCAGAAGATTTTATATTTTGGATCAGTTTCTACCATAAACACGTTGCCTACGATATGGAAAGGATTTCCTCTGCTTAGAAACAGGCTCCTGACATTGCCCGTTCTCACAGAGCACATCTGCTAAGGAGGGGTTAGGAAGCAGCGCTGATTTCCCAGCGCTCAGCTGTGTGGGGTCAGTTGGCCTTCCCTAGAAGAGGAGCAAAAAGGAGGAAGATGGCAATGTGGGAGGGCTGTGAAGCCAGAGCAGTGGGTAGGGAGCCCACTGCAAAATGCAGTGCTGGAAAATCCTTAACCCAACGGCTTTGGGACTTGAGAAGACCCTTGGATGTCCCCATGGCCCAGGCTGGGTTTGCCCGTCCCTGTTCCTGGAGCATGGACTTCAACTCAGCGCTACCCAAGCCTTCTGGAGGCCCTGAAATGATGCATTACCATCTCCACTTGCTCTCAAGCACAGCCAGGACAAGGTCAGAGGGACTTGGAGCCAGCATGGACATCATGCACCTGATGGAAGGTGGATGCGATGGTGCCAGCAGATTGCTGCTGCCTCGGCAGCGCTGGGTTTTGCCTCTGTGAGCTTTGACAGACTAATGGGCTGGCAGCTGTGGTTGGTCCTGGGCTGAGCCATGGAGATACGGTGCCAAAGAGCCGGTGCACGGTTCAATGGGACAGCTCTGGAGAGCTGCAGAGCCTTGGGGACTTCTTGGATGGAGATTTGATAAGCCAAAAGGGAGGACAGATGAGACAACAAGAGGACAAGAGGAGAACAGAGTGCTTTGGGAGCTTCATCTCCTTTGGAAGGAGCTGCAGAAGAGGACTGGGAAGAGCTGGGAAGGAATTGCAGAGTTGTGTTCTTCCTGCAGCCTCAGTGCTTCCCACCTGCTCATCCCCACCCCTCACAAAATACCTTGGGAGCTCTTTAAAATTCCCCTTTTGGGGACAATTTCCAGGAATACCACAATGCACCATGCCATGGTCCTTCCAGAGACCAGACATGTGAGGACACAGGAAAGGAGCAGCTGTTGGGTGCAAAATTCACTGGAAGCAGGTCTGCCTTACACATGGGATCGTTGGTTTTAGTTTTGTAGGTATTACACTCTACAGTTACCTCCTTAGTGGATGTTTCCTTCCCCAGAAGTGGCTGCATTTTGAGAGTGCAGCATATATGCACTTTGCAAGAGGCCAGGCAGCAGTGCTGCAGGTCACAGCACACAGGTGTTTTTAATGCACAGCACTAACTCAGTCATACCTCGCATCAAGTGCATAAGCTGATTGCTCAGATATAGAATATTCTTCCATTTGCACTTTATTCTTTCTCCTTGGCCGGGTCCCAAGAGGATTGAATGACTCTGGTGTTCAACTCTGGCCAGCCAACGCCTGTCCTTTATGGCCCTCTGCTCCTGGCCAAGGGCACCCATCCCACCCTGTCCCATCAATCCTGCCCAGCTGCACCCCTTGTTGGGTATAAAACCTCCCTGCAAGCAGGGTGGGGCTGTCCTGGGAGCTGCTGTTCAGTTGGGGTTTCAGCTGCAGTTTATGCTCTCCTAGGTTTCTTTCTTTCATCTTGCCCTTTAGGACAGAGAAATGTGCTCTTCAGCATCCTGGGGTGAAGGCTTTTCCCTGCTGTTGGGCTGTAAGCGGTGGTGTGAGCACATCAGGGCTTGTAGAGCTTAGGGAAATTTTATAGTTTCTTTTTTAAAAACTTGTGTCATTTCTGGCTGTCTGAGCGGGCTCTGAGGCTGCCCGCGATGCGCTCTCAGGAAGCGGTGGGCAGGGCGTTATCTGCCCTTTCCACTCTGTTCCCTTTATTTCCTCCTCTGGGAGAACAAAGATATAAACACAGAGCTGAACAGACGCAGGAGAGAAATGGGATGAGTGACTGGTGCTCAGGGCAACCACAAACAGCAGCCTGGGAGGGAGCACACAGTGCTGACAGCCCTGCACGCAGTGCATAGCACCCAGACCTCCTGGGGGAACCTGGCTTATTTTTAAATCCAACAGGGGGGGCACGGTGCTAACAGCGAAGGAGTTGAAAGCAAATGGGGTTGAGGAGGTAGCGCTGCTCGCTGCAGTGACAGTGGTGCTTTCAAAGGAATTAAAGGCAATTAGCTATGGTAATGCTGCTGACATCCATGGGCTTGGACTTGCAGCTTGCACCTGCAGGTCTGAGCAATGAGCCGGGCATCCTGGCGTTCCTTAGCAACGGAGGTCAGCAAAGAGGGGTGCACATGGGCAGCCCCAGAGCCCCGCTCTGCAGGATCACCTCCTGACGTCCCAGCTGCAGCCCTGGCACGGCCGCTCGCTGGCAGCAGCGGGGCAGCGTGGTGGCTCCCGAACCACGGCCATGGGGGCTTCCCCTCCCTCCCACCGCTGCCTCTGTGTTCCTCCAGCATGGCTCTCTGCAACAGTGGGATTTTGCAAAGCCCATAAAATCATTTCACGTTCAGAACCAAAAAAGAGGCATGGGGAGGCGGATGTAATTAAAAGGGCAGCTCAGCTTTCTGTCTAGACAGCCTCTGCCTAAAATAACCTGCAGTTGGAGCATCCACCCCCGAGCAGACAGCTCTTCTGTGGCTGGGTCCTGCAGAGGCCTTTGAAAGGACTGAAGGACCTGGGTGGGAGCTCTTCATTGGAAGCATGGCAATAGGATGGCAGTTCGGCAGCTGGATGCCCTCTAACCCTATTTCTCTGCCCCCATTGGAGCAGTGAGGATGCCAGCATCCCCTCCAGCGCAGTGCAGCTGCTTGAGTGTGGCCAGAGCTGAAGATCTGGAGTGGTCAAGGCAGGGGCTTCCCCCTGTGAGACAGATGAAATATATGGGATGTCATGTGTGTGTGTCAGTGTGAAAACTGCACTGGCATTGCCTGGAAGTGACAAAATGGATAGTTCTGTCCTAAGGAATTGCAGCAGTTGGTGCACGCGGACATAAAGCCGGCAGCACTGGGACAAGTGGCGCGCAGCAGCTCTTCAGTCGGGCATGTGGATGCTGCAGAGGAATTTGGCATGGGAAGCATGAGAAGGAGGGAAGGAAAAAGGCTGTCTGCAATGAGCAGGGGCCACGCTGGGTGGTTTCTGTCTGCTTTCACAAGCAGGGACTGCATTTGTTCTATTGCATGAACAGCAGGAGGCAAAACGCAGAGACAAGAGGTAGGATTTATGGTCTGAAGTCAAACAAGGCAGACATTACTAAATTGCACAGGATGTTCCCCGCGGGCATGGATTTGCTATTCTCTCGTGGAGCCTGCTGGAAGGGCTCAGGCGTGCATCGTCATCGCTGTCCTGGCACGAGGCTGCACCACACTCCCTGCTGCAAATTCAGCTCTGCCTCCATCAGTGCTGCTGGCAGGGCGTGTGCTCACCTCTGCTCCACGCAGGGCCAAAGGGCCTCATTTGCTGCACTGAGTGTTGAAGGTTGCTAAACTGAAGTGTAGCTTTGTTTGGAAGTTTTGCTGTGTTTCTGCCTTCTTTTTTGCAGAAATGCTATTTGCTGCAGAATGCTGTCCCTTGCAAAGTGCAGCCTGGGCAGTTGGTGTCAGACTGCAGCAGGAGCATGGGGCTGGCTTTGCTGGTGAATGAATTGATGTTGTATCCTTAAAGACCACTCAAGACGTGCAGGAATACTGAAGATATCCATTCTGAGCTCAAACTTTATAAAGAAAGGCAGTGGTACTTGTCAGCACGGCCCCATCCTGGTGGTGAGGCACTGCCTCGTTCTGTCCAACTGCGGCAGTTCATAGGATGGAGAGGCATTTAACTTGTTTATTTATATATATATTTTTAAATGGGAGTTACACACCCACGAGGCCTGGAAATAGCTGGGCAGTGACTCACGCAGGGGCTGGTTCCACTGGTCGGCTCTGGGATGGAGCTGTGCTTGGCAGCTGCTGCTGGCTCCTTCCTGCAGGGTTGCCTCACAAGGGCAGGGAGGTTTGTACTCACTCTGTGTTTACTCTGCCTCCGAGCGTGGCTGGCGCGGCGTCTCCCACCTTGCTGCACATGGCTTTGGTGTTCCTAGCACAGCTGAAATGCACTTTGTAAGTGCTCCCCAAGAAGCACATGGCCCTGTCGTTCCTTCTTCCCAGCATGCTGGTCCATGCACACGTAACCCAGAATCTCCAGGCAGCATCCCACTGGATGTGGCTGCATCCCCCGGCCATGCAGAAGCATCGCTGGCACCTGGGAGCCATGCGGGTGGCAGGATGGTGTCATGGGAAATGATGCTGCAGCGGGGGCTCGCTGTCACTGTGCCACATTGACGTTTCTGTCTGTTTCTCTCCAGAATGGCTGCAGTCTGTCCAAGCAATGATGATCCTCTCCATCATCTTCAGCGTCTTGTCCCTCTTCCTGTTCTTCTGCCAGCTCTTCACGCTCACCAAGGGTGGGCGGTTTTATGTTACTGGGATCTTCCAAATCCTTGCTGGTAAGTGGGGGCTGCTCAATGGGGATGGATGTGGAGATGTGCTGGGGATGGGATTTCAAGCAGAGGAGAGGGAGAATGAGTGCTTTCTTGAGTACAGAAGCAGAAGGGCAGCCAAGCTGGCTCCTTAAAGGGAAGAAGGGATGAATAATGTGGATCAATAAAGCTCTTGCATCTCCAGGCTGGTGTCCTGCTGCCAGGGCTTGTTCTGCATCCAAACTTGTGGCTGTGCTGCCCCAGCTGGGGAGATTTCAGGGGGCAGGAGAGGAACACCTGGGATCCCATGGCCATGGGTGGATGCTGCTGGTGCCAGCGTTGGGTCCCACCTTTGCCGGGCTGGGCGAGGCTCGCAGCTGCTGGTGTTTGGGGACATAGTGACGCTCCTGTTTTGGCAAAAGAGGACCTGAGGATTATTTATAAACTTGCCATAAGGGGCTGGTGCTTTCCCCATCAGTGAGGAGCTGCTCGAGCGTGCAGGGTAAGCCAGCTGCCTTTGAACTGTCAGCTGCTATTTTTAACTCTTAAGAAGTCAGCACTGGACATGAGCCATGATTCGTGTACTACGTTCCAGTTCTCCAAATATAGATGCTGTGAAGGCACTGGCTCCGTTTGTGTTTCCACGTGAAACCAGTGAAGAGGATTTTCAAGTGTTCAGGCTAGAAGAAGTAAATTGTTCAAGGAAGTTCTGGCTAACATATGAACCTAACACCCAGCTGTCTGGTGAGGAGACTCATTGTCTACTGGAGCTTTAGAGGTGAAACTGAAAACCACCGTACGTTCTGCTGCTAAATCAGGGAAAAAATCACATGCTGAACTTCAGACAGAGCATCCTCAGAGTGACTGGCCATTGCAAACTCAGGAGGAGTTTAGAGCTAGCCTTTATTAGCAAACATGGCATGAATTCTATTTATAAGAGTTTCTGCTTGGCCCTAAGGGAAGTGATGAGTTCATATGAGTTCATCTCTAGGAAGATAGATGTGATGAAACCCATTACAGCCATGGAGACAAGGAGAGGAAACAGGCATTAACAATGCAATTATCTGCCTGGAAACTTGTCTAACTGATCCCAGAGCAGAAGGCTGCTTTCCTCTAAATGACTGCTGGTGCATCCTCATCTGCAGAGGAGAAATAGGGAGAGTACGGCCCTGATCACGCTGTGCCGTCCTAGGGGGATGCAGGGTCAGGCCACAGACCTGCTGCCTCCTTCCCTTTGTCAAATCCTTCTCCAGCCCAGTACAGGGGACAGGAAAAGCTGGAGCTGATGCCCATGCAGCTTTCCATGGCCTGGAGGGCAGTAGGCAGAGGTTTAGATGGACCACACAGAGGTGGGAGCTGGTGCCCATCTTTGCTGTGATGCTGCACGGCTGTGCTCACCCTGCCAGGAGGTCCCACCCAGTGGGACAGACAGAGCTGGTCAAGGAGCTGAGCATGGTGTGATCTCCTCACAGCTTGCTTCGGGAAAGACTGGATGTCTTCCCTTGCCTGGGAAGGGATGGGAAGGCTCCTCCTGGAGCCCTCCAGGATGCTGCAGCCTCCTCCTGGGGGCTGCAGCCTGGCAAAGCCAAGAGTTTGCAGTTTTGGAGTCTGGCTAGCAGCACTGCTTGGCCCCAGCCAGTGGGTGACAATGATGAGACCACTGGGTGCTGTGGGGTGGCAGAGTCAGGCCAGCGGTGCCCTGAGAGCAGAAGCAGAGGGCAGGGGCTGGTGGCTGCTCCAGCTCAGGGGACCTGGGTAGGTAGGGGCAAGAAAAGATGCATGAGGTCAGCTGGGTGTGCTGGGCACGGCAGGATGCATCCCCAGCATTTTGTCTGCACTGCTTGGATCCATGCCCCAAGGCCTGGCTGGGTTTTCCCCGCAGAGATTTCAGCCATCAGAGGCACCAAAAGGCCCTCAACAGCTCAGCCTTAACCTCTCACCCTTGCAGCTCCTGCCTGCTGGATCCATCGTGGTGTGCTCATTCAAAGCAACTTCCACCAGTGGAAACCCAGGGTCTGGCCCAGCTTCTCCATCCCTCTCCCCAGTGCCAGCATCACTAGGGCAGCTGGCTGGGCTGTCACCGTACACAGCCCTGCAAAAACAAGCTTTAGGGATTGTTTGCCCTCCTGGTCTGGTTCTTAACATCAGGCTCCAAAGTGGTGCTGTATTTGCGTTCCATCAGTGCAACAGCTGAGTGCATCTGGCCTTCACTTCCTCAGCATATTCCCCAGGCCAAAATCAGTGCAGATGCTGCAGAAATGCAATTGTCAGAATTGGAGGCAATGGCTACAAATTATTCCTACAGACAATCGCTGCTGTATGTTCTGCAGTCTGTAGGTGACCAGCGTGGCTGCATGCCTGCTCTGGGTCCCACCAGAGTTTGCAGACAATTGTTTTGCTCTCTTTGCATGGGCCGGGCAGTGGGAGTTTGCTCTCGTGTTCAGAGAATGGAAAGTGCCCCAGTGGCGCGTTAATGAAACATATTCCCACTTCTGCACTTTCTCAGAACAAAGGAGCAGTGTCAAGTGGAATTACTGCTCAAATATCACTGCCGTTCGATGTAGGTGGTCCCGAGATCTGTGCAGGGGATGTGGTGCTGACAACAGCCCAGCAACTGTATAATAGAACTGCTGGGATGGACTGAAAGAGCTTGTTTTCAGGGAGGAATAGTGGTGGCTTTGTGTCGGTGCTGGGCAGTCCTCAGTGCTGATGGGCTGTTTTTGCAACAAAGCTAAAACACTGCCCACCGGAGCGGATGGCATGTGGCTGGCTGGGGAGGGCATGGGGGACAGGGACGAGCTTGGTGTTGCAGAGTGGGGTCTGCAGGAGAGGAGGACAGGAGCAGGTTCTGCTTGGCCAGAGCCATGGCAAGGACTTGGTGGCCCCCAGATGCACTTGCATGGGCAGGTGCTAAACTGATGTGCTCCAAACAAAATAATGACACGCCTTGAGTCTGCAGCTGCTCTGGTTGGGTGGCTCAGGCTACAGCTGAAGTTTTCAATGGGACACCCAGGGCAGCAAGGTTGGTCTGGAGCAGCAGTGTGGGGCTGGATGCCTGATACAAGCTTGCCCAAGGGACAGATTAACCCAGGGGATGCTCTTGCCTTGCTTGCTCCAGAGGCTGCTGCCTCAATTGCCTAGTAATGATATCCCCACTCACCTGCAGCGAGGGACCACAGCATCACCACCTCCCATATTGCAGTTTGCAAGGAGGAAACAGAAAAAGCCATTTTCCATGCTGGCATTGGGCATTATCCTCTCCAGCTGTGGGTTTCCATCAGGGAGCTGCTGCTCACCCCATTCCCTGTGTGCTTCCCCGCAGGGCTCTGCGTGATGAGCGGCGCGGCCATCTTCACAGTGAGGCACACGGACTGGCACCAACCCTCGGAGGACACCTCCTACGGCTTCGCCTATATCCTGGCGTGGCTGGCCTTCCCCTTGGCCCTCGTCAGCGGCATCATCTACATCATCCTACGGAAGCGCGAGTGATGCCGCGAGAAGCGCAGCCGGGGGCACTGATGATGTCCATGGAGGAGACGGAGGCGGGGGAAAATAGACGAGAAAACGGAAAAGAAAATTAACCAAAAAAAAAAAAAAAAAAAAAGGAATAAACCCTCCCACCAAAAACCAAACCAAACCCAACCGACCCCAAAAGGAAACACTCAAAGGGTTACTTGTTAATTGAAGATGTATATAGTATCTATGGTTTAAAAAACCTATTTATAACACTTTTTACATATATGTACATAGTATTGTTTGCTTTTGTTGACCATGCGCTATGTTTTAAAGCCTAAAGAAAGTGCCTAAGGAATTATTACTCCTAACAGTGTAACAACAGCGCGGTGATTTATCTCTCATGCAAACCCCTCTTTGACCTGAACTCTCCTTCCCCATCCCAGCCTCAATCAAGCCCTGGGACCCCCAGCTCTGGCTGCTCGTACGCTGGCACAGAGCAGTGCTGCTCCACTGGAGTTTGGCCTGTTGCTGTCAGCTGGAGGCTTGGTCCCAGCTCCTCCTGCCTGCTGTGATTTGGCAGCTGGGGTGCCAGGGCTGGCGGAGGCACTTCCAAAAGGTTTGAAGAGTTTCGGAGCAAGGGATTGCCCAAAGTGCCTAACTGATTTATTGCCAAAGTCCCACTGCCTTGCCACCACACCCACTGGGAGTTTGGGCTTTTAAATCACTTAAGTTGAATGCAACCAAGCAGGGCTGTGCTCCATCCCTGTGTGTGCTGGGTGCACCCAAGCACGGGTTCTCCCATCACGAAACGCGCGTTATCCTTGCCGTGGAGCTAGAGTGCCGATGAGCAGGAAGCAAACCCAGTATATCTACGAAATCAAATGCCAGATATATGAAATGGTGCTATCTATTTACCATTCCTTATATTGCTAGCCATTTAACCTTATTCACTGGAAATTCAGCTAACAATCTTGAGGTAAACAACAAAGCTAGAAATGAGAAATAATTCTATGTAATATAAATGAGCTTATAACTGCTTTTGTACTTAGACGACTTGCTCTTACTATCATTTTTAATAAAGCATTTATAACCGAGGTTCCTTTTCCCCCCGTGATCAAGAGGAACGGAAGCAGCTCTGGGTGGAGCCCTGCCGGCCCGATGCCAGAGCGCGATGTCTGTCCTCTGTCTGTGCATCAGCCGTGTGTCTGGCAATGAACGGGCACCTGCGCAGACCCCAGGCTGCCTCCTGAGGACTCCAGACACTGTGTTGCTGTCGTCGTTTTTGTNTTTTTTTTTTTTTGCTTTGCTTTTCTGATTTTATACCGACTGTGTGGACTAAGAAGCAATGAAATAAAAGTCAGAATAACTCTGTTGCTTCTGCTTTTGGCGTTTCTGCGGGTTAGAGCCAAGCTGTGTTCCACCAGCCTGCTTGCACGGCCATCCCACCAATGGGCTCGGTGATGCCATGCAGCAGATTTTGGGCTAATTCCTGCTGCTGAGACAGGTGGTGAGTTCGCTGGGCTGCCCGGTAGGGCAGACATGCTGTGCTGGAGGAGGGACACCACACTGGCGGCGAGGCCATGGCCTGAGCTCAGCACCCTGTGCCATGGTGCTGGTTCCTGCTCATCCCTCTGGCTCTGCCCTAAGATGTCCCTGTGATATGACCACCAAAAGGAAGCAGGACCACACTTGTCCCCTCCCTGCCCCCTGAGCAGGGAGGGGTCAGGTCAGCATCAGCTGCTGGGAGGGCAGCTGGCCCTGCCACCCTGCACAAACAGCTGAAGGCTTTCAGCACTGTGAATCAAAATGCCTGGAGCCTGGGGGTGCAATGACGGCCTCAGGACCAGCACGCTGCAGGCAGTGTGCACAGTGCTAACGGCTGGCACGGAAGCATTTGTGCTTCCGTTTGCTCATTCATTTGGCTATTAAATATCCAAGCTGATGTAGCAACTGGCGCTGGCACAGGCACAATGGCTCTCGCAACACCACGTGCTGAGGTTGGTTACTGACACCAGACCGGGTCCCAGGGCCTGAAACCCAGCCACGTCCCCAGGGGAAGCAGCAGGAGGTTCCCAGGTGCTCTGGCCAAGCCAAGGAGAGGATCTCACTTGCTGGTAGAGACTCCGTGTTGTCCCATGTCCCACCCAGCACCATGCACCCAGCAAGGACACAAATGTCCCTTCCCATCTCATCCATGGAGCAGGTAGGAATATGGGTATTTCTTTCTCCCCTTTTGTCAGAAAATTAAAGATGCTCTTTTCACTTCGGATTAACCCCTCAGAAGGCACCAAACCAAAGCCGACAGCTTCCACGTGCCGCCCTCACCTGATGCTGTTCAGGTGTCAGCGAGTTCTGCTCCTCAGCACTCAGCTGTGGGCCCCACCGGGAGGCTGTCCTGAACGCAGCAAACCGAGGTGCCTTCTGAGGGGGAAGCAGAGCAGAAGTTCGGATCCTCTGTGGAAGGGGCAGCTCCAGGTGGGCTTTCCTGTGGGAAGTGTCCAAAGGGGAAGGACCACCGCCTTCCACCCCACCAACCTTCCTCAGGCTGGGCTGGAAAGCAGCAGAGCCCGCTGCTGGCCTCGGACGGGTTCTTTTGAAAATGCTGGTCTTAATTAAGTCAATTCGGGCCCCTTAGCAGCCTCAGGGCAGGGCTGGAGGGGGGAAGCGAGGGAGCGCGTTCCGGTCCCGCCCCGGCTCCGTGCGGGCACCGAGCGCGGTGCGGGGCCGCCACCCGGCGGCTGCGGGCGGCGCTGCCGCGGCCCTGGGCCGGGTTCTGGGGCTGGGCCTGGGCCTGGGCCTTGTCCTGCAGCCTGAGCCTGTGCCGGCCCCCACTGCGGTGGGACGAGCACAGCCATGCAGGTAAAAGGCAACCTCCTCCCACCCACTCCACCTCAGCTGGGTGGCCCCTTAGGGGCCATGGGTTGTAAGGGCAGGATGTCCCGCTGGGTGGTTGTGGGGACAGGTTTGCGGTGGAAGCCCTGTGTAGGACACCAGTATTGGTGCCCATTGCCTGGGGTGGGAGTGTTGCCCATCCCCGTGGTCGGAGTGAAGGCACACAGGGCCCAGCTGTTGGGTCAGAGGGCTGCGCCTCACAGGCGCCTCTTCCTGTCACTGCCAATGGATGGATTAAAGCATAAAAGTAAGTAAGAACAATGTGGGGAGCTCCAGAGCTTTCTTCTCCCACCTGTTCAGGTGTTCACCTGGTTCATCACCAGCCCTAGGCTAAGCTGGGCTGTATTTCAGGCTGAGCCTTGCTTGACACATAGAAATGCAAATTTTTGTTGACATTCCCTTCCTGAAGAAGCCTAAATGCCCACCTGAGCACCGTAAGGCTCAGCCCTTGTTCCAGCCCACGGCCATGGTGAGCACCCTACCAGCCTCAGCACGAGCACCCATCTCCATGACAGACGTGGGACCACCAGCACCCAACACAGAGGTATCTTGCCCAACTCAGTTGCTCCATTTCCCATGTGAGGTCCCTCCCAGCTCACAAAATGACAAAAGACATTAGAGCAGGACGTGGCATTTCTGCACCATCATGTGTGCACACTTTGAGCTAAATGAGACTCAAAAATTTCAGTGCACCCTGGGGCTACAGCCCAATTAAAATCAAGGTAGCCCATAAAGCAGCTGAATGGAGCAGCAGCAATATGGGAGTAGTGGCAAAGAGGGGTTAAAAAAATATTAGGAAAGTTTCTTTAATGTGTGTTGTATCATAAAAGTAATTGTTTAAACAGCTTCTCTAGTGCTCTCAGCAGTAAATACTTCTGAAAAATGCGCTGAGCAAATCTCATCTTCGTCTTTCGTTTACTGCCTTGTAAATTGAAAAAATTATGGTAGGAATAAAAATACATGCCTCCTAGGAGCAGCTGTCCGCTTTGCAGTGCGGGGATGCAGCCGGATGGTGGCACCGCGGAGCCGTGGTTCCCTGCGCAGAGTCCCAGGGCTCACAGTCGCCTGAAGATGCTCCAGCCCCTTGCCACCCTCTTGGCTGGGGTCTCCCGGTGAACAAGGGAGGCACCTCAACCTAATGCAGCATCTGTAAGACCATGGCATGGGCCAGCACCTTGCAGAGAGCATCAGACACACCTGGTAACAAGCTTGAGTTGATTAGCAAGCTGGCCAAGTTAGTTAGCAACATGCCATTAGTTATCCTGCACAATCTGCGTGGAGGAAGCAGTGTGGGCGTGTGACCCTGGCACTGCAAATCAGCACTAATACAAATCATCTTTAAAAGCTTTTCTACCTTGACTAAATTGGCTGCTTAGTCTGTTTTTTCAGTTAACTAAATAAAACGAACTACATTCATGTTCACTTACGTGCTGCTGTTCAGGGTGGCATTACTTTCTCCCACTGGTTTTATGTGGCACGAATAGCATGAGATAGCCTGTCCTGGACGGGAGGGCTCTGAAGCTGCCCACTTCCAGCCCTGCTCAGGACTAGCAGAAGAAGAGACTCTAATCACATGGCTTGAGCAAATTTTGTAGCTCCTTTGTAATCAGGTCAATTAAAACAAATGTTATAGCAATAACAACAATAATAATAACAACAATTTGGCCTCAAATAAAAGCTGCCACTCTAGCCAGACCCTCCCTGACCACAGGGATGGATTTTTTTCCCCCAGAGGACTTGAGCAGTGATATGGTTAGAGATGTACATTCAGTTCCGTTCAGAACTTGGCTGGAGAAGTCACTGCCTGCTTTCAGAGTCTAGCGTCACTTTTTGCATCCCATTACCCATCCCCAGAGCCCTGCTGTCCCTCCAGGCTGTCTTCCAGCCTCTCCTCCCCTCTCTGCCCTCTGGCACTGACCCTGCAGCCTTCCTATTCTCACTTGGTCAACTTTTCCTCCTGCAATTATTTCATGTGATCATCGATGCTTTCCTGAGCTCAGCCTCTTTGTGCAGTGACTTATGGATCACTTCCTCCACTGCAGCTCCAGGACAATTTGTGGGATGCTGAGCCCCAGTGTGGTGCATGCAGGCACCAAAACCCTGTGCTTGGAAGCCAGGAGGTCCCTGAGATGCTGCAGGAGCACCCAGATGCATTAGCAGGCCTGACCCCAGTTTTAGCAAAGGAGGATCCAAGTTAATATTGTATGGCTTGGGGGATGCTCCTGCAGGGCTGTTCCTGGTGAGCTTTTGCAGCCCTCAGCATTGCCCCCATGCTAGGAGGGGCTGCCCGCAGCCCCACCGCTGTTTGCTTGGATTTACATTCACGTTAAGCCTCCCAGCATTAACAAGCCACTTCTCCCTGGGCTGATGAAAGGATAAAAGCACCGAGTCGTGCCTGGGTTATTCACTTCCTGGGGGATAATTCAACATATTTCCCTTTCACCAAAGGACATTTCCTGGGGAATCTTTGGCCAGCTCTTTGCAAGATGGTTTTATTGTGCAGGGTGGAGACAGGCTTTATTTTAAAATGCTTTAGCTGCTTCATTTTAGTCTTTGTTGGTTGTGTTTCCCTTTATATCTACTTTTTTGGGGGCTTTCACTTCCCAGGGCTCCCTCTTATCTGTCTTTGGAGACAGCTCCTGTAAAAAAAAAAAAAAATCAAAACCTAAAGCACTCTCCCTGGGATGCTTTCAAGAGAAAAGCCCCATCCCCTTTCAAACCTCTTTGGAGAAAAATAGATCCCAACCCTGCACACGCCACATCCTACAGGAAAGCCTTTGAAGTAAATTAAACCAAATTAGTGTCTATGATACAGATGAGCAGAGCAGCTCCCCACTGTGCCACTGGCCTGGCCCTTTGCGTAATCTTTAACCCTGCTCCCTTGCTCCCAGCTCGCCTCTAATTGACCGTGAAGCACCTGGGGGTAATCTGGAGGCAATGCCATCTGCCCTCACAGGGCAGTGCTTCCGATTGCCCAGCCAAGGGGTAATAGCCCTGGGAGGAAGCTGGTGTAATGAATTACTTTTTCTCCTTCTTTTCTTTGTGTTTAACATCTAATCTTGCTTTTCTCTCTTCTTTCCTTTTAATAGGGGGTACCCCAGCACTCAATGCACTTGGTTGTGATGTTGAAGATAGAGCTGTAGCTGAGCTCTTTGCAGCCCAGGAGCAGCAGAGAAGGATTCCCAGCCCTAATAGTGTCAGAGCTCTGTAGGTTGTGCTTTCCCAGCGTATTTCCCTTTGTATGGGTCATGCAGGACTTCAGAAACAGACTGAATTTGCCCACCAACTGGGAGGAGGTATGCTGGTGTTTAACTTAGTCAAAAAGTGTCTTATTTTGGTGGGAGGAGAATGGATGTTGGAGGGATTTGACCCTCCTTTAGCCCAGTGTTGTTCCTAGAAAGCAGCACATGGCCATACAGGCAGCAGGCTGGGCAGGGTCACAGGATGCACGCAGGCACTTGACAGATACCAATGTCAAGAGATAATTGCATGAGCAAATGATATGCATACACGTGCAAGGGAAGCATTTGCATATGCAAACGACCTGCCAGTGCCAGGAGGTAACCGTGCACCTGGTAATTGTGGGGCAGCTGGAGCAGCCCGTGCCTCAGTGCTCTGGGGCTGGGGCTGACTCCAGGTGCTGCTCCAAAAATACATGTCTCTCCTGGGGGCCCCTAGCCTGGCTGGGTGTCTTGGGATCCAGATGGGCCCTGAGTTCTTAAATGCTTGGCAAATTGAACCTTGTGTCTGCTGGACATGCTAGCTGCCGTGGTGCTTTCTCAGTGCCCCAGGAAGTATGGGTGCAGCACTGGTCCCTCTCAGGGAGAGCAAGGAGAAAACACCGGGCTGAGCTCTGTCTTGGTGCTGCTGGCTGTTGTAGCTCGTGGTCCTCCAGGCAGGATCCCTGCCAGAGGGACAGGCTGCATTAGGGGCTTCACACACAGCCAACTTTTGGGAGTTCACCAGAGTGCTCCTCCTCCAGCAGGGCCACCCACCCTTTTTCTCCACAAGGGCTCAGAGCAGCTCTTGGGACAGGTGTCATTGTGCTGGGATGTTTCCTGCTGTGGCAATAGCTTCTGAAGATCTCTAAGCTGCAATGGTGGCACCAGCTGAATTTCTTCTGACAAGGAGTGAGCAGAAGTGTCTGGTCATGGCCAGTGAAGGCAGGAATGGGAACACAAGTGTGAGATTCGGTGTTAATACCAAAGGGCTCTGTTGGGTGCTGTCTGGCTGAATTTCCCAGCCTCGGAGAGGATGGTCCACAGTCTTGGGAGCATTTACTCTGGGGCTGTACTTGCCCAGCAGCGTTTGTGGCAATTATTTTGGTCCCTGCAAACATTGGTGTGGACAGAGGCTTCAGAAGGGGCTGCATATTTTATAAGTGTGGCTATAAATAAGTCATGGCCAAATTAAATCAGGAAGCAGAAATAGAACGCCATGAAGCTGTCAGACAAACAATCAAAATCCCTGGAAACACACAGGAGAGGGCAGCAGATCCCTTTGGCACTTGCAGCAGGCTGTGATGCTTTTGGGCAGAGTTGTGCAGACATCTGCCCTGTTTTCACTGTTCATGTCATGGTGCCACAAGTCTGTTCTAACTTTAACATCGCTTTTTTTTTTTTCATGTATATGGATGCTGTGCAGCCTGGTCCTTACCTATTCTGGTCTCCAAGAGTTTTGCAAAGGGTTTTCCTTTGCACCATTCTGTTTTCTGCACTGCTGGTTGTAGCAGGGCTGTGCTGTGGCCTGGGTTGCAGTTTGTGTCTGTGTCCTCATCCTATGGGACCTTCCAGGCTGAATTATCTCCCATTCCTTTCTCCTGAGATCCTGAGCACCTTCTTGGAGTAGAGCTGAGCATCCACACAGCCTGCTGGATTGGTTTGACAAAGTCATCCTGAAACCAGTGCTATGCAATGCAGTTGTGTGGGCAGGCCAGTGCTGCCTCAGTTTCCCCCAGGCAGGAGCAGTGTGTACCTGCCAACCTGCTGTGTTATGTTGTAAGGCTGGGTTTGTCCCTTGGCTCACCTGCATGGGGAGGCAAAGGCTGTGGTGGTGCAGAGGCAGGTTCCTGTGCAGCACACGTGCTCAGATGTAAGCTACAAATTGCGAGGAGCATCGCTGCATGGAACAGGCACCCACAGCATCCACCTCCTGCTCTGGGGCTGGCTGAACAAAGCTAAACCCAAGCATTCAGGTTTTGCTTATTATGTGTAAGGATTCTCAGGAAGGTACAACTTTATTTTAAAGCATCAACTTTTTGGCTCCAGGCTGCACCTTCAGTGCTAACCAGCTCTGACTGATGCTTTGCAGGAATATTTTTGGGAATGTGGAATAGGTCCATTTACAGAGAGGATTTGCACCCTCCCCAAACCTGGTGCTCAGCTGTCCCTGGGAAACCTGCACAGACAATGTCCCCTGCCTCCTCCAGTCCTGGGCTCCTCTGCCTGTAGAACCAAATGGTCCCACACTGGGGCTTAATTCCAGGCAAAAGGGAAAGCCAATAAATCTCAATGAATGTAAACGGTGTCATCTTTAACTGAGGCTGTGTAGTGGGTGAAGCTATTACCAGGAGGGCGGGCAGCTTCACGCTGGAAGGTCAGACTGGGTTATCTGATGCCCTGTGGGGCTGGAAGCAGTCTGTCTCAGCAAGTTAATAGCCCTTTCCCACCAGCCTTGTAACATCAGGCGTGGTACTAGACCTCCCCTGCACAGAAAACCTGAGTTTGTACCTAGGAAAATAAAAGTAGAGTCTTTTTAGCTGTGAACTGGAGCAGTGAAAAGGAAATTCTAATTGCTGGATGTGAAGAATTATTTGCTATCCCTGTTAAGTCTTAAGTTGTTACTGAATGCTTCAAGGGCTCAGAGGCAAAAGAAATGAGGGAAGAAAGCAGAGGATGAGAATAAGAAAGAGTGATGCTATTGTTTGGCTTGTCAGGGTTTCCTGTGGTTCCAGACTGACCACTTATTCATACCACGTTTTGGATCTTCGTGTGCAGATGGGCAGTTCTGGGTGGCTGAGCATCCTGACTGCTTTTGCCAAGCACTCTCATTCTTCCCACATCTCCTCAGCCCATCACTTCCAGCTCAGCCTCAAACCTCCCTCTCACCACCAAGTGCAACAGCTGCGGCTCCTCCAGTCCATCAGTAGCTGCAATGAGCATCCAGAGCCCACAGTGCACCGGTCCGGAGCCTCATCCTGTTGAGATAAGATTCTCCTCCTCATTGCATCCCAAAGGGGGTCTCATGTTTGCATTTACCAGATGTCACAAAACCGTGGCTGTTCTTTGGGAAGAGTAGCATGGATTCAATATTTCCTCCCTTTGAAAGGCCAGAATCTGAGATTACTCAACTGGTGGATGCAGCAAAAGGGAGCTGGGCTGGCCTGAGGGCAGCTCTGCATGAATACGTATCCACGTGCTGGAGGATGGAGGCTGGTGCTCCTGCTGGATGTTGGATCGAGCGCTGCCCCTGGGCCAGCAGAAGCTTCATGCATAGTGCTCACTGCAAAAAGCAATTGCTCCAGACTTGGTCTTCCTCAAGTTTCAGCCTACATTTGGATCTTAGGTGCTCCCCTCTGCTGACATCCCCCAAGCAGCTTTGCCTTTAGCCCTGGAGCTGTGATTTATGAGCTCCAAGCTGACATCTTCATCTCCTTTCTGCTCCCCTTGGCATGCCCAGCCCTGGCTGTGGACCTGGCAGTGGGACTGAGCACCTGGAGATGTTTCACACCCATGGAAATCAGATGTGAAAGCACATTGATGATGATGGCAAACCATGGCAGAGTGGAGGATTCAGCCAGGATCCACCCTCTCCCTCATGCTTTGTTTTATGGGCGGGCAGGGGGTGAGGCGAGAGGGTCAGTGGCTGGCCCAGGGTGGCACTGGTTCCCTGTTCAGCAGCTGTTTGGCACGCCCTGTGCTCTCAGTCCGTATCCTGGGGCTGGGTGTCCCCCTCCCCACTGCCCTGCTGGAGGTGGCCAGGTCCCAGCAGCACCAAAACCCGGGCAGGGCAGTGGGGCCATGGGGAGAAACTCAAAGGGAGGGAGGGAGCCCTTACGTATTCTGATCGCTCTATCTTCTGGGAGATAATACTTTTAATTTTTGTCACACAAAGAATATGTCCTGGACCAGAAGGGGTTTGCCTAATTCATCATGCTTGCTTTTCACACAATACCAGGGCTGACAAGCATAACATTTTAGAATGAGAGAAGTGGACATAATTAATGCTCATGAATTGCAAACGCTTCTTTATTAAAGGGCTCTTGCTTGCCCCTGGACCATCTGCTTCATATCACTGGGCCGTGGTCCTGAGGCTATAATAACTTGCAGCTTTAATAATTTTACCTCTTAATTAAAGCTCATCTCGGAGTGCAGGAGCACAGACATGTCCCAGGCCCAGATTTGATTTTAACAGAGGAAACCTTGAGGGATGGATAATAGAATTTCCATCCGTGCCTTTGAAGCATCCCTTGGATGAGGGCCGTGGCCGTTTGTGAGACCCCCATGTGCTGGCTGGGGGCTGTGTGACCTGCTGCTGGGGGGCTGGTGGCCTCTGCTTCTCTGTGACCATGCCAAGGAGCAGAGGGAGTGGTGAGACATCAGGTCCCAGCTTGGGGAAGGAGAAGGAGGGAGCAGAGAGACCATGGAGGCTGAAGCTTCATCTGCCTGTTTCCATCAATATCTTCCAAAAATCCGTTGTGATTTCTGCCTAGGGACTGGAAGTCTGATCTCTGGACATCCTATGATAGTCATGGTAACACAGTGAGAGGCTTCCCTGCCTCAGCAGTAGGATGGATGATGGTGGTTTAACCTGGAAGAGGGTCCCAAGCCCAGTAGCCTGGTGTTGGGTTAAATAAAGCCTCAGGCGGTGCAGGGGAGAAGGTCCTGGGCTCTGCCTGGTGCCTCTGGAGCCTCAAGGCTCAGCGAACCCTGAGCCCTGCTGAGGGCTGTGGCCAAGGCATCACCACCTGCATCTGCTGTCCCTGCAGATCCGGGCTCCAGGGCGACCTTTTGTGGCACCAGCTCCATGCAAATGGGATGAGTTGACAGCGCGTGAAATACGGTGAATTAATGCACACTTCATTGCTGCTAGACATGAGGCCAAAGGTCGAGGGCCATTAAGAGAACTAGGTATGAATTTATGCCTTGTAATTCACACATCCCAGGCCTTCCTACAAACAGAACATTTTATTCTTAAATGTTGTTTTAATTATTTAGATCATAGCTGATTGATATAGAAGTGGATTCACCAAAGGTGCATTAATGAGGAACTGTTTGGCTTTAGAATGGCATTTTGATTGTCAGAAGTGAAAATCAATGTGTAACCTAAGATCCAGAAAGACATCTTTATTTTATTTCTTTTGCAATGTTTTTTTCCTAGTGGCTGAAATGCTTCATGGAAGGCAGAGGTGCATGCATAGGAGCGATCCATTCAACTTCATCAACCTTGGGAGATCTTTTTCAAAGGTGGGAGTGATGGAAACTTTGTCAGTCTGAGTAGTTGAGAAAATGTAATGAGATTGCAAAAAGCTATTGCATAACCTCTTCTCCACTGCATCTCCCTCACTGCAGCTGGGCTGGGGGCTCCAGGGGTCCCACCTGTACCCAGCAGCAATTCAAACACTTCCCATGCACTTAGTTGCTTGGAAGGGTTTGAGATCCAACATCTGCATGGGACAATGATGGGCCCACTGTAGGCTTGGTCCACAAGAACCCAAGCATGGGGATTTCTCAGCTAATCCAGAGCTGTTATCCTGAGCTGTTAGCCCATCCTGCTGCGTTCTTGTGAAGAAACTGAGCTCACCTGGACTGCAGGAGGGCTGGGGAGGGTTGTGCTGCCATGGGCAGCAAATTCACTGCGTCTGCTTGAGTCCTCAAGGCAATCAATCACATCTTGCCCTTTCTTTATTTGCTTGGAAGTTCAGAGAAAAAAAACATTTGTTTTAGTTGTTACAGCAGTTTCCTTTTGTTTTTGCGTTACTGACCAAAGCAGCTGGTTTTCAAAACTTTTTTCAGGAAAAATCTTCTGGTTTTGGTTACAGAAAACAAAACAAACAGCTGCTTTTCTGTAACCAACATGTACTTTAAAGAAAATTCTTTCTTTTAATGAAAAATTGGAACAAATGATTAATTATGGCTTTTCTTTATTTTTCCCTGAAAAAAAATAATTGCATTTCCAGTGACATGCCTCCAGCCAAATTCCAATTTTGATGGGATGCACACAGTGCTGCTGCTGGGTCTCTGCCTGGGCTCAGCCAGCAGCTCAGGCAATGGCTGGGTTTGCTCTGTGATGCTGCGAGTTGCTGGGTTCAGTACTGGCACAGGGGAGCAGAGAGCACAGGGGCAGGGGTTTGTAGAAGCTGATTCCTCCTGGGCTCCTTGTGGGCTTTTGGAGCCTCATGCCCCATGGATGGAGCTGTCCCCTTTGGGTTGTGTTTTCCAATAACTGGGAAAGCTCAAAATGAGTTGTGTGTGTTTCTGGAAAGCTGAGGTTCTCAAGGAGTTACGTGCTTATGGAAAGTAAATAGCGTGCTTGCTTTGAGTGGTGTGGTGAGCCCACGAGTGTTCTAAGTAGGAGAAATGAGAAGGTTGGTGAAGGGCTGAAGGCTCTGTAGGGAGGAACAAACCCTGGGACTGGGAGCAGAGCAGGAGGCACAAATACACCCTGGAAAGTTCATTTTCAAACTGATCCAAAATCAGACCCTGAATTCTACATCAATATAGCACACTTAGGCCTTAGGGAAGCATCCACCCAGTTCAGCAACTCACTCAAATACTGTGGGGCCCATGTAAAACACAGGAAACCTTATTAATCTTGCAAAGGGTCTCAGAGCCATGAGGAGCAGGACAGGCTGAGCAGGACAGCTGCAGCAAGTCCATGCTGCTGCTCCTCCAGTGCACATCGAGGGCTGCCAAAGCCTGTGGAAGAGCAGAGCGCTGGCTACTTGAAGGCAAAGCTGCAGCCACGAGAGGGTGTGTTTGTCCTTATAGTTGAGCTCGCAGCACACATAAAAAGAGTTCAAAGGAATTAGTGGAAGGTCCTAGGAAATGCTGTGCAGCCAGGGTCTGTGTGTCCTAAGGAGATGGGGGGAAATTAAAGATCCCAAGCAACTCAGCCAGCTCTTAGCACTCTGCAGTCTAAGACAGGTAATGTGCAAAAAATCACTGCTAAGGACTGATTCAGCCCTGTCTACAGTGAAACCAAAGGAAAATTCCTTTGACCCCAGTGCAATCACTGGTGTGGCTGTTGCAGGAGAGCATCAGTGCCAGTATGGGTATTATATTCCAGCAAAAAAAAAAAAAAAGTGTCCATGGCACTCACTGCTAACTGATGCAAACACCCAAGAAAGAGCAATTCCTGCTCCCTCTGATGACTCCAGGTAAGCCCTGAGTGCGCTGCACTGGTCCCACTGTGTGCTGACCCTGTGTTTTGCAGGCTGGGAAAACCTAGCGGGCTAATCTGCATTTTAAGTGAAATCTTAATAACTCAAAAGGCAAAGAGTGTTTGGGAAGAGGACTGAATGGAGAGACTTTGTCTGCAATAGGCAGGTTGCTGCAGGGCTGGAAGCTGCCGTGTGCCACACTGCATTGCTCAGCAGAGCTGGGGCAGACCTGGCTCCAGGCTCCTAACCCCTCACATCTCAGCTCCCCAACCTCTGGGAGGAGAGCAGGACTCTGTCCTGCCCTCCCTTCCTGTGCACTTGGTACAAATTCAGCTCTGGGATCATGGGGCTTTGGCATCATGCTGGTGCCTGTAGCACGGGGGTTTGTGTCAGGACCTTCTCCTTACCCCCCAGCATCTTCACGAGCCCCACAGCAGCATGGGTTAAGCAGACCCAAATGTTTAGCCTTCATCTGCAGGTGGATCATGCCAAAGATGGGCTGCCTGTCTTTGGGAAAGGGCTGGAGAAGGACAACTGCAGAAACAATGCAGGTGGAAGGCAGCAGAGCAGGAGCTCTGATGGAGCCACTGGTTTGGGTGAAAGCATTCATCTTCTTGGTCGGTGAATCTGGGTCTCTTGCCTAAGAGTAGATGAGGAGGTGATGCTGGGAGGACATAGGAGACCCTCCAGGAATGGGCTGCAGCCCAAAGTGACTCCCATGTGAAATGAAGATGTGCAGGGAAGCGAGGCAGATATGCTTTTGAGGCTGCAGATGCTCAGTAAATGCAACCCAGTGCTTGAGGGAAGCAGCCTGCATGGTGGGGAGTCAGAGCTCACCCCAGCTCTCCAGAGATTAACATTCAGGGTTTTGTTGGGATCCATATGGTGGTGGCAGTGCCTCAAAGCATAGGACAAGGCTAGGGAGGGTCTGAGCAGTAAAGGCAGCACAGACAGGAGGTCCTTTACAAAAACGGGGAGGGAGAGAGGGAAATGTTTCACCCTCTAACGTTTTCTAAAGAAAACTTCCAGCTTAAAAGCAAAATCCCATAATATTGTCTAAAAAAGAAGTGTTGCCTGTAGGCATGGATCTCATAAAGGCTGGAAAAGGCACCTCTCAAAGGAGCTTTTAAGTGAAAAGCCTTCAACCAGCCCATGCTCATGCCCTGCGGGAGCACACCTTGGCAAGGGGCTTTATTTATCCAGCTGGGACACAAAGCCTTTATGTCCAGACCAGGATGTTTAGCCCAAGTGTTTTTGGGTGACTGGAGATGTACTCGGTGCAGGGAATATATGCCCTCAGAAGGAAGGAAAAACAAACACTTTGGGCATGGTCTCGGGTGGAATACTGGCAATGTTGGTTCTACTGTTTCATTGTGTACAGAGACCTCGTTTAAGCATTGAGAGAAGGGACAGCAAACAGAGGATGGGAAGCACAGAGAAATTGCAGCAGGTAAATGAATCTTCCCATTTCTCTCCAAATGAGTTATTAATCATCTCTCATTTACATATTCATTAACCATAACACACACCATATTTTTATTAATGTGGCAAAGAAACAATTATAGGTGAAAAATGGCTTGTCTGTTTATTTTATACACAGATCTTGTTCCTCATTTGCATGATTTAAAAAATGATGTTTCTTCTTGCTGCGCTGAAAGGAAACCGGCTGCTTGGGATGTGTTCCAGCCTGAGACTATGGAAAGGGCTGTTGGGATGAGCAACAGGGGAAGAACCAGCCTTGGGTGCCTTGTTGTTTTGTTTTTTTGCCAGGAATGAGTTACACAAAGTCAGTCCTGAGCTGGGACAAGGGAGACCAGCCTGGTTCTGGTATTTTCAGCCTGGTGGTCCTGGGGTACCTCGTGGCTGTAGGGTTTCAGAAGGTGCTTTGTGAAGGGACTGCAAATAAACACAGAAGTCCTCTCTATACATTTCCATTCAAGCAAGTGAAATGTGGGGAGCAGAAATAACAAAATGAATATTCAAGGCCTTGCTCTGAATTGATTATAAAGGGCAACCATCGAATGGTCAATAGTTTCTTTTATTCTTAGGGAAATTACATGAAGCTTTGGTTTTAAACACTTGAGGAACGATATCCCCAAGTTCCTTCCCACTTCCTTCCCTGCAGCTTTATGAGGAATATTACAAGATTTCAATAAATTTTTGGTAAACCAGCCATGAGCCACTGGTAAAGCTTTGCTCTCCCTACTGCCGATTCTTTGGTCAAGAACATTAAGTCAGAGTTAAGCGATGTTGCAGAGGAAGAAAATACATTGCTAATGAAAATCTCATATTGTGAGTTCCTGTGGGTGAGCAGTGCAGCTGGGGGTGTTGTCTGGGTGCTGCTGTAACTGGGCATCAGACCTGCCTTTGGGAAAGATCCTTCCCATCCTCATCCCCAGCTCCCTGGTCTGATTTTCAAGTAAATAAGAGCTGTTTATCCCTTTCTGTACTAAGGGGACCAACCTAGTTTCTAGAATTCTTCCTACATAGGGACCAAGATAGGGTTTTGTTCTTGCCTGGTTTCTGTAAGTGTAGGGCCTGGGTGCTGCTGGACACATGGGGAATCTCTTTTGTCTGCCCTGTACACTCTTTTCCCATTGTTTGAGAAAAAAAATGGTCTTTGGAACTGCCTTTCCTCTATCATTATAGAATTTAGTCTGGCTTGGGATGGAAGGGACCTTAACAATCACCTTGGTTCAGTGCCCTGCTGTGGGTAGGTTTGCTGCCCACTAGACCAGGTTACCGAGGGCTCCATCCAATGTGGCCTTGAATGCCTCTGGGGATGGGGCATCCATGTGAGTTCTTCTCCCAGTCTGTACACGTATCTGGGATTGCCCTGGCCCTAGTGCAGCACCTTGCCCTTGGCCTTGCTGAACCTCATTAGGCTCCCTTGGGCCCACTTTTCAAGCCTGTCCAGGCCCCTTGGGATGGCATCCTTTCCTTCTCTTGTATCAACTGCACCACTCAGCGTGGTGTCATCTGCAGACTTTCAGAGGGTGCACTCAATCCTACTGTCTTTGTCATTGATAAAGATGTTGAAGAGCATTAGTCCCAAGAGGGACCCCAGGGGACACCGCTCATCACCAGCCTCCACCTGGATGTAGAGTCATTGACTGCAACTCTTTGGCTGCAGCCACCCAACCAATTCCTTATCCACTGAATAGTCAACTCTTCAAATCCATATATCTCTGGTTTAGAGATAAGAATGTGGTCTGGGACCGTACCAAAGGCCTTGCAGAAGTCCAGGTAGACACCGCTGATTGTTCTTCCTTTGTCCACCAATGCCATCACTCTGTCCCAGAAGGCCACCGGATTGGTCAGGCGTGATCTGCTCTTGATGAAGCTGGCTGTCATGGATCACCTCCTCATCTCACGTGTGCCTTAACATATCTTCCAGGAAGATCTGTTCCATGATCTTCCCAGGCACGGAGGTGAGACTCACCAGTCTGTAGTTCCACAGGTCTTCCTTTATACCCTTTTCAAAAAATGGTAAATTTAATAGGAGTTGTCCAAAAGCGAAATTTTTTCTATAGAACTAAAGGAATAGACAGACAGACAGAATGTCACCTCCATAAGGAACCTGGATTAAAATGTTCCTCCTCTGGAAAGCACGAAGACACAGAAGGCTGGGTTTCAGGGAGGGAGGCTATCCAGATGCATTCACATGGTGAGGTTTTAGTGGAGAAAAAAGACACTGAGCAGCAGGAGAACAACAAGGGTGGTAGGACAAGGATGGGGGGGAAAAAGTCCAACTTCTGTTTCTTACACAAGTGAAGGAACTTGTACATTGTCCCATCACAAAATGGTGTTTGCGTGGTAAAGAGGAATAAATTGCATTTTACTACAAAGATCGAAGGCATTGGTGATATCAGACACTGGGGAGCACCCTTTGGAGTTCCAGGAGGGATCCTTTTGACTGTCAGAGTTTTATTTGTGAGAGCAGCTACCTCACTGAATTTTTTTTCCCTGAATGTGGGAAAGGGACTCCGTGCAGCCAGCTGGTGGAAGGACATGTCTGTCCTCATCCCCTGCTCATGCATGAATGCACTGGCTGATTTCAACTGAATTTGACAGGAAGGTAAATATCGAAATAACAAATGTGCGTACCTGCATGGGAAGTTGGCTGAGGTTTGGCCATCTCACATTTGCTGTAATTGCTTTGGTCTGACTCCTGCACCAAGCCCAGCAGCTGACATGCCACAGCCAGCAGCTCCTGCGAGGGGACGTGGGGAAGGACGGCAGAGGAATATTATAGGCATGGACAGAGATGACAGCAATCTTAGCCCTGATTCAGTTACAAAATAAATCAAAGGAGACATATGTATCCACAGGAGAATGTACCTTCATTCCACTGCTCTTGGGGTTGCCCATCTCCTCTGTATGGGTGGGAACTCAGAACAGCTTTTTGTTCTTAGCAAGAACTTTACATTTATTTCTTACTCAAAACAAACGAAAAATAAAAACTGATCTGGAAGGGGGACTTTCTCTCAGAGATCATCTGTGAAGCCTGATCCATTCATCAAGAATTCTAGTGCAGGGAGAAATGGTAAAGTTTCACGATGAGTGAGAAAGTATAAAGGTTTGCCTTTAGCACCTGGCTCTGGGCATAAGCTTTCCTCCAGTGTCCCGTGGTGGTTTCACACCACCCTGCTCCCCTTGGTGGCAGGTAGGAATTCTTGGCACCTCCCATTTAGTGCAAGCAGGCAGAATGTATCTGTGGTTTCCCATGAACTTGGGAGAGTCTGTTCAGTGTATTTGTTCTCCTTTATTAATGATATTTTTTGATCGACTTCTGTTTCTCCAATTTCTGGCTTGCGTTTCTCTCCATTCTATTTAATGATTATTACTCCTCAGGAATGCTTTCCCACCCTTGGTGTTAATGTGTCCTGGAAATGTGCTAGAAGGAGGCTGCGCAGTCACAGAACATACCAAAACCAGATGATCAGTGTTGTATACAGATGTCTTGTGTAATAAGCAGGTCCAAAGGAATCACACCAGTGGTGCTTGGATTTGAACCCGGGGGTGCTGGAGCTGGGAAGCATCGCGTGGTCCCCTCTGTGGTCCCCACACAGCTCAGAGCTCCTGGCAGACCAGGAGGGCTGCATGACACGAGCATCAGTTCCTCTTTCAAAAGGAAATGTCATGTAACACAAGCTCCAAATCAATCTATACTTGATCACAAGGTTTTGCTTTAGTTAATTTCAGCATAGCTGTTTCCCTGCAGTTTGAACCAGAGTATGCCAGCGTTGCACTGATGATAAAAGCACACAAATATGATGCAATGCCTTTCAATAACTGTTAAAAATTGATTGGTATTGCTGTCCTGATTTTTCAGATGGGAAACTGAGGTGTGAGAATGACTTCAGATGCCTCTGAATGGCGTGGGAGGGTAAGTGTGCCCCGTTCCCAGCTCTCTGCCTGGTGGCACAGCCCAGCTGGGGCAGGGTGCGTCTCAGTGCCTGCCCCTAACCTGGGCTGAACCAGGCTGGCCCCCTCCCAAACCAGGCTGTTAGCAGCACTGTCTCTCTGAGGGTTTTCCGGGACTTGTTCACTCTGCTTTTATTCGTGTCAATCCATCAGTACTGTGAGAGGGAATGATTTTTATCTCCTTTATGAAGTTTGAGAAGCTGCTGCCAGTGGTCTCCATGCCATTGGGCTACCTGAGCCCCAGAGCTGCCCCAGAGCCCCTCTCCCTCCTTTGTGCCTAAACACACGATTCTGGCTCTGTACCAGAAAGCACCCATCTGTTCCCCTCCATGGGAGTATTCCCGTGCTCACAGCTCAGAAATCTGTTTTGGCAGGATCAGGCCCTGCCTTCGCAGAGCCTTCCGAGTGCCTTTGCTGAAACAATGCCTTGAAAATGGAGCTGGGAGCTGCATGCCTCTCGCAGGGTTCTGCCTGAGGCACTCGGAGTGAAGTGCAGGGATTTATCAGCAGGGAGGTCGGCGGAGACGCTTTTCAGCAGCTCCGTTTCTGCCTGTGCATCGTAATCAGCCCTGTTAAAACCAAATCATCTCCCCTAGACCGTTGCTTTCAAGCATTTCTTCCCTCCTTTGTTTCCATCAGTGCTTCCCTTCTCGCCCAAGCCCTTAAACAACCTTGACTGCAAGGAGCTGGCGATCGGCAGAAAACCCCATCCGTTCAACGTGAAAATATTGATGCTTCTGCGTCATTTCATAGCACATCTGGGGTCCCTCGGGCCCACATACCATCACTGCCCAGCAGGCCAGGCCAAGAAAAGCATGAGGAAGAAAAATAAATGTGATGACAGTTGGGCTCTCGCAAATGAGTCTTGGTCTGAAACAAGCCAGAAAAGAATAAGCGTCTTGCACCGACCCACATGGAACGTGCAGTGTTCACACCGTGGGGGCAAAGGTCTGCAACGTGAGCTTGCACCACTAATGTAGGCAGATTTCCTGCCTATAGCTGCTACAGGAAATATTTGGGCACTTGCTGATCAGCTGCGTTGCAACGCCTGCGTGTGAACCAGGAGGAGAGCCTGGGCTGCAAGGGGCTGTGTGGGCAGAAGCTCCTCCAGCCCTGGTTTTCTGGGCACAGCTCCTGCCCACGCGTGTTTGAGCTTTGGCAATGCTACAGATGTGCCTTAGTGCTCCCTTGTTTTTTAGCCTGCATGCGCCAGCTTGAGCTCTCTTGGCATGAAAACTACTCTGGCAAGGTGCAGAGATGTGTGCTTTGAATCTGTGCTAGGGTCCAGGGAGCTGCTTCTTGGGTGACTAAAATGTGCTTTTCACAGGGGCTTAAATTCACAATTTAGGAGCTCAGGGTTAAATGACAGACTTCTCCTGAAGGCAGGAGAGGTTTGACTCCATCTCCTTTGCAATGAAGAGTTAACCTGAATCTGAACAGCACATTTGGGGTTTTATTGTCCTCCGATGCCACCACGCAGTTCCCTGGGCTGCTTTGTTCTGTGTTTTTGGCTGTTCCCCTTCCTCTCCCTCCCTGCACACCGTGAGTCTCTGGGTGGTTTGTGCACGCTTGGCTGCGGCTCTGTTCCCTGGGGTCCTCTCCATTCCTCAGCCTTGGGGCTCCAGCGTGTGCACCGTGTTCTGTTTAACTTCTGCTCCACCAGCAACCTGGAAAACTTCTCCAGCAATGTCAGAAACCTCCAGCAGTTGATATTTATTAAGGCTTTTGCTGCCTGCAAGAAGTGTAAAAGCCAATCCAAGTGATTGATAGACCCGATCTGGATTGCTCTGTGTTTTCTTAGCCAGGTTGAAATTTGGCTTGAATGAATGAAATCTGGAATTCTCTTCCTAACGGCAGCAGGGCTGACCGCAGCTTCTGGCTGGGCTGATAGCAGAGGTGAAATACAGGCTTAGCAGGACCCGGTCTGTAAGCCATTTGCCCTTGAAGCCTGTGCCTGTTCTGCTTGCACAGCAGCATCCTGCAGGGACTGCTGGCCCTTCCCTTCCCAGCATCGGTCAGCTGGAGCCGAGCATCAGGGAGTTGTTTGGGGCTGAGTTCTGGCACTATCTCTATCTCGAGATACATCTGCCCCTGCTTGTTTGGGAGCAAACCATAGCTCATGCCTTCAAAGCAAAGCCACGCTGCCAAGTTTCGGTGCAGAGCCTCATGTCCATTGCATCTGGAGAAGGTGCTGTGACAGCTGCTATCCCCCCTGCAGAGCCTTTGCGGGGCAGCTGCCCTTCCCACAAATCTGTCACAGCTGACAGAGCTCAGCCAATGCACAACGCGTGCACCGCGCTCACCCTTCAGAGGCACTTTGTGGGATGGGTTGTGCAAGTGCCCTGCAGCTCGGGACTTGTAGGGACACACTGCCAAGGAGGTATCTTCCCAGCAAACACCTCGACACATTTCTCCTGCATGCAAACAGCCCAGGGTGGGGTGAGATACAGGAGCAGAAGGCAGCTTTGCATGGCAGCAGACACAGGTGCTGAATCACAGGGCAGCCCCTTTCAGCGCTGGGAGCGGTGAGGAGCTGCAGAGGCTGTGCTGGGCAGCTGGCACATTTTTTGGCACACTGCAGAGTCTCGACATGCTGGATTGTGCCTGGACAGAAACCCAAGTCGGAAAACAAAGCTGCAGAACCACTGGATTCATAGAGACTCAGAGTCACGTAATCAGGAAGAAAAAATGTCCAACCATGTTTTGAAGACTAATATTGTACAGCTCAGTAATTTGTAAGTGTTCATTTACTCAGCCATCGTCTGGTCCATTATTCACATGCTCTTTCCTTGGGTAAATTTACTTCCTTGACTTTTTCTGCCTCAAATCAGATCTTTGCAAATTTGATTCTCCTGCTTGCATGAGAGAGGTTATAAACCAGATGCAAGCATTGCCCCTGAGGTGACTCACTGATATTCCTCTGCTTCTCCAGGGCTGTAAGCTGGCGTTTATGGGACAGGAGGTCCCAGGGGCATTTTGCATTGTGTAACTCAGGAGGGAGTTTTGGGAGATGTCTCCATGTCTGTGCCCAGGTAGACTTGGGACAGGCAGTGACATCCATAGATAACAGCACTGAGATGTTGTGCAGGACAAGGCTGTAAAGCCTTTGCAGAGAAGCTGTTATTGACAGCAAGTGGGAGACATAGGGCTGCAGGTGGGAGTGATAGGGCCTGGGTTAGGAGCGCTGTGCTATAAATTGCAGCAAGGGGCAGGGGAAAGTCTTTGCGTCTCTGCTCGTGTGTTCATGGCACTTCTTTGGTACTGTTTGCTTCCTTGGGTGGTGGATAAGAGTGGGAACTTTAGAACTCAGGAAACGCTCACATTTTCCCACGTGCTGGAGCCAAGGAGCTGTCAGGCCCTGAGGTCCTGCTGGCAAGGGGGTGGCAGTCCGGGAGCTCCCTGGTGGCAGGGAGCAGGTGGCTCTGCTCGAGCAGCAGTGACGTGGATGGGCTGCGGGCTGTGCCCCCCAGCCTGAGGCCTCCCTTGCAAAAGCCACTGGAGGCCCAGGGAAGAGAACAGCCAGGTAGGGGATAGTTTGAGATTTTTCCATAAAATAACCCTTTAAAAAAGACAAAACTGCTTATCAACTAAATGGAAAGCTTATGGTTGAAAATGTTGTTTTTTTTCTCCCTATTAAAAAAATTCAAAATGAAAAATGGGAGTGTTTTAACAAACACCTAAAAGCCAAACAGAATTTGGATGCAGTGTCAGTGTTCAGAGGAAATTGGATGTGTCTAATCGTAGTGGTCCATTACGTTGTGGCAGGAGAGAGAAATATTTCCCGATTATCTCAGTTGCAATGGGCCCTTGGAGCAAAGGCTGAGCACCATAGAACAAGGTGCTCCAAACAGTGAGCTCATGGATCTGTCAGCACAGCCTCCAGCTCCTGCACACCTGTGTGTGTGTGTGCTGACAGCGTGGTCTTGCTCTTGGAGCCCTCGGCAGGGACGTCTGCAGGATCGCAGACCACCGCTCAGCGTCAGGTTTTGTTCTCAGACTGCATGAGCAGTTATTGCTCATGTGGTTCGAGCTGCATGTGCCTCCCTGGGAACAGGGTTTGGCCTCTTGGCAAGATTTCCTGCTGCTTAGTCCGAAGTTTCAGGTTTTATACCTGCCTTGTAGGGTTTACTCAGGAATATTGTTGCTTGTTGTAACCCTGTTTGCATCAAAACCACCCAACTGGCAGCATCTATTGCGTGCTCTGAATTACAGAGGGAAAATTGCAGACTGTGCAGTTCCATGGCACACATCTGGATATCAATGCTGGAAGCACACAAATGCCAATCCATCCTGCTGGTGTGCAGATTTCTGTCACTTTGGTACTGCAGTGGGTGATTTCAATAGGAGGGCTGCTTTCTTGCCTAAAGAACTGAACAAACCGTGACAGTCTGACATTTTCCTCTAGCATCTACTGTGCTCCATGAGCAGATTATAAGAGCAACGTGCAAGGATGTGCCCAGCTGGGTTGGCTGCTGCCTTACAAGTGGCCGCTGCGATGCTGTAGCGTGTCCCCCAGGCTGCAGGAGATGCAGTGGGGATGTCACATTGCTCATCTCCAGCTGCCCTGAAGTCATGGCCAGGCCAGCATCAGGCTTCCATCAAAACTTAGACAGAATAACCTTTCTCTGGACTGGAATAGGGCCCAGGACATGGTCCTGGCTGCCCTCAGCTGCTGGCCCACCCCTGGGGGCATGAGCACAGTGCAGTGCGTTCTGGTAAGCAAGCACAGTGTCTCAGGATATGTTGAATGGAAGAATTTTAATTTGCATTATTAAAATGTTTTGCATGGTGTTTAATGCTTGGGATGTCATTTGGTAAACAGCCTTGTAATTGATGCCCAGATATTACTTGGCACATTGGCTGCTCCGTGACAAACAGAGCTGATGGGGACACAATGCTGTACCTTCTTCTTGCTCCTCCCACCATCTGCTTGCCATATTTGTCTGCGCATGTAAAGAAAACATTAATGTCCATAAGAACTGGCCCATCTAGTCAAGTTAAATATGAACAGTGTCAGAACAATTACAGGAGAACTGGGCAAAAATTGCTTAACCATATAGCACTCATCATTAATAGCTAGTTATTGGCACAACTGATGTGTATTGCTATCACACACTGCACTGATCCAGTACATAAATGTTTTCTTTAGCATATTTTTAATGTTGCTAATTTATCTGTTACTGTCACACTGGGGCTGTTAGCTTTGAACAAATGACTGTTATTAATCACTGGAGAGCTATTAGACGCCACAGCCATGGTGTTAAATCAACTCAGGAGTGGCACTTGTAGGAATATTCAAACAGAAATTTAAAATTGCCTGGGTACTGGTGGTGTGGTTAACGCCTCTGGGATCAGAGCCATCGAGTGCCTGCAAATACTGCTCCTGTGTGTCAGACTCAGCCGGTGGAAATTCCTTTCTCTAAAGAGCGATTGCAGCTTAAGGCCTTATTTATTACAAGGTTGTTTTGGAGTGAAAAAAGGCAACTGTTGGAGCGCAGCAGTGTGGTGTTTACACCCTAGGCATGCTTTTGATAGATTTGGGACTCTGTAAGCAGCAATGGCTTTAATTTTCCCATGCTCCCTGTTAACCTGCTGATGCTGGGCAGGTCCAGGATCTCCTCCTTGGTGATGGGAGGGTTAATTCTCCATGCAAAACACCATTCTCCTGGGGGCTGAGCCAGCCTGCGCATCTGTCCCAGGCACAGAAGATGCCTCAGATGTTTGTGGAACCGAAAGAACAAAGAGCTTCAGTGCAGGTTGGCTGCAGGAGAACTTGGCTGAGGCTCTTGCTGCTTTCAGCTTCCGCAGGGGAGGCTGAGCTATTGCATGAGGCTGGTATCAAACCCTGCCATTTCTCTGCTCTTCCCAGTGTCCCGCATGAGCAGGACACCCTCGTTTGTCCAGCCCCAGCACAATGCCCTCCTTGGGCTGATGGCCCAAACAGCACTGATTTGGGTGAGCCCTCTTCACCCAACAGCCCACAGAGCATCGCTGCGGTTCAGCCTCTTCCCAGAGCTGAACAGTGGGGAAGGAAAACGGAACAGAAAGCAAAAAACCTCAGTGACAGCTCTTCCGAAGGAGAGGTGTTTTAGACAGAACACTTTGGGGCTCAATTAACTTGTATTTTCTAGCTAGGCTCTGATTCATGAGACCTGAAGGAATCACACACCCATTGAACACAAAGTTTTGCTGCCTGCTGTAACCGCTGCCAGAAAGCAGCTGTGTGTGGGATATTCCTGGTGGTTCCTTTGAATGAAAAGAAATGTAATTTGGAACAATTTTGTTGCTGTTCTGAAAGGATGCTGTAATTTGTTTCCTCTGTCATTTCTGTAAGCTGAACCAGCGCACATCTCAGTAGCAGTGATCTCTCTGCTGGCCTAATGGTGGACTTCTGAGGGAGAACTCTTGAAGGGTTTTGGATCCAGTGGAAAGGTGTTATCTTGGTTTTTGTGGATTGTAAAGGTAGTGGATTTGTACTGAGAGCTTTCCCTGGCTTCCTCTTGTGATGATGTTGCATGCACCTTAGCACTTGCATGGGAGTTACCCAGAGAAATACCACAACCGACTCGTAATTAATGGCAGCTGAATGTTTATGATGGATGGTAGTGCACCAGTTGCGAGGGGCTGCTGCTCAGCTGGCTGTAAAAGGGACTCTTCTGCCTGTTTTGCATTTGCTGCAGTCTTCTCCATACCTTCAGTGGCCTGGGCAAGCAGATGTTTTGGAAAGCAAGCAGCCAGCTGAGAGATGGCTCCTTTCTGAACAGCCAAACATGCAGAGAAAGCACCTCTGGCAACGCTGAGTGAACTGGACAGAGGTGTGTGCTGTGGGTTTATGTTACCACTGGCTCCTGCATGTTGGCCTTGTGCTCTTCTTCACTGATTGGAGACATTACTGCTGGGTTACCAAACTTGGGATAAAACTCATCTGATGTCTTTTGCAAAGACCCCTGGGCAAAGCCTGTGGGGCCAGAATGGGCCCTTGGGCTGCTCCTGTCTGAACGTCTGCATAATTCAGGCCCACGATCCCTGCAAACTGTTTGTGTGGACCTGCTCGTGCAGGACTGAACACATGTAGAGACAGCTGAGGCTGCTGAATTTGCTCTTGTTCCCAGAGTTTTGTTTAACTTCTGGTTAGCAGCCACCACAGCTTGCTGTAACTTTGCCTGTTCATGTCACAGCTGTCTCTGGAGGTCACCTCTCAGCCTTTTCTTGAATAATCTCAGTTAATAGAGCATCCTGAGCCTTTTACTGTTGGTCCTTTGCTGTCACCTGTTCCACAAACCTTCCCATACAGGGCAGCTGACTACTGAGCCCTCACCCGGCCAAGCACGTAGTGGAATTAGTCCTCTGAAGAGACCACAGGCTGCACTAAGCAAGGTCTCCTGGGGTTCTCTGGCCATCAGTGCATCCTCCAGGCTGCTGGACCAGCATGCTGCAGCCGTGCTCTCGTGGTGTGCAGGGGACAGAGGGCAGTCTCCCTCTGTGGCCAGGCTGGTCCGTGCTGGTAATAACTTGAGTGGGCACCAGAAGAGGAGGGTGATGTTCTCCTTAAGTAAATAAACAAACCACTCTGTTTTGTATCTGCAGAATTCATACTGAAATATTTCAAAAATTAAAAAATAAAAACCTGTGGACGTGAAGTGAGCCCGTAGCCTCTGGGACCAGCTGCTCCACCGAATTCTCCACCAGCATCCACCTCTGTGAGCTTTGCTGACGGGTCCTTCAATTCTCTCTCTTTAGGACCATGTTTCTGGCTGCTTGCAGCAGCTTTAGGATGCCAGAGTAATCTTTTCTGGCTGATGAGATGCAAAGTTGCAGGCAGGTAAGATACAGACAAAACAGATTAACTGCCTCATTCCTTTATACCGAGCTCCTTTCTGGCGTGTAATGGAAACCTGGAGCCTGCCTTTCTTATAACTCAGTTCTGAACAGTAGCTGCTGTAAAGTATTAGGTTGGAATATGAACTCTGTATGAAGGATGAAGGGGGAATGATGTATTTTAAAAAGGATCTTAGTGGGTCCTAACTTAAAAGCATCAATATAAATTCATTGCAAGTAATATGCTCTTAATTATTCATTTTCCTTGGCACTGGTTAAAGAGCCAAGTAACGACTTCTGTCTCTTTATATTTAGTCTATTATTGTTTGAAAAAGGCCAGGGGGAGGCCAGCGCTGCGCAGGAATGATATCCCCCCTTATATACACACACATATTACCAGCAGTCATAGGAAAGGGGAATATAATCACCAGCAGCTGAGAGACAATGACATTTTTATGGACCTCCTGGCAGATCTGCGGTGGGAGTGAGCCTGTCAGCTCCTTGGCTTCCCCCTGCATTCCTGCACCAGCTCTGTGCTGAGCTCCGAGGTGCTTCCATCGGGGTCCTGCTAATGGGGCTCTGAGGTGCTTCCGTCAGGGTCTCATGGGTCTCAGCAGCTCATGGGTCTGAGCTGCTGCTGCCCTCCTGCCGCTGCTGGGAAGGGGCAGGAACCGGGCTTGCTGCTGACAGAACACTCTCACGTGGCCAAATTTCAGCAAGCAGGTGAAGCAGGGATATTTGGAGGTGGCAAGAGGTTGTTGTCTGCCCCTGTAGGCACACAGCCCCATGAGCCATTCGTGGACCCTGATGGTCTCCATCAGCCCAGTGGGGTCCTATCTTCAGGCAGGTGGGGTTCCTGCTGGCTGCGTGGTGAGAGCAGGGCCCGGGTGCTCTGCTGGGTAGGGCCCTGGGTGGAGATTACTGCTCAGTGACTTTTAATGAGGTGCTTTTTAATCAAACCAGAACCATTGACGTGAACGGTGCTGGTTTTGAAAAGCTTTCAAGTTCTTATTGAAAAGCAGAAGTGATGTCTCCAGGGCTGAACACAGCTCTGTGGGTGTCCAAAGGAGGGCTATGAAGATGGGGAAGGGTCTGGAGGGCACAGGGTGTGAGGGGCAGCTGAGGCCCCGTGGTTGGCTGGGCCCAGAGCAGAGGGGCTGAGGGGAGGCCTCATGGCGGCTGCAGCCCCTCCCAGGGAGCGGAGGGCAGCACTGGGCTCTGCTCTGGGGACAGTGACAGGGCCCCAGGGAACAGCACGGAGCTGCCAGGGGAGGGTGAGGTGGGGGTGAGGAAAGGTTCTGCCCAGAGGGGTGGGCATGGCACTGCTGCCCAGGGCAGGGGGCACGGCCCCAATGCCGGAGCTCAGGGAGAACTGGGACACCGCCCTCAGCCATTGGGGTTGAGTTTGGGAGGTGCTGAGTGGGGCCAGGGGTTGGACTCAATGATCCTTGTGGGTCCCTTCCAACTCTGGTTATTCTTTGATTCTGTGATTCTATGAAATACACATGGGGCACCTCCTGGGGTCTGAGGGGGTAAATTCAGTGCCCCCCTTGCCCTGCTCAGACCTGAGGGCTTGATCTTGGGCCTCCCAACACTAAGTCAGCCATGTAACTGCTTGTTGCAGAATTAACCCCTATTTTTTTCCTTCTGGTGGCATTTCATGTGCTGTTGATAATTTGACTTTAACTGGGCCAGACAGCAGCAGAGTTGATAGTTTCATTTCTGCATTGAACATCAGCAAAGCAGCCCCATCCCTTCAGCCACACGCTGGCACTGGGGGAGGCTTTTGCATCCAACCTCCTGGGTACCACCCCCAGAGGCACAGATCCACAGCTAGTGGCATGTCAGCGCTGTTCAGCAGAAAAAGTCACTTTTGTCCTGCTTTTTGTTACAGCCAGAGCCATGCTGGACATACGTTGTTGTTTGTTTGTGTGCCCCTAGGTGTGTGGGAATGGTCTGCTCTGTGCTAGCTCCTGTGCTTTGTGAATAATGTTAGAGCTGCTGTGGTGTGAAGCAGGTGAATCCCTCCCAGCTTGATTCAGAATAGATGGGATGTAGGCAATTTCTGAGGGGAAAAATGTTGATAAATTATAAATAAAATTAGTTGACTTATGTCTAAGCACTGGAGACTGAATATTCCTGGGTTTTAGCAGCTCACACAAAGCATTTCAAGCAGTTCTTTGGCAATTCAAATGGAAGAAAATTAGCTGTTTTGTCAAAATAAATACATCTATAGGTTTTACTGATATTTTTTCTTTGATTGACATATTTCACTTTTCAGTTGTCAAAGTCTTGAAAGCCTTTGGGTTTTGATCGGATATAATTGGGATGAGCATTTCCATTGGGTCAAATGAGTCTGCTTTAAAAATGTCTCAAGCTGAAAATTTTGGCTGGCTGCAGCTGAGGGAGCAGGCGCAGAGTCTGACATCATTGTTGCTTGAATTGCTGACTTCTCTCAGGTTTACTCAATCCCACGCCTTTTTCGTGAAACAACTCTGGCAGGCAGCTGAGGTTGTGCTTCAGTCTCCCCTGAAAACAGGCAAGTTTGGCCAGCTTCAAGGTTGGGTGCTTGTTAGTTGTTTTTTTTTTTTTCATTCTGGAGCCTCAAATGCAACCCTCAGAGGCGATGCCAAACAGTTTAACACTAGTTCTGTTTTTTCCAGCCAGCGTGTGGGAAGGCTGCAGCACCTCATATTCTCACTTAATATGTAGTGTGGACAGCGTCCTGGTGTCTGACAGCTCTGTTTACCCACTGCAGAATTCGAGGGAAGATGTGAGAGCAACGCCTTTGGGTCCCTGCTGTATGGTGCTCTGCAGAAAGACACCCAGGACCAGGACGAGGAGCCCCAGCCTTGCAGAGATGCCAGCACAGAAGGGCAGTGGCCATGTGAGCCTTTTTCCCCCTGTGTTGGTGTAGGACTCCCCAGCTGTTTCCCACCAACCCCGTGCTCTCACTGCAGTTCTTACCTTTGGTAACCTCTCATCCTGAGCTACCCCTTTCCCCCACTATATTCGACTTTTCTCCAGTGTCCTCTCCTTGGGACACAGAATGTCCCCAGCACGGGGAGCTTCACCAAGCAGAAGTCCAGGAACTACTTTGGCTTCTATTTACTTGGGTTTTCCCCCAGTTTTCATCAAAATCATTGAGCATTTGTCCAAGGAGATCTAGATGAGTCTCTGAAACATCTTGATGTTATGAATATATTTCCCCCACTTTGGACTGAAATATGTGATGAGTGCAAGAATAGTTTTTAGCATATCAAAGACACTTTTCTGCTGGAATTAGCTCTTTTTCAAAGTAATAATGTAGGAGAAATTGTAATTATTATTATTATTTCCACCTTTGATAACTACAAACTAGCTGGAATGAGATTCCTTTAGCACAGCAAAATGCAAAACAAATTTAACTATGCCCTTCCCTCTGGGAACTGCTTTCCCTCTGCTCTGCCCACCAGCACTTCAGCATCAGAAAGCTGAGGAACTGCAGCTTCACCAAAATGAGACACAAGATGACCTTGTCTTGTTTAGGGTTTTACTGTGAGTTATCTAAGTTGTATTTACATTTTGTTTTATGCCTGCTCTTACCAAGGGACAAACTAGAAGAATGATTTTTTCAATTCTGCAGCTTGTGCAGAACTAATCTCGGGGGGTGACTGCTGCTGACACATCTTGATTTGCTGCTAGGAAACCCAAACTGAAGTGTGTGTTTGAATCATTTTCCCAGTAAATCTTATCTAGCTGGTGTGCCGTGGCACATCGCAGTGATTGCCCCAGCGCTGCGTGGGGAGCTCATGCAGTTCAGCTTCAGTTGGAATTCTTTCCAATTCCTTTCTTTCCATGCCAGTCCTGAAGTCCTCCCAAGTGTTTTCATTGGAAAAGGTGGGTGAGAATAACCTCGAGGAGAAAAATGATGATTACAGCTATGAAGTGCAATGTTGGATGAAATCAAGTAATTTATCCTGATGCAACACAGCTGTCACCGAGCCTGTCCCCAGCTTCTGCGTGTTGGCGTGGTGATACCCAGCCCCACGAGCTGGTGGAGGCAGAGGGAGCCTGAACGAGGAACGGTGAGGGCAGTGTGTGATGCAACAGGGAAAAGCTCGGGTCCAGGGTAATAGGGAAAACTCGGAACTTCCAGAGATGTGTGTTATATTGCAAAAGTGGGATGGATTCCCAAAGGTAACAGTGCAATAAAATCACATTGGGATGAAAGGAACAGAGGCCAGCTGAAATGCACATAGTACAGATCTGTAGAAATGAGCCTACATATATATAATTTATAGGGAATAAATTCCTTTCTGTATCTGCATGGTTTCGGAACGCTGTTTTATAGAATTCTCTAGCAGGGATGTAATTCTCTTCTTTCCCCAGTTCTTTGGGGTACCCTAATCCTTCGGCTGGTGATTATTCTCTATAAGTTCTTTTTTTAAAGAAGTCAGAAAATTTCTTTGGGGCCTTTTTAATAAAGTGCCACTGGCATTTCATAACTCACAGTCTTTCATAAGGTACGAAATGAAAGCATTTAAGAAAGTCACCATTAGTAAGGCTAGTAGAAGAGCGGAATGTTATCGTAAATCCATCTGTAAATCCTCTGAATTTGTCATTTGATTCTGCCTTTGGCATGCACTCTGGTCAGTGTCCTGCCTTTTTCCATCCACTTTTTATGCAGGAGTGACAGGGCTCTGCTCTGCCTGGCTGAGTGGATGGTGGCCACGTTCACCAGTGCATTTTTCCAGCAGATCTGACAGCTAATCTAAGGAATGACACTGCAGTAAGGGCCTTCAGATAAATGGAAAGAAAGAAAAAGCGAACAGGAAATCTCATTGAGCCCAGGGGAACCTCTGCTGCCTGGTTTTCTCCAGGAGGCACAGAGCAGATCAGGGTGTTGGTCATGAAACCCAGCATGCTAGGAAGGAACAGAGCCTTAATAATAGTTCAGTCATGATCTCTGGTTACACCAGGTTATTTTATTTTAAATCATTGGTGTTCCAAGAATTTGAGGTCTCAGTCACTGAGAGTTTTGGTGGGTTGGAGTCAACCTAGGAGATCCCAGTGTGCGTGGGGTCAGGCAGGAGCGTGGCCAAGGTGCAGCCTCATCCCCAGGACGTCCACCCCCAGGGATGTAAATGTTCACCTGTGTGGACATTTCATCAAACAAAACCGAGGTTCCCCCAGCACCCCAGGGGCAACGTGAGTTGCTGTGCTGAGCTGATGGCTGGAAGGTGCTCAGCACCCTCGGCAGTGCAGTGATAACCAATGCGGCGTGCAGGCGTGAGTCAACACAAGGGAGGAACAAGACCTTACTGCGGCCTCTCCGCAACAGCAGAAGGCACCTGCAGGTTTGTGTCTATGTGCAGACCTGACCTGAGAGATGCCAAATATTTCATGAGGCTTATGGAGTCCCATGGATGCATCCATTGTTGCTTCCTCCCTCCATCCTCTGCTGGGTGCATGGCGAGGAATCGGGTTTTTGGAAACGGGCTGGAGACATCGGTCCTGTGAGGAGTGTCTGAACATGGCAGCTCCTGCTCTTCCCAGGGTGCGAATGAAAGCATCTTCAGAGGGAGCAGAGGGAATCTGTGATGTCAGCCCATAAATCTCCTGTCTCTTTTCCATCTTCACTTGAACACAGAGAATCAGTTTCCGATAACATCTCCAAATTGCTGGGAGCAATTTTGCAGCTTGTGTTAATTGCAATCTTCTGTTGAATGCCTCTGAGCTCTTAATAACTTTGTAATTAAAGTGCAATTAACAAATTAACTTGTATATATCAAATGGAATGCTAATGTTGTTGTTAATGAGGAGATAATTAGCTAGTGTCAGGGAGAGACTCATGGGGCATCTTCGAGATACAGAGCCCTTTTGGCTCACATACGTGGTTAATGGAGTTTGCTATGAATGAATGGAGGAATTGTGCTTCGATGACATGCGGTGGAGCCGTCGAAGATAGCCAGGTAACCGATTATTCCACGGCCAGAAAACAGAGTGTTCTCATTCAGGCATTTTCTAGGCAGCTGGCCAGTGCCTTACAAAGGTTTTCTGTAGCACAACTGGAGCGTGTGCTGGAATACACGGCTGGGCTTTGAGAGGGGCTGAAAACACCCAGCACCATCCAGGCCTGGAGGCAAAGTACCCGCTCCAAGAGATCCCTGTGCAGGTTGTGCGTGTTTCATCAGCGGTGCTGGGTGAGATGCAAACCCTGGGCACCTGCCTGCCCACCTCTGCAGGATGTGGGTCCCCTCCAAACACGTCCGTATTTGTTAAAATGAACTTGAGGAGTAATGGAAATTAGGTGTGGGCTGTTCCCTCGTACGCCTCGGAGAGCACAAACAAGCTTTGACAAGAAAAGGTGTGAAGTCAGAGGAAGGACAACACTGCTGCATCAGGTTCCCTGACTCACAGGGAGGAAATTTTGCCTGGTTTTGGGTTAAGGGGAACAGCAAGTGAGCTGGGGGCCACAGCTGAGGGGTTTACAGGAGAAGTCCATGGCTGGCATAAGGCCCTAAGTGTCCCATATAATACGTATACATGCCTGGGTGTAGCATGTTGCTTTTGCAGCTTTTGATCTGAAATTTGCTGTCAGTTGCTGAAGCCGAAGGTTTGGGCCCAGCAGGCCGAGCACCCTCCCCATGGTACGTGTGAGGGTGGGGGACCAGGCTGCAGGGTGCGAGTGGCTGCTCAGTCAGATGCTCCCAAAATACCAGCAAAGAGAGGTGAAGGTTTGTAACTGGTTCGCTGGCATTTGGGTTTTTTTGGGTCATCTCTTTTTCTGTTTGGTTTTCCCATCTCCTCCCATTCAGACAGACCACTGCTCTTGCCTGGTGCCCGCAGCCCTCGCCATTAGCTCTGAGATTATCTGTTGAAGGAGCTGCTTCAAGCCAAGAGCTGAGCCCTCCTGGTCTCCAGCTTGCAGGGTTGTGCTTTGCTGGGGTGGGCGTGCTGCATCACCCTCCTGCAGCACAGCTGCCCCAGCCTGGCTCTGCAGCTTGGATGCAGTCTGGGAATGGGAGACCTCATTCCCGAGGAATTTGCTCCTGTTACTTGGCCTTAGTTTTCCTTTGCTCAATTTCATCTCATTACGCACAGTTACACCCTGCTGGGCCATGTGGCAGCACTCTAGCAGGTATTTAAAATGTTCCTGAGTGAGCCAATTGGTGCGTTTAAAATCCATTCCATAACATGACATCATATATTTTCTATATGCTCAAATTCACCAAGATACGTTGGGGCTGAAAAGAGGCGGACCAATTGCACGGGGATTTTCACCTGTGATCAGATGGGTCCGGTGCCCTGCAGCTCCCCCAGCCATGGCACAGCTCTGCCAGACCATGGGAAGCTGGGTGTGCAGCTGCAGCAGCCATCTGATCTCATTTGCACTGTTGCTGATGTGGGAAGGCGTTGGGATCAGTGCTTGAGATGTCATCCCAGCGTTAGGATTAAATGTCATCGATAAGACTCTGAGCACTGCCTTTTATTTATGTCCTCCTTTCTTTGGCCAATCATTTATGTGGCAACACCTGGGTGCTGAAAAGTGTCGGAGGAAGGAATTACAGACAGCAGAAGTGGCAGAGGTGGGAGCCATGGCCAGGCTGGTGGCATGGTGCCTTCCAGCCACACATCTGTTTGGTCCAGGGCCACAAACCCATTGACAGCAGCTGGGATCGCACTCAGGTTTTGCTCAGTGCTCAGCTGCTGCCCTTCATCCTCCCTTGCCTCACTGCTGTGGCTGTAAAGGGGCTGCACAAGTGTGGCCAAAATTCAATGTTTTCCCCTCAAAGCTGGGGCAAGGACCTGGAGGATGGGAGTGCAGCTTGTTCTGAAGCAGGAGCTGAGATTTCTGCCCTGGGGACCAACTCCAGCCCAGGCAGGCATGGCCCAGCCCTGGGCAGCAGCCTGGTGCCTCAGGGCCACGAGGACGCGGCTGGCGTCAGGACCAGGACTTCTCCCTCCATCCTCATCCCCAGGCCCTTTGTGCTGTGCTGAAATCAGCCCTCCCACACAGACAAACTTGTTTCCAGTTTCACAGCAGAGCAGAAGTCTCTTCCCTGCATCCCAGGTGCCCAACACGATGTGACCTGAGGGAGAGGAACCTGTGGCTGCTGCACTCAGGGGGAATGCGTCAGCGCAGCGGTGCTGCCCCACCGACACACTGGTGGTAATAGGACTTTCAGATACCTTTAAACCATTCTTCTTTAAAAATCTAAGCTTGGATTCACATGTCAGACAGGCAAATAGGCATTTGTAGGGCAAGAAAGAAACTGCCTGTGATCTGAAGCCTCACCTCAGTCTCAGTGACTTTGCATTAATTACATGCCCTGTGCTTTCCTGAGCAGCGATGCTTTCCTGAAGCACGTCCTCCATTAGCCATAATATCCTGCAGATAAACATTTCCCCCCCCTTGTATCTACAAAGAGAGGTAGCTTTGGAGTACATATTTATGGACAGACTCTGAGCTATAAATTGGGCATTTCTGCCGCACGCATTCCCTTAAGGGCCAATAAGACTACATGCATCAGCTAAGTAATATTTTACTGGGGTTTTCTTTAATGACTTCAAGAGTGCTTATTCTTTCCCCCAACCAGCAGCGCGTGATTAACATACCTCTACAATTAATCCTGAATTACTCATACAGTGGACTTCATTTTCCTTTGCATTCAGGACAAGTTTTAAAAAGTTATTGCTTTCCCCTCCTTTCTCTCTCTCTTTTTTTTTTGTTTTTGTTTTTAAGACTTCTTTAATCAGACTTAAATGGGGCTTAAAAGTACTGGAAACGTCTGGTTTTCTTTCATTCTCAGCCTGCTCAAAATCAAGCTAATGACAAAGGACAAGAAAACTGCATTGCATTCACAAGCTGAGAAAAGGGACAGGAGGCAGAGGGACTCCTTTGCACAGTGCTGATGGTCACACATGGATGGGAATTTGGGAGCAACTGTGTTGGATCTCTGTGGGGAGACAGAGGTGGTTTGTGTGCACGTCAGACCTATGGTTTGTGATTGATCTCCCCAGGAGTGACGATTTTAGGGTGAGTTTAAAAAGCATAGAGAACTGAGCTGATGTTTGAGGCACATCCTGAACAGAGAATGTAATGGGCTTGGGGAAATACAGTGACCCCAGAGGTGGTAAGGACCCAAACCCAGGTGCTAATGAGAGCCAGCTCCCCTGGGACCCAGACAGGCAGGAGCAGCCCAGCAGTGGAGCTCCGTCCCTTCCAGATGGTCCTGGGGCTGCCTGGTCCCTCTCTGCGGTGTTAGGTGTTTGGTCTGCTAATCACCAGCAAACATGGGGAGCACCTGAGATGTCCTCATGCTGCCAGCCCCAGCGTTCCCATGGAACCATGCAGAAGTTCCTGCTGAGGAGTCCTACGCAGTTCTACAGTTCAGTTGAGAAGAAGGGGGAAGCACCTTACTAGATCTGCTAGAGAGAGGGGAGCTCAGCCATGTTTCCTGCTCCATGAGGTGATTCATTTGCTTTTTTTTTCTTCTTCCTCTTTTTTTCTTTTACCAGAATTTGGAAGGGTTCACCTTAGCAGAAAGTGTTTGGTTTATGAATGTACTTTGATGAAGGGCTGGTTATGAAGCAAAGAGATAAACCTGGATATTGCTGTTGAATTTGTCAAATACAATTTTGAAGTCTGGGGAAGGAGACGTGTCACTGAAAGAGACTGAAAAAACCAAAGCAGTTTATTTTCAAAATGTTGGAAAAAAAGTTTTATTTACTTGCATTGAAGTGATTTGATGCAAAAGCTGCCACCCAAGCCTGTTGCCCCGTGCATGGGGCGATGCTGGCTGTTTCTCAGCCTGATGGGATGAGGACACACAGCCCCATGCAGGGATGCTGATGGCACCATCTACAAAACCCCTGGCCCCAGGAACGTGCCCCAGCCACACGGGCTGGCAGCTGGCAGGGCGTGCTGCCCGGTGCAGGCTGACCCTAGTTCTTTGCACTGGGCTCCACAGATCTGCCTTCGCTCAGGCCCGTGCTGCAGAGCCAGCGAATCCTTTGGGAAGTGCGTGGGGCTGAACTCCTCCGTGGTTTTTTTCTGTTTAGTCTAGACTCCGAGACTCGGTGGTGCAGCGGCTTCGTGGGCTGGTGATGGATTTACTGGAGTTGGGATATGGCAAATGGGGTATTTATGCACATGTGCCCACACCCCCGCACCGCTGTCAGCGTGTTTCAGGCATGGCTGCTGAGCCCTTTGTGGGATGCTGTCATTCCTTTATTGCCCCTCTGCTTGCTGGGACCTGAAATGCCTTCCTGGGGAAGGCTGGGACACCAGACCTGCTTTTAAAGCATGTTTATTGTTTGGGAGCTGGTGGGAAGTGAGCCTGGGAGAAGTGTTCTGGGGGCCTTCACCCGGTGCTGTGCAGCAGGGGCTGTGCTTGGAGCCACCAGCTCCCTGCTGTGCCTGTCTCCCTGCCATCCCTGAGGAACTTCTGCTTCCAAAGACCTGTGAGGTGGGGTCTGGGTGGCGAGAGGCTCTTTTTCTCAGCCAACGCACTGCAGAGCCAGGGAAATGGCACTCGTGCTGTCTTGGCTTTATCTGTCCATCCACATCACTGCTAAGTTATTTAAGAACCCATTGGATTGTCACAAACAAACAGGACGTATCCAGCTGTGTTCAGCAGGGAAAGTGGCCATAGGTGGCTTTCAGTTGGCTAGGAAAGCAGCCTTAGGGTCAGCCTGCAGCTGAGGCATCTCAAGGAATCCCTTATATCTCACAGTGATGTGGGAACTCCAGCATCCCACCTGTAGCTCTTCTTTGCTACCCTGACCTTCTCCTCCCTTCATTTTCCTTGCTCACCACCTGGCACCTTGCAGCTGGCCTGACCCACTGTTAGCTGGGTTTTCCTGCATGGGATGGACCTTCCCCTGCTCATGTGCCAGCTCCCAGTGTCACATGCCTGTCACATGCCCATCACATGGTGTGAGCTTCACCCCGAGCATCCTGGCTGCCTCGCTGTGCCCCCAGCCCATGGAGGTGTCAGCAGTGAGATGGCTGCTCCCCACCACCCAAAAGCTGTCCAGTCTGCTCACCAGACCCGAGTTACAAGGAATGACATCGAGGTCAGAGATGCTGTCTCTCATCACCAAGGCTGGGGATGAAGTGCATAACACACAGAACTGGTGTGAGCATGTGTGTCCCTGGAGAGGCCACTGTGTCCCCCACGCTGCCGCCAGTCCGTTCATTTGGGCTCAGTGTTCCCTGTTGAATTGCACATAAACTGAATAAATTTATATCTTAACAAGAATAACATCCAGCATCCGCTGCTCCTCCTGGACCACATCCAGATTGCCCAGCGAGCATTTAGCTGGACCGGTAATTATTCCTGCCTTCATTTAAAATAAATTTTTGTTTCCATAAAAGAAAACAGTGTAAACATCTCCCCTCCCTGAGGAATTAGGCTGTCTTTGTCTTTATTTTCTTTTCACATCCAGCCCATTCTCTGCTGATTTTCAGGTTTAGCACCTTATGTTCTGCAGCCGCTTTGTGCTGCGCAGCCTTTGTTGTTCCCTGTTTTCCCTCCAGGCAATCCCCTGCTTTATTTATAGGGCATCTCCTGTGCTCCGCACGCCCACGCTGCTTCCTGCGCTGCAGAAGGGCCCTTCTGAGGTGCTGCAATTATTCTGTCATGCACAGCTTCCCTTTTGCCACTACGCTGGAGCAAAAAAAAAAACCAAAAAGGTAACTAGAAAGGAAAAGTCTGGAGTGTTTTTTTAAATAAATAAATAAAAATAAAAAATTCACGTGGGAGATGAAGATGGAAGCACGTGTTCCTCTTTACCTCTCATAAATGAGAGCAGGAAAGGACTAATCCACAAACACCCTGGCCAAAGAGGTGGCACGTTGTGTTTTCTTATTCTAAATTGGCCCGAAGGTGAGGCCGCTCCTGGTGTTTACCTGTGCAAGCAGGAGAAGGACCAGGGCTTTCTTCTTGCTTCCTCCCAGTGGCAGGGCAGAACAAGGTCTCTCAGCTCTCTCCTTGTCACACTCCTGGATCCACAGCCACCTCATCCCAGGGCACTTCTGCTGCTCCACATCCAGTGCCTGTGGCCAGCAAGGCTCCTTCCACCTCTCTGCACCAACACCAATTTCAAGGGCACTTTCCTGATCTGTGGTGCACAAGGCTGAGTTTTTAAGCCGTGCCTTTTAACAAGGTGTAACCGTGCCCGTAGTCCTGCTGAAGGACTTCACATTCCCTCACAAATCCACTGACATTTCTGCATGTATTTTGGTTCAAATAGTGCAAAACCCCCCAGGGGTACTGCATGTGGCCCTTCTCCCTGAGCTTGCTGCCCTGTGCTTGAAGGCTTTGTACCCACCCACCCTCCAGGGAGTCTGGAGACCTCACGTCTGGAGCTGGGCTTGGTGAGGCAGGGCTGGGTGCCCCACAGCTCCTCCAGAGCATCCGACAGCCTTCAGCGTGCAGCCTGGTACTTGTGGGAGCCACATCTCAGCAGCCTGGGAAACGTGGCTGAGCCTCTTGTTGTGCTGCTGGGTTTCACCCCGCGTGCCTGGAAAGCCCCTGAATTTTGGTTGAATTCCATCCTTTAGGCACCTCCTTTTGTGTGGTGGAACTTTAGGATAGAATTGGCAGCAGTAAGTAGAATAAGTGGCAAAAATTTGCCCCTTCATAGTGGATGCATGCTCCTTTTCCTTTTCCGAAAATTCAAAATTAAGTCTTTGCGAATTTGTCCAGAGGAGTTTAAGAACAGTGGAGTAAGGTCCCATCAGAAGCCCTTGGCTTTAGAAAATTGCAGAGGGAAGCTGTGACCTGCCCCGCTGGGTGCCTGGCTCCTCAGCCAGGCTGCTTGCCCAGCTTTACCCCTCTCATGCCCAGTGTTTCAAGCCCTGGGTCACTATTAAATAACAGCCACCGTTTGGGATAAGCCACCCTCCAGGCACCACTGGGCCAGCTGGGGTCAGGTACAGCAGGACAGGGTCTAGGGATTGTTCAGGTCCTTGCAGGCAGGCAGCCCTTGCAGCACACCGCGTTTCGGCTCTGTGCAGCTTTCAGCCCTTTGTCCCCCAGCACAGCAGCACCCAGACCCCCTCGCTGTCCCCCCTTCCTCCCTTCCCTCCCCCAGCCCCAGATCTCACATCCCGACTTCATCAGTTTAAATCGTATCTTGGTGTAAATTGATTTCATTCCAGCCTCTGCCTCCACCTCTGCCTTGCCTTTAAATTGTATCTAGTCTTAAATCAATCTTATTCCAGCCCTCAGCTGCTGCGCTCTTAATTCTTCCATTTCAGCTGCAACTGTTCTTAAAGGGCCCGGCGCAGGGATGCGTTTCTCTCCCAGGGTCTGCTGCCTTCCTGCTCCATTTAAACCCCCTCCAACACCAGGCAGAGCCCACCTTCCCCTCCTCCCATTTCCCTCTTCCCCACTGCTTAGCAGGTTAGTGTTTCCCCTTTGCAGCTCTTCTGGGCTTAAACCAATTGGATTATATTTTTTCATCTCCATAATGTTCTGAATTATTCTTTACTTTCTGGCCTTGTCTGAATTTCCTCCTTCTCCCTGCGTGTTTCAGTTCACGGTGGCGGCAGTAAGCGATGCCTTCAGCAATGGGAAGTGACGGCCCCTGTTGGCAGGGCAGGAGGACGGTCTGTGCCCGGCACAGCAGGGCTGGGAGCAAGGAGAGCGGAGAGGAAGGTCCTCTCCTTGTGTTTGGTGCCTCTGAGCTGCACTGTGAAGGGGTTCAGGTGTATGCAGATGTGGGAGGCCAATGTGCAAACAGATGCTTTGAGGGATCTCAGGAGTTTGGCTGAAAATGGCATTTGGGTTTTCACCAAGCTCAGCAAAGCTGACTGTGAATCGTAGAATATCCCGAGTTGGAAGGGACCCCTAAGGATCATCAAGTCCAACTTTTGGTCCAGCTATGAAGGTCCCAAGTTCTGCTGATGTTTGCAAAAAGGTACCAAGCACCTGCTGTTTCTAACGTGTGTGGTGAGAGAGCAGAAAAGCCGTGTATTTTAAAGCAATTCCAGGCACCCTTCTGCTAAGGAGGGTTTCCAGACAATGGAGATGGTGATGTGACCAAATCCCAGCATCTTCCCAAAAGAAGGATCAATCCCTGAATTTTAATTAAGAGATGAGCTTGCCTTCGAGTCTTCCCCATGGAAGACAGCTGTGAATGTCAGAGTGCTGCGTGGGGTCTGGAAGTGGAAGCACCGTGATGTGGCTGCTCCAGTGATCTGAGAGTTGTGTCCTGACTCACACACTGGTTGGTTGTGAAGTGCCTGGAACTTTTTTGGTGGAAAGATCTACGTAAGAAGCTAAGTTTTTTTTTTTAGGGAAATTAAATGGGTTTTAGGCTTTTGGTTTTTTTCCTCCCCGTGTAGAACCCTGGGAGCAGAAGAGCTAGTAAGCACAATGTGGTTTTGCCTGAAATGTATTAGACCTAGCTTTTTTGGCTCTAAATGTGAGCCTGTATATATGTGTAGGGGAGATGTAGGTTGGATGTGGGGAGGAAATTCTTTACGCAGCGGCAGTGAGGCCCTGGCACTGCCCAGAGCTGTGGGTGCCCATCCCTGGAGGTGCCCAAGGCCATGGATGGGCCCTGGGCAGCTGAGCTGGGGGCACCCAGCCCATGGCAGCGATGGGGCTGGATGATCTTTAAGGTCCCTTCCAACATAACCCATTCTATGATTCTATTTTATATATTTATATTTGGTCTTGGTGGTTTTCTTTTTTTTTTGAGCTGTCCAAAATGAAAACCTCTCCTCTGTGATGGTTGGATCTTTTACTTCTGAAGGAGTGTGATGCACTTTGGCTTTCCTTGGCAGATCTGTTAGCTGCTTTTTAGCAGGAGTAACGCTGCTTCAGCTTTGTTACCAAGTGCTTCTGAAGCAGACAGATTGCATTGCAGGTCCTTGGGCTGGTGTAGGCATCCTGGGCTCCGTGGCTGTCAGAAAGCTCCTGGAACCTCTGCATGGTTTGCTCAATCAATGCAAGCTCACTTTGGGATGCGGTGAGTCCAACGGTGCAGGAAAACGGACGCCAAACTGAGTCCTTCCAGCTTCAGGCCACAGACAGTTCGTGCAAAACCAGGTTAACATGGGACCTCGTGTCAATGTGCCTTGGGAGCTCGTGTCAGTCCCTCGAGGTCTCCAGGAAAGCCCTCACTGCCTTCCATGTGCTCTGGGTCTGTGCTCGCTGACCCACCCGGAGGAGCTGCCCGACTCATGCTCCGGGGTCGGTGCAGCCGGCCGGGATGTGCCTGCTCGCTGTGCTCCCTCCCTCCCAAGCTGAAAGGTGCAGTTGCTGTGTGAATGAGCAGAAGTGGTGCATTTTTCAGCATGAATAAGGCAATTAGTGGAGCCTATGGCAGATCAACAGTAAGTATTCCCAGACCCGCAATGTGCCCTAATGGGATCCTAATGGGATCCCTGCAGGGATCATGCAGGGTGTCCCTGCATCCCAAAGGATCCGGACATGGCAGTATTGTACAGTGGGTCCTTCCCTAAAGGACATCATTATTTAATAGAAAAATAATGTCCATCAGATGTCTGATTGGAGAAGTTTTAGCCTCTTTGTCTATACCTAAAATCAATGCATGCATGATGATATTGATGAAGTTGGAAGCCAGAAAGACTTAATGGTAAATTCCTTTCATTTCTGCTAATGAAATCCCACCCTCCTAATTAGAGTTATCCGGTAAGATCCCCACGTGATAAAATGTGTGTGATATTGCTCTGTGGTGATTTGAACTGTATGTCTCAATGTGCAGCTGGAGGTTGGGCCCAATTTTTTCTTGGACTTGTTGATTCTTAACTGCTGTAGATACCCAACAGTGACCAGATGTCTTAGTTTCTAACAGAAGTTACTTCTCTCACAGTGTCTGGTATGAAACTGTGTTTTGTTCCCAGAAGAGAAACAACTGATAACACCTGGCAGTGTTGAACACAGCCAAGGACACGTTTTGTTCCTCAGTGAAGCAGTCAGGAGGCATAAGGAGCTGTGAATTGGGAGGGGACAGGACCAGGGCAGCTAACCCAAACTGACCAAAGAGCTGTTCCATACCACATCACATCCTGTGATTTTTACGGAAGAGAAATCGCTCTCTTGCTCGGAGGGAGGGGCTGCTGGCCGGTTGGGTATCGGTTGTTGGTCCCTTGCTTTGGGTATTATTTCTTGTTTCTTATATATATATATGTACTGGTATTTCTTTTATTCTCTCTGCTGTCTTAGTAAATAGCTTTTATCTCAACCCACGAGTTCTACCGTATTTATTCCTTAATTCTCTCCCCCATCCCACTTGGGAGGGGGGAGGGTGAGCGAACAACTGTGTGGGACTGAGCTGTCTGCTAGGTCAAACCAGGACACCAGAGAAGCCAATACCCGAGCTCTGAACATGTCCAGCATCTCCATGGCGTGATGCGATGTCCTGGCAGGTGAGAGCAGGGCTGTGTGTAGGGCTGAGAGTGCTGCTGTGGGGTCACGCAGAAAGGTGATGCCACTGTGCAGGAGAAGGTGAGGAGCCAAGTGGTCCCTCCGTCAGCTGATCCATCACTGCAGGGCTGGACAACTCCGTCCCAGAAATCTGTAACACCAGGTACAGGCCTCACAAAGTCCCATTTTTTGGAAGGGCAGTGTACTCTTGGCATCAGTGTCACCGATGGTTGTCTGCTGTTGAGTGGCATCTTAGTGCTAAAAGCAGAAACTAAAGATGTTGGGAAGATGTGCTCAGCCCTTCTGTAGCTCGGTGATGTGCACGCAGCAGTAGGGCATGTCGGTACCTGCTGTCTTCCACCTGGAAGTTACGCTGTGCAGGGAAGCAGTTTTTATCTCTTGCAGCTGATGGCTAGCAGGTGACTTCTTGTCTCAGACCTGAGCTTCTCTGGGGAGAGCTTCAGGGACAGCATTTCTGTCTGAAAAAAAAAAGGTGTAGGCAAGCTGGCCAAGGTTTAGGATCAAATTAATGTTACAGAGGATGAGAACTGCAGTTCTGATGATTCCTGGTTTGCATCTTGAGCAGGTGTGTCCCAGTGAATCCCTTAGCCCTGAAAGAATGGACGCCTGTGAAGCAGGGAAGGCAGGAGGGAGGAACATGTGAAACGAGGTAGGTGGGATTTGGGTGAAAGAAAATGCAGCCCCAAGACATGCTCTGAGCCCGGGCTGCCAGGGCAGGCTGCAGGAACAGAATGAATCAACAAAGAAGCACTCAAAGTTCAGAGAAGCAAATAGGTTATTGTCATAAGGGTTTTTGCTGGGATTTACACGTGGTTAGCTTCAGCTGGCCAGGCTGCCTCAAGAACACTGTGCTTTGATCCCAGGACACTCGGGCTTTGATCCCTGGGGCAGCTCTACGCATGCCCAGGGCACCCTGCTGCAGCACGGGGTGCCTGGGGCTGGTGAGCTTCCCATAAATCTGCAGAAACCAGGGATGCATAAGAATAAAGAGTCCATTTCTGAGGAATTTCTATTGTCTAAATGCTCGCCAACTTCCCATGAGTTATTCTTCTTCTCCGGGAATTTCAGGAAATCTCCATTAGAGGTTGTCTGCATTCAATTTTTTTTCTCTCTTGGGGTAGGACAGTGGTATATCTGCTCCCAAAGTGTTCATGCAGGGCTGAGCCATCCTCATGCCAATCAGGAACCCAACACACAGAGCACTTTTCCTGCCCAGTGTCTGTATGCAGCAGCTGGGAACGGGAGGAGCAGGAAAGGAGCTTGCACCAGATGCTGAGAGCTTTGGTACATCTGGCTTAGCCATGCCAGCCTGGAGGTGGTTTCCCTTTCCTGTCTTTGTTGCTGTGCCATTAGGAGCCGGCATCTTCTCTAATTTTCTCTCCTGAGCTCTCTGCTTCAGCCTAGGAGGTGATTTCTCCGTGCTCTATTTCGCCTCTGCAGGGGATGGGGGTAGAAGAACGCATGGGAAGCAATGGGAGGGAACATTGTGTGAGTGTGGGGAGCGGTGCCAATGAGGGCATTCGGTGTCCACATTCTCAATAAGCATCATTAGCTGTAGCTGGACAAGGCTGCAAAATTTGTCTTGTGCTGATTGATTTTTGCTTCTTTGCTGGAAATCTGTCAGGATCCTTGCCCAAAGCGTTGGGCAGCCCTGCACTGCCCTGTTGGACACAAGCCCCTTCTGTTTGGTTTCCAGCGAGCATTTCTGTGTCTGCCAAATCCTGCCTGTTAAATTGAAAAAGACAGCAAAATCCGGGCCTCCTGCATCCCCTGTGTCCTCAGTGCAGGCAGGCTGATCTGCTAGCACCGTGTGCTGGTTGGCGGTGATGGTTTTCCTCCCCACTTCTTTGAGTGATGGGCAGCTGGGGGAGCAAGGCAGCACCCAGGGCTTCCAAACAGAAAGCACTCTCCTTCTGTCAAGAATTTTGGAAACCACTGTCAGTAGTAATCTCCTTCATAATGTATGCCAGAGAAGTCTCAGGCCTGGAGATGGGAGCTGTTCCTGTTGCTCGAGAACAGGGAGGTGGGCAGGGGAGATGCGCTCGCAGTGGCTTCGCTGGGAGGAAGGCGGCAGCAGCTCACCCTTCATTAGGCACCAGAAATTTCCCAGGGAAACTCGTCCTTGGGGACACGTGCCCAGGGTAACTGGTTTCCCCACTCGGAGAGCTGATCCTTTCTATCACACATGTAATTACATTTACTTTGACAAGGAAAAATGTCTCTGAGATGAATTATTCCATTGCAGCAGTGCTCAGGGCTGTTGTTACCCTGAACCCAGACCATTCTCCAGTCAATCTCCCGCTCTATGGGAGCTCTTTCATTAGCACAGAGCAAACTCTGCATCTCAAGGGCAGCCCTGGGCAGCAGGGAGAGAACTTTGCTAGCAACTGGGAGAAATGCTGGAAAGGGATCAGCTGGGTTGCATGCAGTGAGCTGCTTGGGAAGCCTGTCTGTAGTTGTGCATTGCTTTCTCAGTCTGATATGTGGAAGGCAGATCAGCTCTGCAGAAGGTCACAACAGTCTGCAGCGCTTGCAAATGCTTCCAAAATCCTTCAGCAAAATGGAGACACAAGTTTAAGGACGGTGTTGGTGCATTACAGACGCAGCAGTGTTCGGGCAGTGCCCGGGGAGCACCTGGGAGCCCTGGCGGAGCAGGTTGGGCTGTGCCACAGCTGTGCAGGGTCAGTGCTGGGCTGCAGGGCAGGACCAGCAGCCCCGTGACAGTGTCAGAGCTGTTCTTGTCTTCGTGATGGGTGGGCGCGGTGCTCGCTGTCCAGATAACTGCTCCCATCGCCGTGTTCTTGGTCTGGGTGCTCCATGAAAGGTGATCAGATGGAGCGCGTGAACGCTGGATGGGGAGCGGTGATGGATGGGATGTGCAGGGGAGGATGGCCAGACCTCGACCTGCTGGTGGAGCAGCAGCTCCTGCTCCTTTTTTCTCGAGTTCTGCTGGGATGCCTGGGAATGCCGTGGTGTCATGCAGCGAGGTGCAGCTGCTGGAGCAGGGGATGGGCAGTGCAGTGAGGATGCAGGGTTGGGCTGCTCTCACCACCTGCGTTCTGTTAGCTGAACACTATGAGAGCCAAGTGACTGCTTTCACCTCGTGGTGAAATCAGGATTAACAATAAATCCTGTTCTGCTGAAATTCTTAGAAAACTTGCCAGGGACTTCACAGGGGCTGGGATGTTGAATTAAATGCCTCCCTCAATAGCTGTGTGTGCTTCTGTGCACTCCGTGCAGTGGATGCAGTCATCATGGAGCAAGGCTGCGCGTTGCAGAGTGGCAACGCACCCCCGTGCTGCTCACTGGTTTATTTTCAGCTTGGAACGTGTGCCTGCTTGCTGTGCTGCTTGGTTCTGCATAGGGATGTGCTGATAGAGAGGGTGGCTGCTTGTGTTCGAGGCAGTGCCTCTTCATGCAGTTGGGTTTTTGCTGTGAAATGCCCGTGCTGCCCCGTAATCCTCCTGAAGCAAGGTCCTGTCAGAGGGGCGGGGTGGAGAAAGGGATTGCAGGGCACTGAGGGTACCATGGTTAGCAGCCACACAGCAAAGCACTGAGCACTGTCCTGTTGGTGCAGGCAGGCTGTCTGAACATGGCTCTGATTTATAATCAGGCTTCCTACAGAACAAATAAAAGCTAAGTGAGAACGCTGGAGCTGCTCAGGGGGAATCCGGGCTGCATGATCCACTTTCACACCCGCTCTTCGCCACCACAGAAACCAAACTTGCCAACATCTTCCAGTGACTTCAGGGCTAAACAGCATTGTCCCCGTGGTTCTTTTCATACAAATAATTACCCATGACCCATCCAGAGCTGTGTGGATGCAGGGATACCAGAGCTTTTTGCAAATATTGATGAATGAAGTGCAGTTGTCCCTTGTCCCCTGCAGTGAGTGACCAATGGTCAGGCTGCAGTTCCTGCCTGGTGCAGCTCGGGTTGGGGGGCAGATGGCTTTTTTTCCCTGCAAGAATTCCCAGGGGTTGGAAAGGACTCCAGTTCCAAACAGGCACATAAAATTAAAATCCTGAAACACAAAAAAACCCTCATCCCTGTGAAACTCATCAAAATAAACTATTGAAGCCTATTTTTTTCATAGCGATTTGCTGTAAAACTGCCTGAAATGTCTGAGATTGCGTTACGTTGAGTGAAGCACCCTGCAACTCAAAAACGTCAAAACTGTCCTTTCATTAAATGTTGCCTGGCTTGTTGCAACTGCCATAATTCAGAAAAATTTTCATTTTTGATGAACGAGCATTTAGGGGATGGGAAAATGGTGCAACTCCAGTCACTGGGAAGTGTTAGAGCGAGCTGGAGCTGATGTGTCAGAGCAGGCGGCTCTGCAGAGCGACAGGGAGACGTCCCAGCTCCTGTGGCCCTGGAATACCAAGAGAGCAACGCTGCTGGGCTGTCCTCTCTGCCTGTGCAGGTAAAATGTCTCCTTGCTGCTGAATGTGCCATTGGCCAAAGCGCCTCAGCAGTGGCATCAGGCTGGAAAATGCCATGCACCTGCCAGCGGCTGAGCTGCCGGGGTGGTTCTGGGACATGGGGAGCGGGGGGGGTGCTGGGGATGCCTTGTCCTCCTCTCATCCCTCCCGTGTCCACATGGGCCCTCTGCCATGTGGAAGTCTCTGGGTATTTTATTGTCCTTTGCTTCTTGATAGGAGAGGAAAACTGACCGGCCCTCTGTGTAGTTCTGTGGTTGTCTGTAACTGGGAGGATGCTGACAGCAGGTACACGGGTGCTTTAGCTGTGTTCTGAATCTTTCACAGACAGCTGCCAGCGTGGCCATGCAGTGCCCTCAGTTTGTCCCCATCTGCTCTCCGGGTCCGGCACAGCCCAGAGCCCCATGGAAGGAAGGGGGTTAGCGCTTGCCCAGCAGCCACGTGTTTCAGAGGAACCAACAGCTGCATTTTTTCTGGAGGAAAGAGATATGTCCCTGGTGCTCAAGATAAATCCACACCTTCTTGTGCTGAACATTCAGAGCAGAAGTCCAGAAGCCCTCGGGTGATGCACGAGCCCATCAGTAGGGGTGCTCAGCCTGAGGGACATGGAGGCACTCAGCCTCCCCCCCCTCTAGCACCCCATCTCTAACTCCACATCCCTTGGACTCCAGAGTGGTTACAGGACAAAAGACCTTTCTTCAACATCTGGGAGCAATTAGAGAAAAATCCAGTCCGTTAACGTGGTGGGGAGAAGTGACAGTAAGAAATGGAGCAAGGAGAGGTGGGGCACAGGTGAGGACTCCACCTCCCAGCAAGCACAGGAGAAATAATGCTAAATAAAACAGCTTTATAAGAAGGCATGACAGCTTGGATCTGAAGACACAGTGCTGCTGCTTTTCGGACAGCTGTTTCTCTTGCAATTATTTTTCTGCCAGCGACTCGGGGTCCGTGGGGTGCAGCTCCCGTCCACGAGCCAAGCTCGCGTTACCTCCGGGAAGCTGTGCGTGTGTGTCGGGAGGAGAACAGATCCCCTTCTGTTCTCAGGAAGGCTCTGCGTGTGATTTATGAGCCCGGAGAAGGAGCCCGGAATACCGAAATGCCAAGCGGAGGCATGCCCAGCAAGTGAAAGGACAAGGTGAAACCCACGAGCCTTCAGCAGTAATTACTGGAACGGCAGAGCTGACGCTAAGTGATGGGAGCTGCTCCAGCCGGCTTCAGGTGCAAGGGTGGATTTGTTCATGGCTCGGGGTTTTCGTCTCAGTGCTGACAGGGTGATAATTCAGCCCTATAAAGAAGCAAATTATCACTGCCTTCTTAGCATTAATTTCCTTCCCCAACAGACACCATAAAAAAATGAACGCTTTCTTCTCAAGGCCTCGGCGTGGCGAATCTCCCATGGCAGGCCATGAGTTACAACTTTATCTCCAAAGGCATACTGTAAATAATATGTCAGGATCTTAATTCATTAAATAAATCTAAGAACGTCCCAATCCATAACGCACAGCATCTTCAGCACCCCTTCTAGAAGGCACGTTGCTGCTTTCCCCTCTTTCAGAACATCCGCTGAGCGCATGGCGGAGGCAGGTAGGATTCTCCATAGCTCCCCAGTATGTGTAAAGCAAAGCGTGTGTGTGCAAGCAGCTGCAGCACTGGGGGGTCTGTGGGTACACGTGGGCCAGGCCTGCTGTCTTCTGTCATTCCTGGGGAGCCCCTCTGCCCCAGCTCTGTCCTTGGGTACAATTCCTCCCAGCCTTTGCATGGTGCAATAATCCATGCTGGTCTGCAGCTGTGCTAAAACCCCTCCACCAGCATCCTCGGGCTGGGAAACATTTTGCTCTCAGCTTTATGGAGGTGCCTTCAGGGCAAGGCAGAGGTTTTTGGGCAGTGCTTCCCTCTGCTCAGAGCCCACCTGAGGTTTTGGTGTGCCCCGAAAGGAGAACCCCCCTGCAGCCTTGGGGGTCTGGTCCCCTGGTCCCATGGGGTGTGCGGTGACAAAGGGTCTGTGCGCTCACAGGAGAGAGCTTTGAGCAATTTAATTACACAAGGAAATGCTGATCTGTTAGTGACTGTAATAATTAATCCTGAAATATCTGCTGGGGCCCCGTGCTGTGTTTGCTCATGCTCTAATTCATGCTGAAAGGGGGGAATTCTGTGAGAGTTGTTTTCAGTTCTCGCAAGATAACATTTCCTCTTTGTCTTTTCCTTTTTGATTAATGCCAAAGAGCAAAAGAGAATTAATTTGCCACCGGACTAATTTAGTGGATGTTCCACGTATTTATTGCTGAGCACTCTCCTGCTCTGTAAGGGACGGATGGGGACAGCGCGGGGTTTCCTGATTTACTGCCACTGGGAGCATTGGCAGTTCGATAGGACCTCTGACTTATTTTTTTATTTATTTGAAAGTTTGGGGTGGAGAAAGGGGTCGGAAGGAAAGGAAAAGCCTCAGAAGGAGGCTTTGTGTTCCTGGTTTCCTTGGTATGGGTTCAAGCACCGTTTTCACCCGTTCCCATTGGGCCATACAACAGCACACCGGGTGCTTTTGTCCCCCAGGGGCTGGAGCTGCCCTCCCCGTTGGCACCAGGATGGAGCTGGGTCACATCCACCCTGATACACTTCATAATTAGCTTCGTAATAGAGCACTTAATCCAAATAAATGCTCTCCCTAATTACAAGAGGAAGTTTGGTCAGAGCTGTTCACCTACTGCTGTGCCTGTGCCCCTGGGAACTGATACCCAGCCCGACCACAGCCTGGGCTTCAATTAGCCCTGGCAGTTCCAAATGAAAACAATAATCCATTTTTCTCATTAAAAGATGAAAGAGGAGAGAGAAGAGGGGGAGAAGAGGACAGCCTTCCCCCAACTTTTTTTTTTTTAATTTTTTTTTTTACTGTATAAACACCGAGCGCTAATTTTGGGCTGCGGAAAAGCCGCTCCTCTTTCATGGCCCCTGATTAGGAAAGACAATGGGATTAGTTCAAACCGAGCTGCGAGGCCTTGGCGACTCCTTTGCTGGCTAAATTGCAGACGAGGGTGGATAATGGGAGATTGATTAGGGTTAATAGACTTATTTTTACAGGTCACGCCGCACAGCACTCTGGGTTGTGGTGCTCCAAAACATATTATTGCGAGCCATAAATCACGCGCCTTGGAGGGACTGCAGGGCTCCCTCCCTCCGAATTGTTGCTGAACAATTGACTTTTGTCTCCCTGTTGCTACTGCTACTGCTGCTGCCCCCCATCTTTTGGCAGGGCCTGATCCTGGGGACTCAGCACCTCCTGCAGCGTGGCCAAGAACCCTGCAGAGCTTTGGCACTGCTCAGGATCCGGCCCCAAAGGCTGCCATGGGGCAGGCAGGAGAGATGGGGTAAAGGGGGTAGGGAGAGGGGCTGAGCTTTGTAAAATGTGTTCTGTGTTATGCTTGGGTATGAATGGGAGCCTTAAGGCCAGCTCTGTGGGGCTCCCAGGTTTGTTTGCTCTCATTTCTGAGGTTACTGAGCGTGTTCCAGCAGCTGGAACAACTGTGTGTCGGCCTTGCTTGGGCTTCGTCGAAATGAGCCTGGCCAGGGGGGTTTCCAAAGCGGTGGTGAGGGGGGCAGTGAGTTCCCACAAAGCTTTCAGGCTGTTTCAGCTCAAAATGTGACCCAGAGGCAGCACACAAAGAGACAGCACTGCTTACAGCCCCTAGGAGCAGCGCTTAAGTTCCAACACCAGGTCAATGCCAAGCGGGGTTCATTGTGTATATCAGATGTTGCAGGCACATAGGTTTTGTTTAGGGAAGCCTCAAAGGATTGTTTTCCAACAGGTGGGGATGGTGGGCAGCTCTCCCGTTCTGTGCAGTGCATGGCAGTGTTTCACAGCAGGCACCAGGAGAGCCGCCCGCTGCCGTGCTGCAGCTCCGTGCTCCGCTGGTGGGAGCTCTTCTGGTTTTATGTCTCAGTGCCTCGGTCCCACGTGGGACATCTCATTTTCTGCAATCGGCTCAAAGAACGTTGTATTGTTCCACTGCAATCCACACTGCAACAAGCTGCAATAAAACCCATCTCGGAGGGCGTGTGGCGGTGCTGCGAGCGGCTGCTGCCGGGCGGCAGCACTGAGTGCAGGAGCTGGAGGGGTTTCTGCTGCCGTAACTACGTAAAGCAAAGTGCCCTGCTTGCAAAATCAACATTTTCCATGGGGAAATGCATAGTTTTGCTGTTTTCCTCCCTCTTTGCCTTTTGTTGCTTCCCACACAGGTGCTATCACATCATGAAATTTTTTTCATTTTTTTTTCCCAAGAAAAGAGATGGATTTTTATTTTTTTTTTGAACTTCAAGAAGCTCTGCATGGAAATGCCACCCAGCTGCAGGCGATGCTCCTTCGCTTGGTACGGGCACAGCACTGTCAGAGCAGGGCACGGTGCAGCAGTGACCAGCAGCGGCTGCAGCCCTGTGCTCCCCAAACACCGGAGCCACCCACCCCTGCTGCCAGGCTGCTCTGCCTGCATCGTGCCCTCGTTCGGGGCAGCAGATCAGCATGGGCTTGGCAGAGAAAGCGCTGGTGTGACCCTCAGGTATTTATGGCTACAGATGAAATAGAGCAAAGTTTTACTCCTTAGCATTTCTAAAGGGCTGACTGCTGCGCTGTGAGTGCCCTGTGTGAGAAGCGCCCTGTGCTGGATCATCTGATCTTTTTTTATCCCACTTTTTCCAGGCTTTCTCTGCTTTTTGCACCTTGCGATTGAAGATGCTCAGAGAAGTTTTTTTGGCCATGCGAGAGTATCTGGAGGCTGTGTGAGCAGCGTGTTCTCCAAGGAGGAAGCAGGATTAATTTTGGCGTGGATCAGGTGCCGTGCACTTGGATGGGCCAGAAAACAAAAGCAGGCAGAAACAAATGGAAGCAGGCAGCTGGCGTGGGGGGTGCCCTGACCTGGGCTGGGGGATCTTTGCTGTCACTGCAGTCACAGCAAATACGTTTCTGGCTTGTAGCACCCTTTGTCCAAAGATGATGAAGTGCTCCAGACAGTTGTCTGTCCCTGTGATTGATGTGTGCTTTTGTGAATCTGAGTCAGTGGGCTCAGTGACGTGCCTGGCATCATCTGGTCGGTCAGTGGCAAAGCCCTTAGGGCTCTGAGCTCCTTGGCTCCCTGGATGGCTACAGGCAGCATCAAGGCTTCAGTGCAGATGGGTGAGTGTGAAGGAATTCACAGTCTCATCCCTAAACGTAGGCACAGTTTGCATCATAAACTATTGGTCATCTTTGCAGAGGTGTTTGCTACATCACACCTTGCAGCATCAAACGTATCTGACCTGACAACGCACAAACGTCTGACCAGCAGAAACTGCTCAAAGGCACACAGAGAACAAAACCAGATCCCACCCCAGCACTACACAGTGTGTTGGGCAATGCCAGGGTGGTGTGTGGGAGGAAGGAATTACACTGGTTGTGGAGCTGCTGCAGCCTGCCCGCAGCTGGGCAGCCCCGGTGCTTTGTGCAGCCAGGACTGCAGTGCTGGGCACATCCTGAGCGTGGCTGCTCCTGGATGGGGCCTCTGAGAGCAGCCTCTGGGGAGGGCTCCCCTCTCCTCGCTGGGGTCAGGGCTGTAGGAGCTCTGCACCCCAGCACCTGGTCAAAGGCAGAGCCACCTGCAAATGCACCTCTGAGCGCTTCTGCTCTCAGTTCCAAAAATGGCCTTGCAAGCCACATTTCCTTCCTGTGAATGTTTGCAGAAATGAATCAGATGATTCCCAGTGCTGCTGGAATATGTGCTTGTTTCTTTATGCAAATCAAGAGCTGCAGATAATTTTTGGCAGTCTTGTCCTGGCTTATAGCAGTAAAGTAACAACAGAACATAGGTGAATATAATGACAACTTTATAGAAACAACCAGATGCAGGCAGGTTAGGTGTGTAGAACTCGTGTTATGCCTTTACTACAAAAAGAGAGGTGTTTTCACATGGAGAAAATCAACTGGGGATGCCCACTGCGGTGTGCGCTGCGGGCAGCGGTACGACGGCGTAACCTGGATGTGCCTGGCTGGGTTTATCCTGGCTGGGTGTATCTAGGTACCATCTGTAATTCTTTGTCTAGACAATGATCTCACAACAAGAGAATGAACTTTAATAAGCTATTTTGATGGAAAGAAACCTTTTGTGTAATGGAGACAGAGCCAGAGCACTTATGAGCAACCCTACAATAACAAACCCGTGTGTGCACAGAGGTAGCAGATAGGGTAGGTGACAGCGATAGCGAGAGGATTTTGTTTCAAAGTGCTGAGCAGTAATTTCAGATAACAGGGTCAAAGGCAAGATCCCCCCTCCCTGCCCAGAGCTCGCCTTGAGAGAGGGGGACAGGGAGTGTCGGTGCGAGCCCTGCTCACTGCACCTCTGAGAAGTGCTGGGCAATGGGAAGAGGGGAATCTGAAAGTCCCATGGCCGTGCATGTATGGGGCTGGCAGGGGCTGCTCGGGGAAAGTGGGGGCTTTGGGTCATACCTGGCAAAACAGCAAAGGCCCCTAAAATGCTGCAGTCAAGTACGCTTTATCTTCTTCCTTTTTCTCTTCCTTTTTTTTTTTTTATTTTTGAATTTTCAGGATGTTTCTCTCCTACCAGCGCAGCCTGCCTCCCCCAGCTGCCTGCTGCACAGCCCGGGGGGCTCTGCCCATGGCTGCGTGGCACCAAAGCCCTGGGTGCGCTCTGTGATGCTCGGCAGCCAACCAACAATGCAACAAGTTGGGCTCTTCTGCTCTCACAGCCCAGCCGAGGGGGAACAACGCTTTCTGTTGAGTGTGAATAGCACTTAGCAAAGAAAACCAGTCCTCCAGAAACGTAATTTCCCTTTTCCTTTGTGCAGGAAAGAGGAAGAAAATAGCATCAAACATTGGAAGTTCAATACACTTTCAGCTCTTAATTTTGCACCATAATGAGGTTCAGGCTGATAAAATCGGTCTTGTTTGGATGAAATATGAGAAGTTCTGGTGCCTGATAACATCTCAGTGAGCCCTGTAACATATGGTGTTGGTGTTCCAGATCTTCCCTGAATGCACACTCCTAACTTCATAGAGACAGAGCAAGTAGCAGCCTCTGGTCTGAGCATCCCATCCCTGGTGCTTTATCTCTCTGCAAATTGGTGTTTGCTCCCAGCTGCTCCTCGCAGAGCTCTGCTGCTGGCTGTGAGCATCCTGTGCAGGGGGCATGGGGCAGAGCACTGGGAGCAGCACACTCTCCACTGACAACTGCCAAGAAAATGCAAAAATAAGCAAATCTAAAAAGCAAGCATCCCGTGTGATTAGCATTGCTTTGCATATGGATGAGAAGCTAAGCTGAGGCAGTTCTGCTCTGAAAGTGGCTTTCCATGTTGTTTGCATGCTGCTGGTGCTGGCACAAGGGTGACTGTTTCTTCTGCACACCATCACTGCTGTTCCCCTCTGGACAGGACTCTGGCTGCAGCACCTTCCAACTGACTGGGGCTCTGCCACCACACCCTGAGCAAACAGTGGCAGGGGAGAATCAGAGCCGGGGCTGAGCTTGTGTGTGTGGCTTTAGGACGTTTAGGTGCCCAAATGGGGCCCTTCCTTGCTTTGGGCTTGCAGGAAGACCTCTCCCATGGGTGTTGCAAACCGCAAATGGGCTGTCTCACCCTCTGAAGGGACCAATCTTCCTACGTTGAGAGCCACAACCCTCACTGGGGGTGTCTCATGCAAAAGCCTGATGTTACCTGGCCAGGTGGGCAACCACTCACATGCAGCAGGGCTGTGGCACAGAGGACAGCCAACGAATTGTAGCAAACACTGGAGGAGCCCAGTCTGGATTGGGGTCAGGAACATCTCCTGCCTGGTGGAGTGACTTTGGCTTCTGACAACTTCCATTGGATGAAAGTTCTGTGGAGGATCCCAAAGTCATCAGCTTGCAAAAGGGCAGTGGTGGGTGCAGAAAGAAGACCCACAGACACCCTGATGCTGAGTGATATCCTTGGGAAACAAATGGAAGGGCTCAAGATTTTCCATTTTTTTCTGAATCGCTGTAAAGCTCTGATGCCAACTGCGGCACATGGGATATCTGTTGGGGGGACCTTCTGCTCCTCGTCAAAGGAGATCATTAAAGACATTTCAGCTTTTGTGTAGGCTGTTGTGTGGACTCAGATCATTCATCAAAGATGACTTTTGATCAAACTCCCCTCAGGAGGAACCTCTCAGTAGTAGGCATGAACCAGGGAGGGACGAAAGAAAGACGAGCCGAGGGAATAATAACACGCTTTAGGCACTGTCCTTCATTAATATCTTCAATAAACAAACATGTACATCTGAATATTACTTTCTCTTACACACCCACTCTTATCACTTAACTATATTCCACATGAAAGCACACTTGTCATAAGCCATTTCAACTCCCATCCCAAGTTAATATATTAGCACTCATTTCATTTGCATTTTAATGGCAAGACTACACTTTTCAAATAAATGACTGCACTTTATCAAAGGATTACTTCATTTTGACTGTAATGCCTCTCTGCCATGCGGGAATCAGGGAGCGGGGAGGTTGAAGCGAGCCCTGCAAAGCAGACCCACTGGCTTCAAAAACGCCAGCCCTGCTCTTTACAACTCCATCTTCATAACAAAGAGGAAAATAGTAACACAGAAATGTACTAGCTGCTTCCCTTTGTGCTGAAGGGAGTAGCTGATGATGTCATTTCAGTCCATCATTTTGTTACGTGCGTGGGCTTCTCTTCTCCAGGGAACATCATTAAGGGTTTCTGCTGGCCCGAAATGAACCCCCAGACAGAAATCCCTGGGGTTTCCATCTCTCCAGGCTTTGAATCTCCACTGTGCAGCGTTAGGCCCTGCAGATGAGAGCAGTCTCCTATGGAGACGGGTGGGAGCTGGTGTCCCTGATGCAGAGCAACATGTTGGCCACGCTAAAGATTAATCTGGCAGCTTGTAGGGTGAAAAACCCAGGATTTGTAGATCCAAAGTAGATCCTTTACTTCTAGAGGTGGAAAGATGTGCAAGGCTGCATGCAGCATGCTAAATCCTCATGTAGCAAAGCAAGAGAAAACAGGAATGCAAAAAGCAGACTTCACAGCAAGAAGCTCCATAACTGCCTGTCCTGCCCAAAGCAGCGCTGACTGCCCACCTCCCCAGGGAGCCTGGCAGAAAACACTGGGGTGCTTCAGGTATCGATGCCTGGATTGTCCTAACAAGAAACATCTCCTGCTCCCATCATAGGGGCTGCTGACTCTCTAAGGGAGCCAGCTTGGCTGCTTGGCTCTGCCAATTGCAGGGGCTGGAGGGAGATAAAGGAGAAAGCAGCAGCAGCTGGAGGGGCTTTGGGGACGTAGGAAGGTGTGTTATGGCAGCTCTGCAAGAAAGCTGCTCAGTGTCTGTGGGTGGCACTGGCAGAGGGCTGAGCTTCTGGGGAGGTGTGTACATGGTGGGGGCTTGCTTGAGGATGGAAAGGGACAAGGAATGCACAAGCTTAGAGAGACAGCTTGCTCTAAAGGGCTTTTCTGGCTGGTTATTTCGTTTTGAAGTCCTTTTCCCATTGCATGAGTGCTGTGAGTGTTTGGAGGTGCTGGTGGTATCCCTAGGTACTGCTTTTCTGTTCAGTTGCACGCCTGGCTGCCTGAGTGCTGCTTACAAGGAGACATGGCATGGAGTTGCATGGGCTTAGTGCTTGCTATTTGATGTCAGGTTGTGTAAGAAGAGTTCTCTAGCTGAAAGAAAAATCCCCACCACCAAATTGTAAACTCAGTCTTATTTTGTGGTTGTAAGTCCTTTCACTAGCTTCTGCTTGGTGAAAAAAAAGCTGTGGTTCATAATGCCCCAGTGGCTGTGTAGGCAATCGAATTGTTCTTAAACATCAGTAAGGTTTAAAATAAAGCTTAAGACAGTCTTTAGCTTGAATTGGTATAGAAGTGAGCTGTCAGCTTCCATTTGTCAATGGGAATACTGTTGTGGCAAATGCTATTAAAAGAGGCATGTGAATTAAATTCTGCATTAAGTGGAGATAGGGTAATGTACTGATCTAGAGCCATTATTTTCAGTCTGGGCTGCGATAATGAAGGGTGCCAGGAAGTTCTAATGTGTGAAGTGTTAGTGGGGATAATAGAATTTTCTAGTGGTTCTATTTTTATCCTCTGTTATAAATTAGCATGTTATATTGACAAACTGAACCATGAGATGCCAGGGTTGTGTCAGGGGGAAGTCTGAGGGTCTTGCAAACTGATCATTAATTTGAAACACTTAATTTCATCAGGAGTTTACACACTGGCAAAGCTTCTCCCACCTTGACAATGAGAAATCATGGACGACAGCAGCAGATTCTTCTGGAAGTCCTGCAGGCTTGGCTGCATGGCCCCTGCCTGCCCCTTTCCTTCCTCGCGTGCTGGGGCTGCATTCTGCGGGTTGGAGCTTTGCTGTGCTGGTGGCTGATGTGTTGTGATAGGAGTGGCCTCTGAGGAGAACTTGTGGATGTTGAGGAGCTGATGCTCACGCTGCATACCTCAGGGCTTTTTATCTTGCGATGTTTCTAGTCTGGTCTTGGGGATCGGTCCCTGCTAGCGGTGGAAGCTTGTTAGGTACATCTGTTTGGGGCCTGTCTCCATGGGGTGCCTGCATTTCTAGGATGTGTCTCCACTCGTGGTCTAGGCCTCTGTCCCTCCTGTGCTGAGGAAGAGGTGAGGACAGCCCTGTCCTGGTGCAGTGGTGTGGCTGTGCTGTTGTTGGGAGGAGCTGTGATAAGCTGGCTGGTGAATTGGATGAGGGGTCTGCACAGAGCAATAGGCTGTGCTAGCAGGTCTGCTGGAAGCTGGAGTTCACTGAAGAGTGGAGAGGGTGAGATGGAACCAATAGAAAAACAGGGGGAGCACAGTGGGTCGTTGTCCTGCTGCCAGCATCAGGCAGGTAGGAGAAGGCCTGATGGAAACAGTTGGTCCCTGAGCTCCGGCACTGGGGCTGTGCCCCCTGCCCTGGGCACTGTGCCATGCCCACCCCTCTGGGCAGAGCCTTTCCTCACCCCCACCTCACCCTCCCCTGACAGCTCCGTGCTGTTCCCTGGGGCCCTGTCGCTGTCCCCAGAGCAGAGCTCAGCGCTGCCCTCCGCTCCCTGGGAGGGGCTGCAGCCGCCATGAGGCCTCCCCTCAGCCCCTCCGCTCTGGGCCCAACCAACCACGGGGCCTCAGCTTCTCCTCATGCACCTTTCTCTCTAGACCCTTCTGCATGATGGGGATGGGGATGTTCAGCCTCCCAGGCTCTCCTGGTGCCCTCTGCCCGCTGCAGGTCACCCTGAGGTGACCGCTCTGCACCTCTGGTGCTGGCAGGCCTCCAGCGACATGACGGACCTAACCTGCTGTTCATCAGCATTTTAATTGTTACAGTTCTTACCACACGCCTCAACTATTTCATAAACACTGTCTCTAAATCCCCTGAACATGTTTAAAATAATTCCTTAGGCATGCATGGACAGGGCTGCCTGCATTCCTCCTCGGTTATACATAATGCTGCTGAAGCCTGGGACAGCTATGACTGACTGCGTTTATACCGCAAAATCTCTTTTGTGTTGTCTGGGGTTTGAGTCATGTAATTCATGTGGACTGCCCAACAGGCTGAAGCACCCAGCAGGGCTTAGCACTTGCTCCCAGGGGTTTGCAGCGGGAGGCTCTCTGCAATGTGCTGCACGGACACACGTATCTCAAAGGAGTGTCAGGCACAAGTAGCTCTTGGAGTATGTTCTGAGGAAAAACCACTTTGCTGTGATGCTTTGCACGTATTCAGGAACCTGCCACCCTCTTGCTGGGGTCTGTGACAGATGCTGATGTGTCCCCTCCTCTGCCCCGTTTGATTGATGAAGGCTACAGCTCCCCAGGGGCTCCCAGCATGGTGCTGGTGCTCAGGGCTCGCTCCCTCTTTGTTCAGCTGGTGTCCTCACATGGCAGCAGATGGCCTTTGTGCTCTGACCTCTTCCTTCTCTGACCAGTGACTTCCAAGTGCCATTCATCTTCCCCTGGGCTTGACAGTAGAGAGCAAGCAGGCGTACCCCAGAGAGACGTTTCCCCACGCTGTTTTGGGATGTTTTGGAAGAAGTGAGCATCCTCTGATATCAAAATCAGCGAGTCTTGGCATCAAGTCCCCATGAGCATGATGGAGATGGCAGACATACCTACTGCTGCCCTCTGCTTCCATTGCCCTTGGTATGTGCTGCTTCTGGGGTGAGTGGGACTGTGCCTCTGAGAGGGTTTGTCGTTTCCCTGCAGAAGAAGCCTGGGGTCAGGGCATGTCCCATCAACATGGGAGAAGCTCCAGCTGAGCCTGCCTGTGGCATCATGCTGAACCAGAGTGGCAGGTGATGGTATTTGGGTCCCGAGATGAGCCTGTTGCTCTCCGTGGGTGTTTTCTTGTGTGTAATTAAGGGACAACTCCAGGGACCAGTAATGAGACAGCAAAATATGGTATGCGCTGAAGAACAAAATCCTAACTCTGCAGCACTGTAATGTGCCCGTCTGCTGGTCTCAGGAAAATGGTGGTGTCCCCGTTCAGATGTGGAGCTGTCATAGGCAGGAAATGGACTAAGATAATGCAGGAAACCTCTGGCAGGTTACCTGAGTTAATTTTAGGGGGTATTGAAGAGATACTGAGCAAAGTGACCTTAGCTGGGGCTCACAGTGTAGTGCCTTCAGTTGGCTGTATGTAAGGACAGGTGCCTGCGCGTGCAGCAATGTTCAGCACCTCCCAATTTTGCTGCGTCCCTAAGCAAGGACATCAGTATCTGCAGGACAGCATTTATATTTGTAACTCCTTGCTCTTTTCTAGAGTGTTTGTGCATGTATAAAACCAAGAGCTTTTATGTTTTGAAACAACTGGACCAAAGATTTGCATGTCAAAGAAACTGCAGGAAGTGGAACTTAAAGAGCTTTCAAGGGGTCACCTGGTCCGGCCCATAATGCACACAGGATCAACTCATCTGTGTCAGCCTGAGAGATTTTTGTGTAATTTATTCTTCCAGAGTTTCGGTGATGGGAATTCCAAGCCTCCTTTGAGAACCAGTCTAACTGAGCATCCTGGCTTCCTCCCCTGGGTACAGGGGAGTGGATCCCTGGTGGGTGGGAAACTGTGGAGTGAGTGGGGAGCTCTGTGTGTCTGCAGCCATGTGAGCACCAGTACTTGGAGGGGCAAAGCCTCTGCCCTCCTAGGAAAACTTGTGCCTGCACTGGACAAAGGAGCTGTGACAAATGCATTAAGTGGTGTGCTAGTGAGAAAGAGGGGATTTCTTCTTTGTGAATAACTCTTGTCTGCAGTCCCAAAAGAGGGGAGGGGATGACTTCATCCAAGAGCAGGTTCCCAGGGGAGCCCACTAGTTGTAAGGTGCACTGACCCCAAATATCCTCCTGTGACAGCTCCATTCTAGATGTGGCAGGCAGCTTGTAATGCAGCCTGTGTGCAGAAGTACTTATTACATATGATGCATATTTTTAATAAAGCCATCACATGATGCAAAACTGAATGCCGTGGAGAAATCCAAGTGCACTCTCTCAGCAGAACTGGCTTATCCAGCAAGCCTATAATCTTGTCAAAAAAAGATAGCTTGATTTGACAGCTGCACCAAAAGCAGGGTTTATGGTGACTTGCACTCTTTGTGTGCTCGTCTGTAAATCCCTGGTAGTCCTTAGTGTACTATTCTACTGTGCTGGCATCGGTGCTAATTGTGCTGTAGTTCTGCAGGTCACTCATTTTGCCCTTTTAAATGTTGGAATTATGTTTCTGCAATCTAATCCCTTAGGACTTCTTGATGTCTTGAGGAACTAGAAATTAAAATGTTAGGTCCTGAGTTCCCCAATCAGTTTTTTTGAGACTGTTGGAGATTGCTACGTGGTGTCAGTAGATCCCATAGGGTTTTGTGGTGTGGTCTGTCCTTACCCTCTGCTGCACAGCAACTAAAGCTACATCTCCTGAACCGTGCTGCTGTCTGGCCTTGAGCTGTGTGACTCCACGAGTGACTGCGCTGTCGGAAAGAAAATGCAAAATGAGTGAATATGCCCGAATTGTTGATAAAATAATAATAAAAAAATCATAATTTTCCAGCCACCAAAATTCAGGCTACAGATCGTAAAGCAATACTGATGCCATGAACCTATTTCAAGCGAGACTTACTCCTAATGCAGGCTGAATTTAAGAAATTGTACTGTACAATCCCTCCATTTCCATAGCAAAAGAACTTTCATTTAACACGTTGCCTTACGGGCATCCTTAGTGCCTTGCCACTCGATAGTTTTGTGCTTTGCAGGGCCCTGGAGATGAAAGAACCAATATTGCTGCAAAGGTTATTTCTAGCACAGGAGCAGTTAAGAAACTGTCTGCACACAAATGACAAATTATTGTAATCTGAACAAAGAATGGGGCAGTAAAGCTCACACCAGTTGGAGACTTTAAAGGAGCTGTAGACAGAAAGATGAAAAGTTGAATAATGAAAAGAAGTCTAATGCTCCCAAATGCAGCAATGTGGCTAATTGGTACAAATGAGAAACACCTAAGGAGCAGACTTTCGAACAGTAATTGCTAAGATTTTACTTCTCCTGTTAGTTACAGCTGTCCCATGCATGGCACTGCACTTCTGGGGGCTGCTTTCCTGCTCCAACAGACAGGAGTGGGCTGGGCTGGGTCCTGAAACAGCAGCTGATGCTGCCTCTGCTGTGAAATCAGAAGGAACTATTCCTGTGTGGTGCATTGCTAATTTTTTCCTGATCCCATTTTATCAGCTTGGCTTGCAGCATGGTACCAACTTGTCTGCATGGTGGGGAGGAAGAATGCTACTGGCTTGGGGTAAATGGACTGCAGGAGCACAGTGCTCCTTGCAGGTTTTTGGGACAGAAAGTGTTGTTCTGCTCCTGTGAGCAGAGGAGAAGATCCCCATGCACTGAGGAAGACAGGATTTCACCTGGTGAATCCTCTCCGAGCTCCGAGCTGCTCTGCAGCTGGGCCATGTGGCAGCTAACAGGATTTCCTCTCTGGGATTGCTCTGTGAAAAGCTGATGCTTGGTGCAAAAGTTTGCACTTGAGCTGCTGGCAGAGGATGTTCCAGTGTTGAGGATATGTGCTCCTCCTGGCAGCAGATGAGGCGGAGGTGATACTGCAGGATGTCTTTCTACGTTTCCCCTCCAGCCTTTGGGACCCTGAGGAGCAGGAGTTGTGTGATCAAATCAGTGCAAATCAGCCCAGAGAAATCCCACGGCGTGCAGCAGCCAGGCAGGAGCAGATATACCTGCTAGCAGAGCCTTGGAGCTTGTGGTGGCATTCACAGCATTCCTGATAGAAAGATTTTGGCCATGGAAATTCAAGCCAAACCTCCAAGCTCTGCATTGTTTGAGTGTGAGATGTAGGTTTGCGTTGCAGCTTGCAGGAGGCTTGCTTGGTGCTTTGCCTGTTATTAATCAAACCTCGCAGAGCCTGGCCTGGGTTCCAGCCTGGCAGCAGGACCTGAGCTCGGGCACGTTTACCTGGGCTTTGCATTTCACTGCAGAGCTCTGCTTGTGAGCAGTAAATCAAATGCATGATAAGTTTACAGAGGGTCTGGACTGTGTCTAATAGATGCCATTACACTGCTTGTTGAAAGCTGTGTGTGTGACAAGGTCGTCTCATGAGGATAGTATAAATTTCATATTTTCTTGACTCCCACAGAGGACTGCAGGAGGGAGAAGTGCAGGGATTGCTGCAGTGTGTGGAGCATAGAGAGCCCCTCTGCAGTTCATCCATAATCCATCAGTAATCTGTCATCTTTTCAAAGTTACATTTTTTTAAGCTACAAACTTAATGGCCGCCTCTGTCCTGATGGTGCTGAGCACACCACCCCCTCCTGATGGGAGCTTCGGGCTTTTGTGCTGTGCCGTTATCAAAAGTGCTGAGGTGCAGCACCTCCTGCTTTGGGCCACTCGTGGCTTAGGTGCTAACTGGGGGCTGCAGGGGGAAGGAATGGAGCTGTGCTTCCTTCTGTCCAAACCTGCCTTCAGTGCCAAGTTTCCTGAGCCACTATCTCCTATTTTGAGGTCCCTGTGCTTTAGGACCTCAAAATGCCCTGACCGTTCCTCCAGACCAGCTCTCAGTTGGTCCCCGAGATTTTTTTTATTTCCTTCCAAAGGATTCAGCTCATTCTGGAGGTCCACACCATCAGGTCCCTTCTGCAGCACCTGGCTCAGTGTTGGGTGCCTTTGGTGCACCTCATCCTCGAGTACATGCCACTTGGCTGCAGTATCTTCTCCACTAATAGCATCCCAACTGCTGGAGACTCTTCTTGAGGCACAAGTACCTGCAGTCAGTTACTCTGTTCCACTTTCATAAGGCTATTTCTTTTCTTTCCCTCTGCTGCCACACTTTTTTATTTTTCAAATAAAAAGCAGGTCTTGCTCTCTGCTGGCATCTCAAAATATAGGAGGAAACCTTTGCTGTCAACTCCACGAGACAGACTGCTGTGGCAACACCACAAGTACGTGTTTCTGGTGATGCGATGGTCAGCGGTGCAGCTGCTGAGCACGCAGGGATGATACAAGGGGCTGGCAATTTTTATAGCATCTGACGTACTCCAGTGCTGTTGAAGTGTGGCTGCAGAAATCCCCATTTCTGTTCCGTGCACTGATAATAAGGGAGCCCTAAAACCATTGGTCTTTTAACAACGGAGCAAAAATTGTGTGAATCTTTTTCCCCGCAAGTTTTGGCTTAAGAAAAGGATGTAGAGATGCAGTAAACTTAGGAGCCAGCTACCCATCGTTGGGAAATTACATCTGTATCCACTGCAAAATTCTTCTGTCCTGGAATATAACAGCCTGGCTGCTGCCTTGGTTTCCATTGCACGTGCTGCAAGCCAGAGCAGATCTGGAGATCTGGAGTTTGACATGAGACGCGGAAAGGAGCTGTGCTTTTACTGTTCCAGCCACAGGGAAAAGTCAGCAGAACGTCGTGATGAGGTGTTGGAACTGCTGAGTAGAGCGAGCAGAAGTTTGCCTAACTGCACAGGACAGCACAGCTTCTGAGGTCCCGTGGGGTCCATCGTGTGGAGATTGTGTTTAAACAATACCATCCATTTCTTGTATGCTGTAGAGAAGGTTTGGGCTCGTTAGGAGATCAGGAACACTCCTCAGGGTCTGTCACAGCAGCAAGGTAGCCAACAGACACTTTGCCTTGACACTGCGATAGTGAAGGGGGAGGAATCTGCCTGCCAAGTGCTTCCTGTTTTAAACAATTAGTATAATAAATTAAACTCCTCTTGATCTTCGCTGTTGTAGGATCATTTAGTCGCCCTTTACTTGGGCAGGTTCTATTTTGGCACTCGGCTGGGACTCTGGATTGGAAAAGCCTTGTAATTCAAATGGAGAAAAACCAACACGAACTGCTGACAGGCAGGACACGAAGGCTGATGCTGAGCAGGCAGTGCCTGGGGAGCGATCAGTGCTTTTCTGTTGTGGTGTTACAATGGTGCTTCAGTGGTCAATCAAGTGCAGTGCTCAGAGTGCCAATATCCAGTTGGGGCAATTTGCTCTCTTTTTACAGCTCTGCGGCAGCTCCTTGCTGCTAGGACAGCCTCCTAGGACAAGAGGGACACTCAGAGCTGTCACCTGGGCAGGGTGCTGGCAGCCTGCTGTGGCTTCCTCCTGCACCCATGTGCTGCCGTGTGCCCAGGCCAGCAGCTGCCCAGTGGTTTGGTGAAACAATGCGGGGAGTGCTGTTAGAGGCTGCTGCTTCCAGGTTCTTGAGTTATGCACACATTGAAGGCTTAAAATACAGGTTGCTACAAAGTTAAGAACCTTCTAATAAATCTACTCTCTCTCCTTGTCCCCACAAACACCCTTGGAAGAGGATCAGGTTGGTGCTATCTGCTGGGGACCTCTGTTCATCCTCTGCCCCAGTACTCAGAAGTGTTGGCACAAGGGTGCTGTGTTAACAGTTGGTTAATGCAGAGTTAAGCAAAGTGGCAAATCAGAGAGGATGCATTGCTGCTCGTGTGTAACAGAGCTGTGTCCCTGCTGCAGGTGTCTGTGGTGCTGAGCTTTGGGAATTGCTGGGGGTAGTGGCAGAGACTTGGAGCCCTTCATGCTTAGCAAAGCATGTTCATGCAAAGGGAACCTTGAGACGTGCAGCCAGACCTGGAGGTGGAGTGGGTGGTGCTTGACACAGGTGAGGGTTAATCTCTGTTTGCACAGTGACCCAGAGCTGCCATTGCAGTGAAGAAACACTGCTACATTTGGATACAAAGATGATCCTTATGGAAGGAGAAATGGAGAGAGGAAGCTGTCAGTCCCATTTTAGTGTGGCTACTGTCTGGACTGGTGGAGGGAGCATCTCTGGGGCTTCTGGAGCGAGGCAGAGCAGACCCATTGCAGGAAGCAGTCATTCCTGCTGTGTTTTAGCACCCTTGAGAAATGCATGTGTACACACCTTAAGTACTTCCAGGCGTATTGAACCAATGTGTTCAGATAACTCCCCTGATTAAACATGTCCTCACTCTGGGTTTACTCGGCAAGGTACATCCCCTCTGCTGGGGTTAAAGGAGGGACAGATTCCTTGTATTTCAACCTGCCCCAGCTGGGCTGTGTGGGGTATAAATAGCTCTCCCAAATACTTGAGCAATTCGTTCTACTTTCTAAAGGCAAAAAAAGGCCTCTTAGGTAATGGAAGTAGTGGTGATTAGGAAGGGTTGAGGATAAAAAGAGGATATGAAAGTAGCACAGGAATCCTTTGATATCACGCTCACTGTTCCTGAGGCATTTTCTTCTCCTTGTCTTGACTTCAAATTTCCCCTGTAGTGTGTCAGTGAGTCTGCCTCCTGAATGCGCACTTTAAAGCTATTTTACCTTGCTGTTCTATGCGAAAATATCCTTTCCATCCTGAGTTGTGCTGGGCATATCCTGGGGAAAATTCTATTTAGAAAAAAGAAAAATCAATCTAAGAATATTGATTTGAATCTTTATAGAAACCATTTGGGCTAGATTTGGGCCCTTGCTGTGTTCATCTAGGGAACGATACACAGGCGTAGCAATTCGTTTCTTCCAAATTTAGCTGCCAAAAATTGGGCATTAAGTGTAAGCCAGTTGTTGAGGCTTCTGTGGTCAAAGCAGCTGAAGGAGCACTGCTGAGGGCAATCCATGTTGTAGGAATGAATTGGCTTTGGGAAATGCCCAGCTCTTCCCATGGACCAGAGGTGTCCAAATGACTGAGATCTCACACCCAAGAGCTGACTCAGATGTCTGGCACCATTTTAGACCCGATGTCCTCTGCAAGGTGGATGTTGGGAGCTGTGGTTGCTCTGGGAGACCCATTCCTTTTTGGAGAGATGTGTGCCTATCTTCAGGCCACCAGGAAGGATACATTAGGGTATGAGTGTCCAACCTTCCTGCTTGCCTGGGCTGCACTGAGTGAACAGGAATCATCTTGGGCTGCATATAAAATATGTAATACAGTTAATGTATGTAACTAACAACTTATTTTTTCTTAAATTTTTTTATAAAAGCATAAAAAAGAGCAATGGAAACATAAAACTAGTGAGATATTTGGCCTTGTTTTTGTGAAACAAGTGCATCAGTCTGATTCAATGGAAGTGGCTGCAGTTCTCAGTGACTTCTCAAGGTGTTCATCAGATTTTTGGTGAAATTTTACTCTTCCTGTGCTTCATCCTTGAGAACATGAGTTGTTCACAAATGTGCGTACTGCCAAAAAGCGATGACGTGATTATGAAGTGAGGGATGTTTTTCTCTGGTAAGATGAGTCCTGTAGAAGCCTTGGAGAGAGACATGGTCAAATTTTTCTTTGAGTTGAATGTTGGGTTGAATCTCTGCACATTTCATCCGGAAATTTGCAGGTCATGTATTTATGTCCACTGAAAATGGAGTGACAGATACGAGTGGGGCAGGAGCACACCACTGTGTACCCTGAGTTACTCCATGGAGAAATAAGGTGAGGCTTGGAGCTGGTAAATGTGTCAGAGCTGAGTCTATGGGCATTAGTTGCAAGAAAACAGAGGTTTGGCCAGAATTCAATTAGTCTGGATGAGCTGCAGTGGCTCACCAGGGCTCTCCCCCCAGCCCTGTTGCTTCACAGCAGCTGAGGGTTTGGCTCGTTGTCTTTGAAGCACCCGGCAGTGAAGAAACAGGTAGGAAATGGAGCCCTTGGCAACACCTGTAGCAAGCAACAGGTACATTCCTGGAGTTATGTAGCAGTGTAATTAACGCAGGAGAGGCCTGCCAGACTTAATTTATTTTTAAAAGCCCCATCAAATTTAATTTGTGAGTGCAGTTCTTCCATCTGCTTTCAGGCATTATCTCTGGAGTTCAGGAGAAAAACATATGTCTTGTGGTTAATAAGAATTTGTTTTAATGGATCGTGTGACTGGGTGATTAATAACCGCTCGGCTCCGATTGTTCTCGTTATAATGGTAGCATGCAGCCCCGCTGCCCAGCCCCAACCTATCGCCGTGGAAAAGATCATAAAATGGGAGATGAAAAATTCCTCTGGCTGAGATGAAAGCGGATGGATCAAGGGGCTGCCTGCACGGGGCTGCACGGGGAAATCGCCTTCCTATGGTTCTTATTATTTCTCTTTTGGGATTAGATATCAGATCATCAGCTGTGCGCAGAGCAGGGCACTTGGGACTGTATTTAGTTGTGTAATGTGATCTGAGGTCTGGCTGCCAGAGCTCGGTGTTGGCATTCAGGAGGTGCTGAGCAAAACTCTGCGCAGTCTCTGTGTAACCGTGAGCATGTCCCCAAACCCTTCAGAAACGGGATCCATGCAGAAACATCCTGACCTCATCGTGCTTTCCTCTTTCCCTGCTTGCTCTGTGCTTTCGCATCGGGTCCCTCCTTCACCAGGTGAAAGCTCAGTGCCCCCAGAGCTGTGGGAGGGCTGCAGCAGGTTTCCACAGGTGCAAATGAGGCAGGGAGGTGACCCCTCTGTGCAATGACCAGCTGGTGCTTTCGTTTAGCACCGGAACCAAGTCCACTGTGATTCCTCATATTTGCTTTCATGATATGCTGGCTGGGTATTGGAAACGTTGGGGGCTTTGTTGCTTGGCAGAGATTCAAGCTAGTTATTTCAGAGGAAATTCCGCTTATTAAAAGAGCCCAGTGATTAGGTTATCATCATCTCAACTTCTCATCTTTTTCCTGTTCACAATAAAGGCTTGAAAGAAATTTATTTGGTTGCTCCTAAAGGCACAAGCTGCAGTGTGCTCCCAGGCAGGAAATAAAGGGTCTCATTGCTGCACAGCCTGGGGGAGATGGCGGGCGGTCAGGCATGTGTTCCCCAGAGCCAGAAAACAACACAAACAGGAACAGGGAGCTCCTGTCACTGGGGCTTTTGCTTTTCCAGAGTTAACCTCATGTTAACCTTTGGAGCAGGAGGTCAGGGAAAGGCTGCAGCCTCAGATGCTGGGAGGAGGAGCTCTGCTTGCCTGAAGTCCTCGAAGTCCATGGAGTTTGCCACAGTCATCAGAGGAATGGCTCCTCAATCAAGCTTATGTTTCAGCTGAGAACTTTCAGCCAGTTTATGTGCAAAAGGAGAAAGCAACAGGTATTTAAAAGGAAGTTCATAAAAGTGGGGAATAAAATCAATGTACCCCCCCCAAAAGCAGAGAGAAAGAGAGGAATTATTTCAGAGCATCTTCCCCCTGCATGTGCAGTGCCCAGGCACCATGGCAGTGCTGCTCTGCCCGGGTCCTGCTCATCGGACCACGTGGTGCTTTGTGCTGCAGGGTGGAAGATTCACAGCGCTTCCTGGCTGGGACCTTGAAGCAAATCATAAAAGTCCTTTCCATCCTTCATGATTCTTAGGTCACGAAGTCCAACCCCAACCTGTCCCCAGTTGCCACATCTCCACGGTTCCTGAACACCTCCAGGGACAGTGACTCTACCACCTCCCTGGGCAGCCTGTGCCAGTGCATCTCTCTTTCAGAAAAGAAATTTCCCTAATATCCAACATGATGTTCTTCTTCTGAGACACAAGGTAGCTAACCAGGCATTGCAACCTTGGTGCAGCCTTTCTGGGCACCAAATGAGCTCTGACAACTTCCCTGCGCATTGCTTGAAGCTGTCGTCTGCTCCGACAGCTTCCTTTTGCTCTCAGCTACGGGAGAGTGTGGGCACCAGGAATGGAGTGAGAAAGCTCAGATGTGGTTATGAAGCCTTTGTACTGCAACATAAAAATAGTATCAATTGCACAATTGCACCCATAGAAATGTAAAGAGGGAAAATCAGAGCACACACAGCAAATACTTCCATAAGGGACAGACAGATGGGGCCAATTTGATCAAACCAGGAAGCTCTCTGCCAAGCTGCATTCATTCATCTGCTCTGAAATATTAGATAGCATATGGCAACTGGGCCTTTCTGATACATTCCTGCAATGGTATTTTGATGACAGCATCTCTGTGGTGAGAGATATACCACAAAACAGGCCATGCAATGGAGACAGGAGAGGCATTGCTGGAGGTGCCCATGGCACGTGCTGGGGGAGGGACAGGAGGACGCAGGGAACAAAGAAGGATTGTGATGCCTGCAGAACAGATTTTTCTTCTAAAAAAATTAATTCTGAAGTGCTGCTGCACAAAGGTCTGTGGAACATGGAGATGGTTTGGAGGCTGCCTTGGGCTTCATTTCTATTTGGGCTGTTTGTTGGAATGGAATCTATTGCCCTGAGCTCTTAGCAGGCGTGGTGGGATCTATTGATTGCTATTCCTGCTTTATCATGGAGTTCTTGTTGGGGATTTGTATGGGGTTTGTATGCTGAAATGGAGGTGTTGATATTGGAGACTACCACGTGGTTTTAGAAGCCATCCCTATGGCACAGCTCTTCTCACCTGGCTGTAGATGAATCCCCCACACATCAATGATTTCACAGCCCCATGCCTTAAGTATTTCTGCCTCACAGAGGGAGATAGGCACGCACATTCCCTCGATTCCTCTTTCCATCCAGCACTGCACAGTGCAGCAAGCACAAGAAGCAAGTCTGTTTGGAAAATGCCATTTGCTTTGAGTGAAACACTGAAGAAGATGGTGAGTTTAATTACAGGTTCCATGGAACATGGGTTTCGGTTTTATTTAGAGTGTTGTTTAGGATTTATGTTTTGTTCTTGGCTTGTTTTTACCTTTATTTTCTGCTGGAGAAAAATGAGAGAAGTTAAGATGGAAAAAATATAGAGGGAAAACTGTGGTTTTACAAACTTTGAAAGAAGGAAAAAAAAATTAAAGAAAGAAGGGAATGGCAAGCCAGAGTCCTCCCAGAACTGAAGAGCAAAACCAAAATGACACGTTTTAAAATGAGCATTTAGTATTTTGTTTCAATTTGGAGGTTTTCATTAAAAAAGGAATTCAACCAAATAACAGTTTGTGGACGCTCCTGGGTTCCCTTGGAAACTCATTTTAGTTTTTCAGGGCTAGAACTTTATGAAGAAAACTGTAACCACGTCGTAGCTGTTCAACTGCCTGAGATTTATGGAGCACGTTAATCAATCACCTTGTCCTGCAGGTGCAGGATTTTATAAATAGCAATTACAGGGAGATGGCGTGGTGCCAGCCTCCATCCCTCTCTCTCCTCCACATCCTGGAGTCAGCATCTTCAGAGAGCTCTGTGCTTACGAAGGCTCCACAAATCATTACATCTGGATTTTTTGATCCGGTTCCCAGACAGCATCTCTTGTGCCTTCACACTATCACCTCTTTCATGTGGTCCTCTGAGTGCTCTGCTCAGGTCCCTTTGAGATGTCCTTTGGCCACAGCACTGCAGAGCTCAGCCATTGCCCATGGCTGGGTTGTGTAGAGCTCCCTGCACACCGCTGTCACTTAACGGGGGTCAATAAATCACTCTGTTCACCTCCAGAAAAGGTTATGACACTGCAAAATGGAAAAGGACACCTTTTAATGGAAAATCCTTAGCCTGATTATCTTTCTTTCTTTAAATTGATGACACTTTTGAATGAGAACAGTTTCTCCTCCCCAGGATGCTGCTCCATAGGGTTTTTTCAGATGAAAGCTTTGGTTGGAGCCTCTGTTTGTGTGCTCTCCCCTTGAACAGCCACTGCTTTCCTACATGCCTGCCTTGGTGCTTGCTGTGCCCACACAATGCAGCCTGGCTGCAAACTGCCCTGAAACCAAAGCCCATTGGCCTTGCCCATGCTCCATCCATTGCTTCTCCTGGTGCTGAGCGTGCCTTGGCCACACTGCAGCTGGGTGGTGCTTGAGCATCCATGTGTGATTCTTGTGGCTCCTTGTGTCACCCCCAAAGGGGGATTTTGGCATCAGCATCCCAGGGGGAAGAGAGGAGCAGAACTGTCAAGGTCATGGACTTGTGTCACTCATTGGTAATGCAACAACTTCTTTGGGGCTTTAATAGAAAGCAGGGTATGTGCCCTGCTGGGAAAGCTGAGCTCTGCTGGTCAATTTGCTCTGCAAAAGTGCCCATATTTAAAAGGTAAAAGAAGGCTGTTTCCAAGTGATACTGCCCCCTGGAAGGTCGGTGTGCAGGGAAATAATGAGCTGTCAAGGCGAGCTGCTCGTGCCGCCTGCCCCCGTCACCAAATGAATTCCAGTGGGCTCAGATTTGAGACGGAATCACCATGGGAAGGGGAAACTGTCCCCAGATCAGATATGGCACGCTTCTACGACACAAGAATTTATTACTTAGTCCAGTGTGCAGGAGGTCAGAAAGAAAATAACAACCCTCTTTGCTTTGTGGAATAGATATGGAGTTGGAGTGTTACCCAGGGGCGTGAAGTCTTCATCAGTGCTGTGGGTGAGTCGCGTGATGGACGGGTTTATCTCCATCGTGCTGGTTTGTTGCTTCCAGATGAATCCTAAACAGCGCGGATATGAAACTTTTCTCCCTTTAATACACATCAAAAACTTAACACAACCTCTACTCTGTATCATCTGGCAGCAGTAGGAGCCCAGGCTGAGGTTTTACTGGGGAAATGGCATTTTCTTCAAGGTGGAATAGATGGCCGGGCGGGATGAATACCGTGTGTTTCCTCGTGTTGGCTGGCAACACGTGTGGAGCAGCTCCCAGCCCACTCCTCAGCGCTTTTACAATATTAAGAGGCTTACATAAACTTCAAGCAGCAAGAAAAGTTATTAGAGGAATGTGTTAAAAAAGAGGGGAGCAAAAGAAAACTCATAAGAAATCATTGGAATATATTGGGATTAATGGAAAAGTAATCCCACATGGATGTGGGAGACTCAGCTTCTGCCCACTGCGCTTCTTGCTGGGCTAGAGGTGCCCTTTTCCAGTGATGTTCTCTCTCTAAAGCCAAACTGGTGAAACTTTTCAGGGACATAGTAAGCATTCAGCTGGTGGGTTCTGGGCAGGGAAGATGGGGGTGAGAGGGGCATATGGTGGAGAAACCTGTGTTGGGGACACGTCTAGGAGCACCTGGTTGGGCAGCTGGCACGGGGTCAGCCCAGATGTCTCCGATTTTCCTGTGCTTGGTTTTCCTGTGGCACTGAGCCTGGTGTGTTCTGCTCTGAATTGAGCTGGCGAAACCCTGCTTTGTCCTGGGGGGGGACACCAGGTCCCTGCTGTTGGTCTCAGTGGGTTGGATGGGGCAGGAAGGGGGACATGCAGGGGGCAGGAGGGTGTTGGGCAGTTCAGCCCTGGGTGACTCAGTCCTTGGGGAGGGGTTGAGCCCCTTCATGCACATCGTGTTCATTTCTTGCCAGTGATTTCAGAAAAAGGGAGTGAGGGAAAAGCACGATGTTGTACCACCATTCCTCCTTCATCCTGAGCTCCTCTGGGTCAGTGCCTGCCAGGCTGGCTGCTCCTGGCCGAGGGTGTATGGGGAGGATGCAGAGCAGGGATCACGGGGTGGGAGCATCCCAGCTGGCAGTGGGATGAGATAAGGCTTCTGACCAAGAAATGTGAGGAACGGCCAAAGCAACCGATGGACTCATCTCCATGAGCACATTGCTAGCGGGCTGCCCAGCTCTGTGCATGGCCTGGCTGCAGGGGGGAGCGGGGGGAGCCCCTGGGGGGGGCACAGTTGCTGCTGCTGGGCAGCCAGAAGGAGCAGTGTGCAGGGTGGGCTTCTGCTCCAGCATATGGGATTTCTTAATAACAGCGAATGTCCCCCAGTGGTTTCCCCCTCTCTTATTCCTTCTAATTAAATAAATAGCAACACGTTTGGAAGAAACTGTGTAGTCATATTGCATTAGCCTCAAGAAGACAGATTTTTTTCTCAGAATATCCTACAACTATTAATTAATCCACCCTCCTGACAGTTGTGCAGGGATATACGATAGCGATCCGTTATGGATGGGGAAATTGAGTCGTACGGATCCGAGAGGACGGGTTCAGCACTTGGGGAGTGGGGCTGGAAGCAGAAAGCAGAGCGCTCGCCTTGCTGCTTCCTGCCCTGGGCACGCTCTGGCTGCCTCCTCGCAGAGCAGTGTGCGAGGTGGTGGAAAAGTTCTGCTCAAGGAAGTGATCTTAGCTGGGAGCTTTCAAAGGGTTATTGCAAACACAGATTGATGGGGCGGGGAATGGGCTTTAAACACGATGGCAAACGCCTTAGCAGTGTCCCTTTCAAGTTAAAGCTTGAAGTGAGGGAATTTGACTGATGTGTGCTTTTATCAAAGCCATTCCCTGTTACGTTCGGCACAGTAGCCTACGGAAGTTAAGAAGTTAATGGGGGAAGCAGGCATTAAACAGAAAGATCAAATGCATCAGATAATAGCCAAAGGGATAAAAAACCGATACAGCACCTGAGAGTGGCAATAAATGTAAAATGCTTATCTCTCATTTCAGATGTATGATTAACTGCTTCTAAATATACTGGGAATGGCACAGTAAAAGGGGAAGATGTGGATGAGCTACGATGTGGTCAGAATGCTTCAGGAACTCTGACCAAAGAACACATAAAAGCCTCCCGGGCCCCTTCCCACCGAGGGCGTGTTCTGTCCCTGCGAGGGCAAGTGCAAAGATTCAGGGATTTATAAATACATATTTTTTTAGTGGGAGAAAAAAAATCTGACTAACAGCTGAGGAACAGAAAGTTACTGGGTTGGTGAGGGTGGAATATGGGGAGCAGGGCAACAGTAACACTCTGTTTGATGTTCTGGAAGGGAAATGGGATTTATTTCCATTACTGAAAATGCCCTTTATGGGTTTAAGATCAGGGAGATGTTTCCAATCTTGTGTCTCTGAAGAACTTTTACCTCTTTTGCTAGTGCATTTGCAAATATTACTTTGCATGGGAATGCTCTCCCACTTATTGCTAGAACACTGGGCTTCCAGATGCAAAACATCTTTTGGAAATACTTTCAAATCAGCACTTCAGCCCATTGCAGAGGAAGACTTTGATGTTTGCATTTCTATTAGCAGCAGCGCTTTGCCCCGCTGGAACTTCTCATCCCAGGGCACCAGAGAGCCTGGCAAAAACCATTCATTCAGCTTTTTGAGGTAGCTCAAAAGCCCCATTTCATGTGACAGAGTGAGAGCCCAGAGGGTTTGGTCGCCTGCCTCCCTGTGCATTGTGTTACATAGGGCCAGCTGCTCTGGGCTGGATCCGTGCGTTGGTTTGCATCTCTCCTTTAGTGCAAAGCAGCTTCAGGGAAGGGCAATGGGATCCTCTTTAAGGCCATTTTATGGTACCACAGCAGCACTAAGAAGCTGTGAGTCCACCAGTAGCCTGGAACGTGGCTGCCAGCACACCCTGCTGCCTGTTCCTTCTCCCCATCTCTGTGTGGCTCTGGGCTCCACTCCACCAATGGGTGAGCACCCAACCCAGGGGTGGAAACGCAGTGATGCAGCGGTGATGCTGGGACCGATGGTGGGGCTGGGATCCTGGGCTGCACCCAACCTCCAGAGCTGGTCCTGCTGTCACATAAGATCAGCAGTGTGCACCGGGGAGGAGGTGATGGATGGGGCATCATTCATCCCAAGGGGTTTAGACCACAGCAGAGAGATGAGGTGAGACATTGAATTTCTGTTGGGGAGGGATTGTGTGGGGGAACAGAGGAGTCTGCCCTGGAGGTTTTTTAGGAGATCAGATCAACCATTTTTGAGTGGTTTGTGTTGCTTTGATCTTATCAACAGTGCTCCAGGACCATTCCTTTGGGCTCTGTTTCCTATGCTGTCCCAATATTAAAAATAATAAAAAAAAAATCACTGTCCTCAAGGCATTGATGAGGTGCATTAGGAAGGTTGCATTGGAGCTGGGCCAGCCTAGCTGGAGTTCTTCTCCCAGAAAAGCCTGGGCAGCCCCTGCTGGCAGCGGGGTAATGTCACTGATTCCGTGTGGATGTGCAGCTCCGAGGGAGGCCTGAATAGCTGTTAATGAACGCTGGAGGAGTGAAATGATACATGATAGCTGTAATGGTGGGAGAGTGGGAAGCTATTAGGGGCTGCTGAGATGGTTGTGATATGGTGAGATGGAGATGGATTACAGCAATGTAAAAATAGCATAAACTGGAAATTCTGATTTTCTACTTAATCCCAGTTACAGCTCTGGTCTTCACTCCTGTGGCTCATTCTGTATCAGCATGGCTTTTTTATCCCTTGATTTTTTTCCCTGTCTCTTACAGTTTTGAGTCTGACCTTTCCTGCAGTCCTCGGTGTGAAGGTTTCATGTATCGAGCTCCTCCTGCTGTGCTTGCTCCACAAACCTGTGCATGGGGAATGCCAGGAGCAGCCGAGTCAGACAGGACCACCACTCACAGGCACCGTGGTGCCAGACCTGTTGGCTTCAGAAGGGAATGCCACTGGGGCACAGATATCACAGCCCATAGCACTGAGCTGCCAGTGCTGTCCCCAGGAGTGGTACCAGAGGGGACGGTCCCTGTGTTCACCACCTGCCTTGCAGCAATGGCAGCTCCATAGCACGGGGCTCCTGGCTCAGTAGGCAGTGGCTGCCTACCCAGAAGGGTCCTAGGCTCCTTTGTAGGCACGAAGAAGACTTAGACAATTCCCTCCTGTGATGCACAGCTGCGGGAGTCTTGGGGTAGGAAAGAGGCAGCTCTCAGATAACGCAGCCATGCACATCCAAGGTAGGAATGGGATCCAAAATGAAGGGGAGGGCAGTGAGGGAGGGTCCTGGAGAGCTGCACCTCACAGTATAAGGGCTGTACATGTCCCAGGGCTGCAGCAGGCACCGGGGAGAAAGAACAGAAGGGCCCTGAGCGCGAGGTTATGCAGAGGAGGTGGCAGCTGTGCAGTTAATCTCCTGCCCTTTGTGGATCTTTAGATGAAGCCTCTGAGTAAATGAGGAAAGGTGAGGAAAGGTCTCGGTGGCCCTTTTCCTTTCCTCACGATGGGCTCCATCCTGGAGTAAATGGGGAACAGCTCTGCTGCGCTTCCAGCTTTGCTTCTTCCAACATAAATCACAGCGCTGCTCTGCCCTGTGCTTGTCCCTCTGGCTCTGCTCGCTGTGCCGCAGCCCTGTTCATTATAATCATGTCTTGTTCAGTACAAACTTCTTATTTAGCATTTGAGGTATTCAAGACAGCAGTAATGTTATTAATATTTAAAAGAGTATTAAAAATAATATAAACAAATGTGGAGTTCTACTGCTTATCCTGGGTAAGGGAGCAATACGGTTATTTCACCCAATTCCCTGTTTTGAAGACTTTCAGTTCCAGCTCTAACTTTGGGAAGTCTATATATGTGTATGGATATCTGTATATAGATGTATGTAGCTGTTGAGTTTCTGCTGTGATCCCAACAAGGAGACCAGAGCACGGTGATGCTGCTGCTGTGGAAGCAGATCAGGGGTCCTTCTGCAGCCACTGAGCATCTCCTGAGCCCCCATCCTGGCAGCCTGCTGTCCTCCAGCAGCAGAGCCCGACCTCAGCTGCCTGAGTCTGTGTTGGCCATGGCACCTTCACATCCCCGTGGGGTCTGAGTGCCTCTCCCTTGCCGTGGGAGCTCGGTCTTACTGGGGTTTGTTTTCCAGAAGGGAAAAAGAAAAAAAGCAGGAAGTGGTAACTTGGTACTTTTGAGAATATCACAGGAAAATAAGCAGGCACGCAAATCGTGTGAGCAAGCTTTTGGGACAGAATCGTGGTTCTTCAGTGTCTGAGCCATGCCCAGAGGGAAGGTAAATGTAACCTCACGTTATGTGGAGACCACCTACCTGGTCAAGTGTGCCAGCATTACCCCCTCCCCTCTGCCTGCTCCTGGCTCAGCTGGAGCCGTGCATCGGCCACGGTGCAGTGGGGGCTGCAGGACCCCCGCTCTGAGCAGGCAGCTTCCAGGCTGAGCTCCCTCCTGTCCCTTCCTTTACACTGAGAGCTCTCCTGCTCTTCCCTCGCTTTGCAGTGCTGTGAATATGAGCAGGTAGTCCGGGGGAGGCAGATGAAGTGGCAATCAATTAGAAGCCCAACAGAGTGCCTTTGTGCCCTGCGTTGCAGCCCTAATGAATGGCTGTCTTGTCAGAAAGGTTCCTACTGTATTAAGAAAGCATTCTACCTTAGCCCGTTGTGATCCTGCTTGCAGAAGTCTCATTACTGTGCCAGCAATAATAGTGTCTAATTAAGCAGAATAAAGAGAGATGGAGCGTAATGGCTACAGGATAGAGAAGTTATTTGTCAGACGGAGGCAATAAATTACCGAGTCCTGCATTCTGGTATGCTGGAAGAGAAGTAGCCAAAAAGGGCCCACACTGGAAACTTGTTTTTCTTTTTGATGAATTGACCGGCTCGGGATGGTATTTATTTATGCATTGCTTCCACAGATATTTTTTTTACACTCTTAATGCATACAGAGAACCGTTGACGTTGGGATGGAAGCGGTGCAGTGATGGGATCAAGTGGTCGTTCTATGGGGCAAAGTGGGCATTGCTGCCCAGCGGGGAGCAGGAGAGGGCCAGGGGGAGCTCCCCTACCTGGCCCTGTTCCTGGGAGCTCCCACATCATTGGTGGGTTCGGCCCTGGGCAGAGCTCCAGAACTGCATCCCATGGGGGAGAGGTGCATGGGTGTCCCTGGGGTCACGCTGCGAGTCCCCGGCTGCGGATAATGCACAATTCCCGACAAAATGAGGTGGTTGGAGCCATTCTGAGATAAAACCTGCCTGTCATTCTGTTGCATGAACCCATATTCCAATTTTATCTGCGGAGCGCGATTCTCTTTTATCCGGTTTCCTGTTTGAAGGGATTTGAGCAGAATAGATAATCCTAACTTTGAACATAAATCACCGGGCTGCGCAGCTGATAGATGCTTTGCACTTTCTTATGATAATGGCTGATTGGAGGCAGGGAGGGAAAATGCCAGGGGCTTATCTCTGTAGAGCAGAGTTCAGGGGCGCGGGAGGCTGGGGAATGGGAGGGTGCAGCACGAGGTGGGGCTGTTTGTGTTTATGGATCTGCTTGTTTGGTTGGAACATCTGAACTTGAGCAGAGATCATAGAGTCATAGAATGGCCTGGGTTGGAAGGGACCCCAAGGATCACCAAGTTCCAACCCCCCTGCCGCAGGCAGGGCCACCAACCTCCAGGGCTGGTGCTAGATCAGGCTGCCCAGGGCCCCATCCAGCCTGGCCCTGAGCACCTCCAGGGTTGGGGCATCCGCCACTTCTCTGGGCAGCTGTGCCAGCACCTCACCACTCTCTCAGTAAAGAACTTTCTCCTGATGTCTAATCTAAACCTTCCCTCCTTCAGCTTAAAACCATTCCCCCTTGTCCTATCACTGTCTACTCTTGCAAAAAGTTGGTTCCCCTCCTGTTTATAATCTCCCTTTCAATACTGGAAGGCTGCCATGAGGTCTCCCTGCGGCCTTCTCTTCTCCAGGCTGAACAAGCCCAGCTCTCTCAGCCTGTCCTCGTAGGGGAGGTGCTCCAGCCCTCTGAGCATCTTTGTGGCCTCCTCTGAACCCTCTCCAACAGCCCCACATCTTTCCTGTATTGGGGGCCCCAGACCTGGACGCAGAACTCCAGATGGGGCCTCACGAAGGCAGAGCAGAGAGGGACAATCCCCTCCCTGTCCCTGCTGCCACCCCTCTGCTGATGGAGCCCAGGATGCTCCAGGATGTTGCTGGGAATGCAGGGTTGGCAAAGGCACTGTGCTACAGGGGGAGAGCAGATGTCCCCCATGGGCATCCAGTGCAGTGGAGTCCAGTTGGTACGTGGGTCTGAGCTGCACATGGTTCAGCCAGAGTCTGAGATTCCCCCTCCAGAGGCTTGGGGATGCCAGAATACCATTAAACAGCATCCATGGCTTGTTAATATTTTACTAAGAAGACAGTTTTGTTTTTAAAAAGAAGAATATAGCTCCTGTTATTTTCTTATTACCCACAGTATAGATGAGAGCTCAGAAAGTGCACTTTTCCCTCTGAAGATGAAAATCCCCCAAAAGGTCATGTTTCACTTTGGTTTTGAATGTTTCTTATTTTTAAAAGATTTATTTTATTCCAATTAGCTTAAGTTTCAAAGTAATTTGAAACCAGAAAACTGGATTCTTTTCTGGCTTATAACTTCTGTCTCTTTTTTTTAAATTAAAGAAAAAAAAAAAGAAAAAAGAAAACAACATCAAAACAGATGCTTTCCCAGGAAAAGTTGTTTTTTTGATGAAACAGATTAATTGGCATTTTCTAATCAAATCTTCAAAAAACTTCCAGGCAGCTTTGCTGAAGCATTGAAGTACCCTTTTTAAATGTAAGGTTTCTTAATCTCACCCTGAGAAAGTTGTCTTTTTCCAGTGACTATAAGCGGTACCTTGGCAACTGCTTTGGATTAGATGCTTGGTCTTTTGCCTTAAAAGATGAGCATTTTGGTTCAGAGGAGGACTGCAGGTTTGAAGCAAATCCCCCTTTTGCCTCCAGGTGTGCTCCAGATGCTCTCCATCCCCCAATGGAGATGTAATGGTCCAAAGCAATGACTGCTGTTTCCAGCCCTTCAGCACAGGCATGGTCAGGATGTTTATTCTGGGGCACCAGACTAAACCTTGTGCAAAGTCAATCCCCCAAAGCTGCATGTTGAGCTGGTGGTCCAGTGTCGGGCCCAGGTGTGCAGGTGCCCCAGCCTGCCCCATTACACCACACTACTTGTCAGTACAGATGCAGTTTTCAACACCTACGGTTAGACTGGCTGAGAATCATCCTACGTGCCTCAGCCTTGTTTGAAAACAGGTGACGCAACCTGGATTGCTGAGATGGTTTGTAGACCCTTCATGTTCTGCATCAGCAGTAGGTACAGGTCAGCCAGGTGAGGGAGGGAAGGAGAGGATCCAGGGCTGACCCCAGGAGAAGGGGGAAAGATGTGGGGTGCACCTTTGGTGCCTCTCTCCCAGCGTGCCAGGGGCTATCCAGGGGGCACTCGGCCTCTGGCTGCTCCATGAGGTGATGCAAAGATCAGTGCAGAGCTTTGAATCTGGCCTGCACCGAGCTGTTCCCCATTCAGGTATTTCATGGATCCAAAATTCACAACATTTCTCTCTACTTCCACAATCTGATGCTGAAGTATGTTGAAGGTCTTTGAGCTGATGATCCCTTGCCCATAACTCCTCGTGTCCATGGAGAGACCTCAGGAGGAGCAGACCCAGGGATGTGTGCCCTGCCCAGCACAGCAGGACGGCCTGCAGGATCAGCAGACAGGGTGAGGAAGGAGCAATAAGGCCAACTTCGTGTTGCAGAGGGAGGAATGACCCATGCTGAGCACTGAATTGTGCTCCCTGTGCTGCCTCTCACCTGCTTGGTGCTCATTAATTATTCTGGTTATGAGCAGTAGCTGCAGCCGGTAAGGGAATCCATCACTTCCATTACTCCCAGTAACATTCTGGGCTCCACGTGATACTTCATGGGAAGAGTATTTTTAAATGCCACACACTCCTTTCTTCTTTATAGACCAGACAGAGATTGAACCATTGCTCCCATATCGCTTCACATCCTCGCGGTGAGGGAAGGCTCGGTGACCAAGATCCGTTTTAAGGCATGAGATACGACCACAGAATTTAGCCCAAACACAGCAGACCCGTGAATGTTTCCTTTTGTGAGACAGCGTAGTAGCATTTCAAAAGAGAAATCTTTGGGCTTTTGGGTGAAAAATGAGGTTTATTTTTAGTTGGGAGCATTCAATTTTTTCAAGAAAGTACTGAAAACAAAACCCTGCATTTTCTTACTAGACATTTGTTGCTGTCCAGAAGCCCAGTTTTCTGGGAAACGGAACTTTTTGGATGGTCTTAATTATTCTACTGCAGTTTCAAAGGGGATGACATGAGCATGTAGTGGAAAAGGAGCAGCTCTCAGAAAAGACAATAAGTGATTGAGTCTCCCATAGGAGACAATTTGGTAATGTAATCTTCTCAAACAACAGTTCTTTCAACTTGAGAGAAAATTTCTATTGAGCTTGAGCAGGTCAATAACATTTTCCCCCATTTGGAGAGGAATAGAGAAATTAACATTGTTGAGGTGTTTTTGCCAGCGTTTTTGTTATTTAACAGCCTTTTAGAAACCCATTTCCTATGCTATTTTCAGCTGCAGGCACAGTTAGGAGACCACATCTGAGAGTGACGATTTAAATCTCCAGACAGCTCAGGAGATAAGTCAAAACAAATTTCAGGATGTTCCTCTAAAGAGCTGTTTCCACTTAAGTCAGTCCCGTTGGGAGCGTGGTTAAAGAATCACCTAATCCACTGCACATTTTATACATCTAAACAGGTCCATTTGGAAGAAAGTTTGTGAAAATTTCTGTGCTGTGCATATGTAATGAACACTATTAGAGGAGGCTGGAAATTGCTGCTGTTTTTTAGCTCTTCACTTTGTTGATGTTTAACTTTATGGCATCTTGATTTTACTTGATTTCTTACTGCCATTCTCGAGGTTACCGCACCATGCAGAGCTCCTCCCTTGCTCCCCAAAAATGTAATAAATGCAGCAAGTCTGCTTGATGTAAGAAAAGTGCAGAGGGGAGGTAAAGGAATGTATTATGGTATGGGAAAAAATGGGGAGAGGGAAGGTCGGCACGCGTAAGGAAAATGTAGATGGATCAAGTCTCTAGGACATGATCTAGGGCAGATGTCTGCATCTGGTGTTCAGAGCAATAAGTGTAGAGGTTTATTGAGCATGAAGTGACTTCTTGCACACTGGGTCCCAAACACATCCATAGCCTGCCTGCAGTAGTTATTGCTNCCCAACTCTCTCAGCCTGTCCTCGTAGGGGAGGTGCTCCAGCCCTCTGAGCATCCTCGTGGCCTCCTCTGGACCCGCTCCAACAGCTCAACGTCCTTCTTGTGATGGGGGTCCCAGGAAGCTTGTTCTCATGTGCTGGAGGGAAATTGTGAGCAATGGGAGAGCCAGGACTTGTGGCAGTTGGGATGTGCCTCTAGTGTGTGCTTGTACAGCAGTGACCTCCTGGCAGCCACTGAAGGATGGCCTGCCAGCAGTCTGCAGATACTTTGAAGATGTCAGAGCCAAGCTCTTCTTCACTTGGTAATGGGAAATGGTGTGACAAGGAGTGATGCCAAAAAATGACACTTCCAAATATTGAATGGATATTTGGGAATTAATGTTCACTGAGTAGTGCAAGTTGAAACAGGTGGAGGAGTGGACTATCCACCCTTGGAGACCTGTCTCTGTTTAAGCCCTGTGTTAGGCCACATGAGGCCATGGTTGTTCTGCTGCAGGTGTTAGTCCTGCCCGAGTGGGAGGCGGAACTAGAAAGTTCTGGCATCCCTTCCAACCTCTTAACCTGCACTGTCTTTCCAACCCCGTCGCTGGAGAACATCGTAGGAGCCTTGATGGGTTCTGATCTTAACACCAGACTTGGTTGTGACCTTAGATGAACTATGTAGCTTTTCCACCACAGCTGTTTTTCTCCTAAAGGAGAGAAAATGTGGCCAGCACTCAGTTCGGATGGAATGGTACATTAGCTGTTTTTTTTCATTTGGTTACATTTTTTAAAAAAAGTTTTTTGCACTTACAGAAGCAAAAGCAGCGTAAATTCTCCGTTTCTCCCAATAATGACTGTTTATGTTTCTCCCTCTCACATCCTTTAATAGAATTTGAAGCTGAAGACAGCACTGTGGTCATCTAATTTGGCCATCTTTATAACCCACAAGATCTTTGCTATTGATTCCTGCGTCAGTCCCTGATGTGTGGTTACACTGAGGGAAGCATTTTGCACATTATCTATTAAAAGCATTGGGATGTTTGGGTGTTCACTCCATCCCGTGGCTCCAGGGCTGCAGTTACATTACTCACTTGTAGCAAATGGTCTTGCCTGTACAAGCACCATTCTGTGTCTGAGTGTCTGATACACCAGAAAGCTTTCTGTCAGCTTCCAGCAGCTATAAGGAAGGTTAAAACTGGCTGCAAGGCATGGCTGTCCAACCTTTTGGCTTGCCTGGGCCGCGCTGAGTGAAGAGGAATTGTCTGGGGCCACGTATATAATGTATAATAGAGTTAATGTATATAACTAACAAAACATTATTTAAACATTAAAAAAGAGCAACAAAAACATATAACTAGTGGGATGTTTGACAGTTTTTGTGAAACCAACACGTCACTCTGGTTCAATGGCAGGGGCTGCAGTTCTCAGTGAGCTCTCGAGGTGTTCACCAGAGATTTTTGATGAAATTTTACTCTTCCCATGCTTCGTCCTTGAAAACAGTTGTTCACAAATGTACGTACTGCCAAAAAGCAATGACATGAATAAGATGTGATTGTGAAGGGAGGGTATGTTTCTCTGGTAAGACAGGGCTTGTAGCAATCTGGTAGAGAGACACGGTCACATTTTTCTTTGTGTTGAATGTCTGATAGCAACTCCATGTATTCCATTTGAAAATCTACAGGGAATGTATTTACGTTGACTGAAAATGGAGTCGTAAATGTACCAATGTACATTGAAACTCTTGCTTCAAGTGAGGTGCTGAGAAAACATAACACATGGGAGTATTTTGTGGACTTCTGTCACCTGTTTTGTTCCCAGCCTGGCTGCTAAGAAGCACACCCCCATCCTATCATGATTTAGCAAAGAAAGAAAAACAAGCAGCCTTCCCACCTGCCCCAGGCTCCTGGTGCTCAGGGTGATTGTGTTTCTGAGAGGGAATTATCCCAGATGAGGGAGGAGGCAGTGCTGGTGTTTGCCCATCCTGGTGACACGTGCCCTCACTCCGTGTCCAGGCTCTGTGTGGGGACAGCAGCTGCTCCAGGCCCTCCAGCTGCCCTGCAGTGGGGGCCCCTGCTGCACCCCTGAGCCAGGGGGCAGGGAACAGCTCACAGGGGCTCCCCCAGTCCTAGGGGCTACCCTGCCTGCTCCCAGCTAGGTCCTGTTACTGCAGAGCAAAGGAGAGCCCCCGCGAGGGGCTGGGCTGCCTGAGGAGTCATTGCAGGGCGATACGGCTGCAGTCACCCTCCTTTCCCCCCGCAGACACAGGGAGCTGGGGCATTTGGTATTTGGCCCAGATGGTGGAATCTCAGGGATTTGTGTTCAGTGGGAGATCCTAGGAGAAACTCTTGCTGAACAAATAGTATTTGTTCAAGCAAAGATTCGGTTCTGCGTGAGTTGGTGAACCAGTGCAGGTGGCTCGGTGCAGAGATCAGCCTCTGTTAGCTCCCACCAGGCTGTACCCATTCTCCTTAAATGGAATCAATGCATTAAATGGATTAAATACACAGGTGCGAAACTTGCTGAGTGCACGCACCAAGGCTGCCCTGCTTGACAGGAGACCCTCTGCAGGCTTCTGTGGTGCAGGGTCTCAGGGAAGGTTCATCAGAATTAGCAGAGCTGCAGACTGGGTGAAACACAGCTCATGCCTGAGAATGCAAGGTTTCCATGGAATTTGGTTGTTTTAGAGCAAGAGTCTTAAAGCTCAGGGGGCTGACCTGGAAAAGGTGGGCTGTTATTGCTGAATGATCCTACCCCTGGGGTCAGCATGGCAGGTAGGAAAAACCTCCCCTTGCTTGGCTCAGGATCATAGAATCATAGAAACACTAGCTTGGAAAGGACCTACAAGATATCTAGTCCAACCGTCCTCCTATTACCATTACTAGCCACTGAGCTACTAAATCATATCCCTTAGCACCTCATCCAGACGCTTCTTGAACAGCACCAGGGACGGTGACTCCCCCACCTCCCTGGGCAGCCATTCCAGTGCCTGACCACTCTTTGAGATAAAAAGTTTTTCCTTATATCTAACCTGAATTTTCCCTGGTGCAACTTGTGGCCATTCCCTCTCGTCCTGTCAGTCGTTATCTGAGAGCAGAGGCCGACCCCCTCCTCAGCGCACCCTCCCTTTAGGAAGCTGGNGGCACTCTGCCTCAAGCCTGTAGCGTTGCCTGAAGTTATTGTGGCCCAAGTGCAGGACCTGGCACTTGGCCTTGTTGACCCTCATCCCATTGACCTCAGCCCAGCTATCCAGCCTATCCAGATCTCTCTGAAGGGCCTCCCTACCCTCAGGCAGATCGACACTTCCTCCCAACTTGGAGTTATCTGCAAACTGACTGAGGGTACACTCAATCCCCTCGTCTAGGTCATCAATGAAGATATTATACAAAATGGGCCCCAATACTGACCCCTGGGGGCCACCACTCATAACAGGACGCCAGCTGGACTTAACTCCATTAACCACTACCCGCTGGGCACAGCCCTCTAGTAGGATCTTCATTTATGGCCAACACATCCTGTCCTCTTGAGGCTGGGAAGCCCCAGCCTTCCTTTTCATAGCAGCCTGTTCAGCTGAAGAAAATGGGCAGTGCTTCCCATATGCCCACGTGGGTAGGTCACTGTCGTCATGCCCATGTCCTACCTGTAGGCACACGATGACCAGAGCCCTCGTTCAGGCACTGAGATGCTGTGCTTCAGCCAGCACTGCTGCTCAGCATCCCTGCATGGGTGCCTCAGTGTGGGCCAAGCAGCTCCCTGGGCACAGCAGGATTTTACTGACCGGAACTCAAAAGAAAAGCTAGAATTTTGTATGATCACACTCCTGGTTTTTTTTTTAAAAAAAAAGTCAGCGTGTTTCTAAATACTTGTAGTGAGTTTTGACACGATTGTAGTATTTCATTTCCGTGTAGTCAAAACACTTAGTTTTGATATAATCTTGTTTTGTTTTTAATTGGATTTCATTGTTTGTGTGCACTTTGATTGCTGTGATATCAAAGTCCAGGCAAAGCATTTTGAGTTTACCAGAGCAAAACGCTTTGGTGATTTCCCATCAAAAGCTGAATTTACACTTGCAAAGTGGCTTAATTTCATTAAATCAGCACTCTTAGAAGAAAGAAAATCATCTCTAGGAAAATCCATCAAGGAGGCTTAGTGGAAGTGGCTGGTGCAAAGCCCTGTCACGTGCTGAGGGCAGACAAAAATGGTGGAGAGCTCTTCTTGTGTCAGCATCTCCTGCTCCGCTGCAGGCATCGCGGTGTTAGCTGCCACACAGCGAGGAGAGCCGTATCAGACAGGGGCCTGGGGGTGCAGCCTGACGGCATCACTTGAAATAAAAAGCCTTGCTGTATGAATGTGATCAATGGGTCTGTACAACTTCTGAAGTCTTTCACTGAATAAATGTGTTTTAAGTATGAGTATTGGTGTGTGAAGAAGGGGTAGCCCAAAGGTTTCCATCATATCGTCTTGGGTGATGAAGCACAACATTCTTCCTTGCTGCTTTGTGTCATCAGTTACCAAACCCGGGCAGAAATACGTATACACGGTGTCTTTTTCTCCCCCATATGGGGAAGGGAGCATTTGATCTTAAAGATAGAAGCAGTAATTGACTTCATTTAAAGATTAACTGAATGTAATGACTTCTGCAAAGAAAAAAAATTATTGAGAAAGTTGTCAATCAGAGAGTTGTAGCCTTTTTTAATACAGTCTGAAAGTGTTTTAATTTAATACCCCCAAAGGGCAAAGGAAATTATCAAGCTGAAATTAGAGATTAGCAATTTTCAATTTCTCTCCCATCTCTTATGTTTCATCTTCCGCCTTCTGCTGGAAGAGGGCAGGAAAAAAATGTGTCATTTGGCATGAGAGGGAAGCAGAGCAGTCTGGATGCGCTGATAGCCTGTGCTTGGAGCTGGATGCTGACCTTATGACTGCCCAGGGCGAGAAATCAGATTAGAGCTTGGATACACCAGCATGTTTATGGAGGGGGAAGAAGCCAGGAGACAGCCAGCACACAGGATTGTGTGCCCCAAGCTGCCAAGTGCTCAGGTATCCCTAGGTTTTGCCTGTCCAGAAAATAACCCTTCTAACTGTAACGTTAAGCACCTACTGGAGTGCCATTGAGTCTATAGGGTGGAGCATGGGCTTAAGAGTATACGTGTGCTTCAGTGTAAAATTTTTTCCAGTCTTGGGTAATTGGATTTTTATTGCTAGGGGCTGGGTTTGCAGAGGTGTTGAGAATCTGGAGTCAATTAAAAAATCGTATTTTAGATGGAATTCAGGCTGCTAAATCCAAAGCTACCATCCTGAAAACCCCTTTTAGTTGAAGTCTAACCTTAGGGGCTCTTAAACTTGAGAGGCACCAGAACTTGTGGCTGTAATGTTCCCACAGAGCCTGAAAGCTGCACTTCTGCCTATGCAGCAAAACCCCTAGCATGGAGGGGCCAGGGCTGAACGCCTGCCATGCACACAAACCGGGACGGGATCCACAAATTGCAGGTTCTTGTGCCAAGGGCCTTAATCCATGAGGCTTTAGTGCAGTGCCTAGCTGATGGGAAAGGGAGCGGGCTCTGCGCACCCCGGTGCTGGGAGCTGCTTTTAAAAGGCAGCTGAGCACAGGGCAGCTCTGCCCTTGGACACATGGGTCCTGGGCTCAGGGCACTTCAAGTTGGAGTTTGATTTTTGCTGAGATTAAACCATCACAATCCCTTCAGAGGATGCAAGAGTATCTCAGACTGTAGTCTCCAGGTGGAAAGAATCCTCTCCTTCAGCTGCAACTCTCAAACAGGAAACAGACACATCAAGGAAAGCCCCTCTAACCCGTTTGTAAGGAGAAAGAGCCAGTCCTGACCCCACCTAGCAGAACCAGCCACAGGGAATGGAGGCTGGCCCATGCCCCCTCCCTGTAGAGGCCCCAGCTCCCTGGCTGGAGAGCCCTGCTCACAGGACTGGACAAGCTGGGGTCTTTCTGCACGGCAGCACTGCTGCAGCATGAGGGGTGAGGAGGACGAGTCCAGGTGCCACCAAGGGGTGGTTTGGGGAGGAGCAGGGAAGCTCTCCGGTGTGAGTTGTGTTGTGCTGGTAAGCAGGTGTGTGTCCTCGGGCACTTCGGGCAGGAGGCTTCCTGAGTCGTGTTCTTCTGGACACTTGGGCTCTGGCAAGCAGGACTCCAGCACTGCTTGCATCTGAAATCTTTTCCCAAGAGAGATGAGACTGATGCTGTAAAAAGATGCTCTGGGTGGTTATTGCCTTTATAATCTTTCCTCTCTATGCAAGAAGTATGTATTTTCTGGGAAAAGGAGGGGGCTTTAGGGTAATTGAAATAGGGAGAATATTCCTTGTGACTGTGCCTACAGAGGGGTGTGAGATCCTCTATGGTGAAAACACTATGCTCCCACTGTAATCCAGTAAATCAGTCTTCCTTTCCCTAGTGTAGGAAGGTTCTCTTCTCTTACTGCGTTGAGACGGAAATCAGAGCTCTCAAGTCACTTTATGCTGGGCAGTGTTTATGCTTTGTGTTGTCATAATAAATGCCCTGGATCCATCATAAAAGCAGTTCCTGTGACATGGAGGCCAATTGGAAACTGCAGGAGAGGTGTAGAGTAGTAATGGAGATTTATTTCTTTTGCAAAGGAATTGGATTATAATCTTCTGAAGAGTTATTTTACCTTTCCCCTGCCCAGTCAAGTCAAACCAGTTACTGCTAGTCTCTACATTAAATATATCAAGGCAGAGAGGAACACAGCCTTGCCATCTCTTTGGAAGTGTTGACTTCTGTTGGTAGAAGCGGGCACTCTGGATAATTTACAGTGCCTGTCCAACAGCCCATCCCCAGGATGGCAGTCATCCAAACAACACAGCATTCATGTATTTTTGACCTCCATCAAGATGTTACATTTTAATGGGCCTTGTTTTACTGTAGCAGTATTTGCTCATTTCTAATCCAACTCCATCATTTCTGGCCTTTTATATGTCCTAGAGTAAAGCGGGTTATAAAATTCTTTCAAGGGTATTTTTTACTGTGTTTGGTTTAAGGCTACTGGGCCTTCCTTTTTTATTAACGTTTGTCAGTCAACTACAAAAATAAATAGGACATAATAGATAGTAACTTCTCTGCTTCTGCTGGTGGTGTCTGCACGGTGAGATAGCTCTGGTTTGTGGTGTCAATAAATGGGTTATTGATGCACGGCTGCCTCTCGCCTGGCTGTTCCTTGCCAGACACAATTTAAGGGTCAGGCTGGGCACTGCTGGAGAGTATTTAATCTGGTTCAGCTGAACTGTCTGCAAGGTGACCTGCTGGCATAACGCACCTCTGCAGCTCCCATTGCTGCCCCTGTCTCAGTGGTGCATCCAGATAACTGTCATGGTTTGGCCCTGGGGTTGGCTGGAGTACTTTTGCTGGTTGAGTAGTGTTATTTTAGTGTTTAGTGCTCTACATCCAGGTCTACAACCTGGCTCGTTGCATTGAGCCCTGTCGGAGACACGGGGTTGATAGATGCAGTTCATCCACTTTTCATCCCACGGATGGCTGTGCCAGTATTCCCTCCCATTCCTTGCTCCCGCTGCAGCAGGACAGCTGGGTGATTGCTATGGGCAGCAGAGCACTGGATGGGACCGACCCACCCCACCCTGCAGCCGGGGAGGAAGCGAGGGGCCCTGCGGGCAGCCCGGCAGCGCTCTGTCCGTGGTGCTGAAACCCGGCCCGGCTCCCGCGCCGGCGTCCCCGAGCTCTGAATTCGAGCTCATTGCAATAAGGGAAGGGAACCTTATGGTGGGAGCATAACGTTTTCCCTATAGAGAATCTGACACCCCTCTCTAGCCGCAGTCACGAGGAATATTCTTGGTATTCCAATTACCCTAAACCCTCCTCCTTTTCCCCAGAAAATACATACTTCTTGCACATAGAGGAAAGACCATAAAGGCAATAATCACCCAGAGCATCGTTTTACAACCGTGTCCCTAACGAGCTGCAGGCAAGGCAGCTCCTGGAGGGCAGTATGGTAGAGAGCTGATGCTCCCATTTTGCATTTTGGCACAACGTACACCTGTTGGCAGAGAGCCTAGAAGAGGCGAGGAGTCTCTCTTTGGTCCTTAGAGGTGACTCCATTGAGGTAAGAGGGAAGGAGACACCCAAGGATTCAAATACCAGTATTGCTCAGGGTTTATGTCTATGAAACACAGAGGTCCAAAACTTTTAGGGCTTCCAGCTGACACCTCTCACTACCACTCAAGCATCCAAAAAAAGAAAAAAGAAAAGAAAAAGGGGAAGAAAAATTTAGGTGAGTCTGGGAGCCTCTCCCCAACAGCTTGGGTGTGAATTTGTGACCTAAATGTTTCCACTGAATAACTACGGAGAGTCTGCATGAGGGAGAGCGACTGAAGGAGACAGGAAGTACAGGTCAGTGCCTGCTCGAATGTGGGGCTGCACTGCAATGAATGGAACTATTTGTTAAATTGGTTTTCCACACTAATTGCTTGCATTAATTTTTTGGCAAGTGCGGTGTGTAGTCTGAGGCAGACTTGAAACTTTTGAGTTGCGTTGTGTTGTAGGGCCAAGATTATGTCGGGCAGAAAATAATGCATAGAAGATGCTCTGCAGCTAGAAGCAAGCTTTTCTTATCATCAAGCATTTTGTCTTTATTAGGGATTTGTGCAAAACCTGATAATAGCAGGAATGCTGTGCAATCCAGAGAACTGGCACATACACTGGTGAACTCTTTGTTTAAGGGATTGTGTTTGCAGGCAGCATTGAGTAAACAGCAGTTGATTATTGCAGCAAAATGGGGAGGGGAGTTAGAGGTGAGAAGATTCCTGTTTTGAAGTTCAGAGATCCCTTTGAAGGAGCGATGAATGGTGAGAGAAGACAGAGCGTTCATGCCTTATGAGGTTCACAGCCTTTTTCCTTCATGGTTCCTGATTCTGTGCCCATGTAATCAAGAGGTCAGAGGGTCCTCTTCCACTGAAGGAGCTCAGCACTGGTTTGGGACCTGCTCTGACGATAAACTGGCACATGTTCATGAAATGTTTGCAACAAATTTCAGTTTAATTAAAAATTAAACGATCATTTTCAGATGGTTCAAAGCATCTGGAGTTTCATGCATACAACCTCAGTCCCTTCAGTCCTGCAGACTTTGTGTTTCTTTGTACCCTTGATTGGAATGTCTCCAGCATTCATGTTTCCTCCTTCATCGTTCAATGAGAAGCAGCCAGCAGCAATGAATATAACTAATTAAGGAACATACTGCCTTGAAGTTTTCCTATAGGGGATGGAGATAGGAACTTAGGAGGATCAATTTGGCTTATCGTGGATCTCAAAGGCACTCTGGAGGTGCTTTTCTGCATTGACAAGAAAACAATCACAACATAAATTGGTGGCTAGCCTATAGACATCAAACAAGGGCTGGGTGGAATGGACGTAGACGCTTTACATCACCACTCAGGAGCTGATGTGATCAGTTCAGCGTGTTCTTTAAGACTGTTGAGCATCCGTGTTTCCAAAAGGTTTTGATGCAAACTTGTAAAAGCTCTTATCATACACTTACTGAGAACCATCAACTTGGGAAAAAGAAGATCAACCTGATGATGACAAGAAATAGCAAATCTAATCCACATTTGTGTCCAGAACTGGACCTGTTAAGCTCCAATTTAAATTATTCGTTTTAAGACCTTGTGTAGTCTCAGTGTCCCTAGAGTAAATATAATGCTGGCTTCCATGCCAGAATTGGTTAACACCCTTAGTTCTCATGTACCTCTGTAAATTGTACCTGCACTGGATCTATTCTACTTTTCAAAAACAGCTGCTGCCACCCATGTTATAATCTCTTTCCTGTATTTTGTCTAACCTTAAACCAATAAAATCAAGATCCCTTCATTTAAGAGCATAAGGAGTCCTGTCCCCAAATCTTGCTGGCATCCACAGGGTATCAGTAATGTCACAAGGATAACAGGGGCTCGTTCTTGCCCTGCATCTCAGCAGGTATATCGGGCACCCACAGGGTTATTAGACTCTCTAGCAGCTCTCAGTTTTTGCACAGCAGCTGAAAGCTGTGTCTGAGGTCAGCTGACCTTGGATGACAGGGTAGTGTACCCAAATCGAAATTTGGGCAAGTAAGGATGGAGGTCGTTACTTCGTGGCGCGTCTCTCTCTCCATGGTAAATAACAGTCATAGGATCAATTGTGAAAGACGAAGGAGCTGGGTCAAAATCTGAACAGCTGCCGGGAGGCCTTTCCCTGTGGGAAATTCGTCACTGCCCACCAAATACCATGAAACAATTTTAGCTACTTAAAAAGCAAAATTGGCTGTACTGACTGAAGCGTCTTCAGTCGTAAGTATGAAAACGTCAACCAAGCAGAGAATAACCCTCTGCTTTGTGTTAAGTTGCATCTTAATCCATGTCTCTTCTGGACCTCAGCAAGAAGACTTGTGGGTCTCAGTGCAGCTCTGGAGATGTGTGCTTTAATGCACAGATCGCTGCTCGGCCAGTTCGGAGCTTGAGTGGCCACGAGTTAGGAGGTGCGTAAGCAGTGCACTTTCCCATCACTGAATATAGTCCTGCATTGATGCTGTGCAAATTCATAGTCATTGACGAGCCTATAGAGGCTAAAACTATAAAAAAAAAAAAAAAAAAAACACCAAATTTCACTTTGTGTCCCCTTGCAGCCCTGTACTGAACACTTAGAGGCAGCTGCTGAAGAGGGAGAGATCCTTTTACGTTTAAAAAAAAAAGAAAAAAAGAAACTGATTAAGCAGCCAATTTACCAAAAAGCCATCCATAAAGCACTGCCTCTCCAAAGCTAATAGTTCTGTTTGTTATGTCAGAAACGGCTCATAATGGCCATATTTGTTTGAGCCATAAAATCTCTTTTGCTGGTGCATGATGATGGTCTGTGTTACATGTTCAATTAACCAAACTAATCAAATACACTGAGAAGAAGTACGATGGAAACAAAGACCTGATCTATGCTCCTCTTCGCTGGGCTTAGCAGTGGTTTTTCATGAGCGTTCCTAGAAGGCCTCTGAGTAGATTTGTCAGAGATGTGCTAACAAATTCTTAGCTAATTAACGAGGCAGGGTTGTTGCTCACGTAAGTAAGAAATGCTCCCCCAGGACAACTTGCAACCATCTTCGCCCTCCTCTGTCACTGTGAGCTACGATGCAGAAAACCAATGTGTCTCCTTAACAGTGTATTGACATTGTGCACAGAGTAATTAAGCAGCTCAAAGCAACCACAAACCAAGCCCAGAGCTGGGGTTGGGAGTGGGAGAGAGGTCCAAGCACCATGGTATGAGCAAAAACTCATCAGGTGGTGAGGATGGTGCCTAGGTCCTCTGTCTCCAGATCACAGAATCACAGGATTGTAGGGATTGGAACGGACCTCTGGAGATCATCGAGTCCAACCCCCTGCTAAAGCAGGATGTGGCACTTAGGGGCATGGTTAGTGGGCATGGTGGTGATGGGTTGACAGCTGGACTAGGCGATCTTGGAGGTCTTTTCCAACCTTAATGCTGCAGCCTACGGTGCTCTGAGCTCTTGCTGGGCTTTATCCCCTGGTTGGCTGGGTGCTGGGTGCACGAAGTCCCCCAGTTGACTTCTACCAAGGCAGACAGAGCTCCCAGGGCTCACCCTGAGCCCAAGGTGTTTCCTTTCCACCAGGGCAGCCTCAGCCTGGGCCAGTGGCACATCATGGCTGCATGGCCTGGCACTGTGACTGGGATCTTGGAGAGAGAAGGTGATGAAGTCTGAATTAGCTCTGTGGTGTGCAGCAGCCCTGCAATAGTCTTTGAAGGCAGAAATCTGCTGACTGTCTGTGGGCAGAGCTGAGCAGCTGTATCAGGGTGACACATGCTTGGCATTTACCAGTTCTCCAGATAACAACAGTCTCAGCCTGACAAGAGAGGCCATGCCATGGTCACGTTTCTGCAGATTATGTCGTGATGGAGGGACCAGCTGCCTGCCCTGGGAAGTGAAGCAGTCCAGGAGATGCGGTCTTTGCAGGACAAGGGAACTCTGCTTTGCCTTCCTGCGTTTGCACATCCTCAAGGCTGACAGAGATGAGAGAGCTGATTGTGAGTAGGCTTAAATTTGTTAAGCAGAGAGAAATTTTATGGGTCTGCAAATAGAAAAAGGTTTAAAACCACTGCTCTAGATCAAAAGTGCTTCTCAAGAAGTTGCTTTTTCCTGCCACTAAGTGGCTCCAGATGTTGAAATATTCAACAAAATAGCTTTCCTTTTTTTTTTCTGACACACTACGTTTTACAGTCAATCTATAGCAAAGAAATCCCAGTGCTTTTCCCCCACTGAAAACCACCCAATTGCAACATTAATTATTAACTGACTGAAGGGCTCGATTTGTAGCTTGAATCTATTTTCATTTTTTAGATTGCTTTCTTTTTCCTAAAACATGAATTTCCTCTACACACGGGGGACATGAAAGCATCTCTGGCATGGCCATGGTGAGAGTGCAGTGCTTCCAGAAGTGAAGCTCCAGTTCTTTGTTTGCTTGCAATGAGGGACAGGGGTCATGCATATGCTGGTGACCTATGTGGATGCCCCAACTCCAGCCCCCTCTGTCCTCTTTCTGGTGCTGCACTTCTATTGCTAGGAGGGATGGAGGGTGCTGGTACCCAGCTGAGGAGTCTGAGATGGCCATTGGGTGACGGACATGGGACAAAGGCTGGTTGAGATCCTCCCTTGCAAATCTGGGCACAGTGGGAAGAACAGATGGCCACCACACAGAGATGCTTCTTCCTCTCTCGGGTGCTGGGAAGCACAGTTAGCACAGCTGTAATGAGAATTATTTGTGCCTGGATGGCTGCATCCCTCTTTTCAGTTTGGAAGTAGATCAAAACTACATAACTCCCTGAAATAACGTTTGTACATGTACATAAATATGGATTAGCTATGGATATGTTCCTCTGGGTCCCCTGGAAAGTCCTACTTGATCAGTGCTTTAAAGCCTTTTTACTGAGAAAAGTCCCCTCAAAAGTCAGATGTTTCATTCCTGCTCCACTGAAGCACAACTCTCCCAGCTGCCACCAAATGTGCATTATTTCATTTTTCCTAACCCCATAATAAAGCTGTGCTGAAAGCACCGCTTCTATGAATCACTTCTTTCACCCACAACTGGTATTTCTCTCTTTATTTGGGAAATCTGCCCCCAGGTCTGTTCCCAATAGCTCCAGCTTCTTGGGTTTGCTCACCAGTGAATGGATATCTTATGGCTTTGGCTGTGGGGTCCTGCTGCTCCCCATCACTTCTGCACGGGCAGGTTGTGCCCTATTGCCTGCAGCACCCTGCAGTGAGTTGGGAAGAATGGGCTCCAATACGCTGCTGTGGTCTACAGGCAGAGCCCCCACTGAAGATCCATGGGTCTGGAAAGCAGAAAGGCACAGCTGTCCCAAAGCCCTTTCCTACATGTTCTTGCTCCACCAGCATCCCACGTTGCTCTTGAATCCCAACTGGGAAGTGGTGCTGCACCCCAGAGCTCTCAACCTTTGCAACCATAGCGAGCAGAACAGAGACAGAGAGGAGGATGCAGAGAGCAAGGGGAGTTTCCTCTATTAAATATTTACCAACCAAGCCCTCGTGCTTTCCGTAGAGCAGATCTTTTCGTTTGCTGTTTGCCTACTTGTGTCTGCCAGGCTCTCTGGAGAGCAGCATTAAATATGTTGCCTGCGGCAAGCTTTGATGGACAGAGTACATCCTCTCTTTCTTTCTCTGTGCCATCAGTAAGAACCAAATCTGTGTATTCTCACATAACACAGCCTGCCCAAAGCTTGGTGTGATGAATCAGAGGCCGATGTGTGCATGTCAGACCTTGTAACCTCACTCAGTATCATTCAAAAAAAAGTGTCAGTGAGTCACAGACTGAGGATGGAGGTGGTGAAATCGGGGAGCTATCACACTTGTGTGGCTGTGATGGGCATGGAGCATCCTGGCTGCAGGGGCATCCCGTGGGTTTCCCCTCCCTGCTGGGGGCTGTGGGCAGCAGGAGCGTGGCACTTGGAAAAGCATCTGAAGGGCTGTGTGTGTGCATACATCCATGGGGCTGCAGTTAGGGCAGGATGAGGTCCCCGTGCCAGGGCAGCTGATGCTCTTTCCTGGAAGAGGACCCTATGGCTTTGGTGGTCCATGAAGCTGATAACGTGGGCTGGAGCTCAGTGAGGTCTGATCTGCACCAGCTGCCAGCACAGGTAGCTCCCTGCCCCCAGCAGTGTCTTATTCATAGAATCATAGAATCATAGAATGGTTCAGGTTGGAAGGGACCTTAGAGATCATCTTGTTCCAACCCCCCTGCCATGGGCAAGGACACCTCCCACTAGACCAGGTTGCCCAAAGCCCCATCCAGCCTGGCTTTGAATACTTCCAGGGAGGGAGCATCAACGACTTCTCTGGGCAACCTGTGCCAGTGTCTCACCACCCTCACAGGGAAGAATTTCTTCCTTATGTCCAGTCTAAATCTACCCTCTTCCAGTTTATAACCATTACCCCTTGTTCTGTCATTATCTATCCTTGTAAAAAGCCCCTCCCCAGCTTTCCTGTAGGCCACCTTCAGGTACTGGAAGGCTGCTATCAGGTCCCCCCGCAGCCTTCTCTTCTCCAGGCTGAAGAGTCCCAACTCTCTCAGCCTGTCCTCGTAGGGGAGGTGCTCCAGCCCTCTGATCATCCTCGTGGCCCTCCTCTGGACCCGCTCCAACAGCTCCACATCCTTCTTGTGTTGGGGGCCCCAGAACTGGACACAATACTCCAGGTGAGGTCTCACGAGAGCAGAGTAGAGGGGCAGAATCACCTCCCTCGACCTGCTGGCCACACTTCTCTTGATGCAGCCCAGGATGCGGTTGGCCTTCTGGGCTGCAAGCGCACACTGCCGGCTCATGTTGAGTTTCTCGTCAACACACACCCCCAAGTCCCTCTCCTCAGGGCTACTCTCAAGCCATTCTCCGCCCAGCCTGTATGTGTACTTGGGATTGCTCCGACCCAGGTGCAGGACCTTGCACTTGGCTTTGTTGAATTTCATGAGGTTGGCATGGGCCCACCTCTCAAGCCTGTCCAGGTCCCTCTGGATGGCATCCCTTCCCTCTGGCGTGTCGACTGCACCACACAGCTTGGCATCATCTGCAAACTTGCTGAGGGTGCATTCGATCCCACTGTCCATGTCACCGACAAAGATGTTAAACAGCACTGGTCCCAGTACCGATCCCTGAGGAACACCACTCGTCACTGGTCTCCATTCAGACACTGAGCCATTGACCGCCACTCTCTGAGTGCGGCCATCCAGCCAGTTCCTTATCCAGCGAGTGGTTCGTCCATCAAACCCATATTTATCCAGTTTATCAACCAGGATGCTGTGCGGGACAGTGTCAAACGCCTTGCACAAGTCCAGGTAGATGACGTCGGTTGCCCTCCCTTTATCCACTGTTGCTGTGACTCCATCATAGAAGGCCACCAGGTTTGTCAGGCACGATTTGCCCTTGGTGAAGCCATGTTGGTTGCCACCAATCACCTCATCTCGATTTTCCATGTGCCTTAGTAGAGCCTTCAGGAGGATCTGCTCCATGATCTTGCCAGGCACAGAGGTGAGACTGACCGGCCTGTAGTTTCCAGGTTCATCTTTTTTCCCCTTCTTGAAAATGGGGGTTATGTTCCCCCTTTTCCAGTCAGTGGGAACTTCACCAGACTGCCATGACCTTTCAAATATGATGGATAGTGGCCTCCTCCTCTTATAACAAGCTTTGAGCCCTTTGAGGTCCCAGTTGAACTTTCCCTTATAAAGCAAGACAAGTCCTATTGCTTAAAACCAAGGGAAAAGACATTATCAGATGTGCAGTGGAAGCAGGATTGAGCCTTGATTTTTCTGATCTGGACATTTCAAGCCATTTGGACCAAATTCTGTTTCTTCCTGGTACACTCCAGCCTTCAGGGACCTGTTTCCCAGTTGCTCAGCTCAGTGATGCTCAGTCACTGGGTCACACGAGTGCCGTTCTGCTATAGGGAACTCGAACCGCTCACAGAAATACAAATTATTCTTTTTTGAGTCCTTTCTTTCACTACCAAAAATAGTTCACTTTAAAAATAATATATTTATATTGCACAGAATGTTTAATTTTAGGTGTTAAGCAATAACAGTAACTTCAAAACACTCGCAGAGGAGTTATTCCGTTGAAAACTGTTTTCCTCAATCACGAATACTTTGATTATGTAATTCCAACCAGCTCTCCCCCTGAGCCAGAAAAGAAGCCAGGAGAAATAATACTTTCCAGCTGGAGTAATTGGTATTATTGTTTGTTCTGCACTTTCCCAGCTCCCATGGGAAGAGCAGGAATGCTCTGAGCCGGACTTTCTTCTGCACCTTCTCAGTCAGTGCCCCAGGCGTGGAGCAGGGCTGGCACAGCGAGGTGCTGCTGGGTGCCAGCAAGCCCCAGCTACTCAGGGTTCCTCATGCCTGCGGCACCGAAATGGCAAAGTTACCGTGTGCATGTCTGCTCCCCCCTCTGGAAAAGGGTATAGCAGAGATGGAGAAAATCCAGGGAAGGAAGCGTAGGCTGACTTCCATTTAACGTGAGGCTGTGAGATGTCAAGGAGTGGAGATGAATGGTGTGGGAAAGGTGGGGAGGGTGGCATTCCGTCCGTCCTACAGTACGGTGTCTGGTGGTGAAATCGTCAGTCAGATGGTTTAAACAACTGGAAGGAGCTTTTCATCCCTGTGTAATTAAAGTGTGGATCTCAAAATGAGTGAAAAAGGGAAAGGACAAACTCGTGGAAGACGTCTCCACCAGGACCTGTCAGCAGGGCAGCTGGGGTGCGGTGTCTGGCTGAGGTGCGAGCCCCGCGCTGCCAGCTGGCACAGATCTTGCCTTGCCTTGCTTTGTGTTTTATGCTCTGCCATGGTAGCTCCTAGGGACCACTGTAGGAAACCTGACTGTAAGGGGATGGATTTGTTCTTCCCTAGAATGTCAATTCCTGCGTTGTTTAATGGAAATCTTGCCACTGATTCAACCCCAGACTTTGGGGAAACATTTCTAAGCCTCTTCTTATCTGACATTGACTCGGTGGAGTCGAGAGGTTTATCCTCTCAGAAGAGCTTAGAAAAAATGCTGTATTCACATAGGGTCCTTCTGCCCTGGGGAACTGGGCTCTGCTCTGGGCACACATCAGCACATGCTGGGGCTGGGTTTCACCTCGGTGCCTGCGGCTTCTGCGCTGGAGTCAGCGCGGGGCGGACGTGGCACTGCTGCGTCGTTTCAGAGGGGTGTGCATTCCCCTGGTGTTCCCTGTGTGAGTACGTGGAGTCATTCAACTGGAAAACAAACAGGAAGGTAAAAACTTTGGCTCTGGATGAAATGCTTGACACTGGAGTCTCAGCGGTTCTTAGGGGATTAGGACAGAGGCACTGGCATGTATTTTGAAGCCCTCATAAGCCCTTTTCTTTCTTCAAATACTCTCCCTTTATATATATATATATATATTAATGAGAAAAAAATATGCCTTGAGAAGTCAGAAAACAGAAGAATTTTGGCTGGGTAAAAAAGTGTTTGTGCTGAGCCTTTCCCAGGTAATGGCTGCAGGGCAGCTCGGGCCGGGGGGTGTTTGGGGATGCTGGAGCTGGCTGGGCACTGCAGGAGGCTGGGTGAGCCTTCCCGTGTGGAAGGGATATGCTTTCAAGATCTATTTTGTTTTGTTCCTTCTGTTTAAAACTAAGCAGCCCTTGGTGTAAAGCTAGCTCATCAGCTGTTCACCATGAGCTGCAGGCTTCCAACGGGAAAAGCCATGGGGAGGGCTTGGCCAGCCTCAGCCCCTGAGTTTCTGTGTCCTGGGTCTGCCTGGGGACAGCCAGAGAGGGGAGGGGGATGAGATGAGGTCCTTTAGGAGGTGTGCAAGGAGAAAGGATGAAGTCAGAGCTGTCTGTGTCCAATGTGAGTCCCAGCCCTGTGGCTGCTCGTGCTGAAGCTCCTTTCAGCTGGAGCAGGAGAGCTTTCCACCAGCTCAGGTCTCATGCTGAAGGATGAGGCAGCAGGGTGTGGGTGTTGGGACAAGGATGTTGTGGGATGGGGAGGTGCTGGGGTATGCTGGGATGGAGGGATGCTGCGAGATGCTGGGATGTAGGGGTGCTGGGATCAAGGTGTCCCACCACGGGGCAGCGTGCCAGATGTGCCCCGTGTTCAGCAGATGTCAGACCTGATGGGATTTATGGAGAGAGGACCAAAAGGGGCTGACATAAGGAAGGTTAAATGAGGCTTACTGCACTGACGTTCCCTTCCTTCCAGGGGTCTTTGTGCATCGGTGTTGCCTTTAAACAAACAACTGCTGCTGTTTTGCTGGCGGCATGCGGGTAGATCTGTCACAGTTTTGAGCCTTTTGGCAGTTAAAGGAAAAGAAAAAAGAAGGAAACATTAAAGCTTCTTTTCCCACCTTGAAGCCTGAACAGACCCACCCACCCTGAACCAGAGAGGCGTGCATCACTAATATCTGGGGGGGAAAGGCCTGTTGGTTCTGTTTGAATTCTGCCTGCGGAGCTGGGAACAGATCTGATGCCATTAGAAGCCGTGAGTTTGCCCATTCGCTTCAGTGGGAGCTGGTTCAGGCCCTGAGCACTTGGTGACGAGGGAAGGAGGGGGTGAATCTCTTGCAAAAACATCTTTGCTCTGACCTGTTTGGGTGTGAGACATTGGTAACAAGGGCTTTGCAACACTTGGACTGAATAACCTGGCCTATTTGCTCTGGATTTCCTAATAACTGCAGTCCTCTTCATCCCAGGATCTGCTAGGATGCCTGGTGAGACTTTGCTCAATTCTTGTCCCTTATGAGAAGAATGGACAAAAAAACCTCAAGGTATTAGTAAGGTGTTAGCCTGAATATCTCAAAATGTAGGCATTTAGTTTAAAAATACTCCTCAAAAGCACAAAATGGCCAGAATCCAGGTGCAATTCTTCTGTGCTTCTAGGGAAGAACATCAGAGCAGGCTTTGCAAGCTTTCAGACCCAGGAGCTGCCGGTGCAGAAGCTCCGGGGCTGCTCTCCCAGTGCTGCAGGAGTGACCTTGATGAAGGCATTTCATAGAATCATAGAATGGCCCGGGTTGGAAGGGACCCCAAGGATCATCAGGTTCCAACCTCAGGTTCCCCCCATTTCCCTGGGATCCCTTTGGGATGGGAGCAGCACGTTCTTAGTCCCACAGACATTAGCATTTGCTTCACAAGCAGGCAGTGCTCTCCAGTATTTCAGCATTGGTCTGTCTTCTTTTCTTGGCTTTACATCCATTTTTTTGCCAAGTGACACACATGCAATATCGCAGGGGGCCCAGTCTCTGCCCCTGCTCCTTGCTGCCCGCCCCACACCCAATGGCACCCAGCACCCGCCAGGATGAGGTCCCGCATTCACTGCCCAAACCACACGAACTGGACTGAAAAGCCCCAAAAGGTGGAAAACGAAGGGGCCGGGCCGCTGCGGGCAGCGCTCCCCGGCAGAGGGCACTCGGAGCCCGGCCGAGCCCGGCGCTCCCGGCCCCGCAGCGAGCGGGGGACGCAGCGCTGCGTGCGGAGCCCGGGGAGCCCCCTCCGCGGAGCAGGTAGCAAACCGAAAGGACGCCGTTAATTACCCGCGGAAACACTCGGGGAATGTTGCTTTAATCAGGGCAAAGATGAATGCTAATGCAAGCGGTGGCTGTAGTTTTCTGCAAGCTCTTCCAGCCAGCAATTTGCCTGGCTTTTCTTCTTTTTCTTTTGAAGAAACACTGAGGGGTACCAGGCTGAAATACCCAGCTGGTTATCCTCAGCAAGGAGGATGTTTATGCAAAATTCATCCCAATTTATTCAGCTATCGTAATTAGGCTGAGCTCAGTTCCCTGTAACATTTGATACTTCCTGCCTGACTCCGTCCAGGGGAAGATGTGTGTGCACTTCTGTTCACGAGAAAGCTGAGCACAGACCTGAGGCAATAACTCACAGCATCCCACAATAAGAAATGTGTTCTCACCAAGCGTTTCAAGGGATTGGCTTGGATTCACCTATTTGCAAGAAAAAGCTGCTTTTTTTGTTATGTTGTGGGCAAGCTTTCCACTTAGCTTCTCTCCATATTCTCACTGCTGAGTTTGTGTGTTTTTGGCAGTAAAATCCAATTCCACTCCATCTGGAGCCCTAAATCTCCCGATTCCCGCTTTATTCCAGATGTGGCCAGGGTGGTAGTTGCAACTAACGTGAGAAGTTGGGATATTTGTCTCTTTTTGAGAAGTGTAAAAAGCAGCAATGACTCCAGGGCAGAAACCACTGCTCCTAACTCCTTGCTGCCCCACAGCATCCCCCGTGCTTCCTTTCAGGAAGAACCAGGAAACCCCAAAGCCATGATATGGGCACCCCTTAACTCCCCCCAGTGCCTCAGCTTGGGGAGCAGGATACCCTCTGTGCTTCTTCCTTGAACTGTCCTACAGGATTAGGGCAAAGCTTGAATTAAACATGGCTCAGGGCTGGAGGATGGAGGGAGCCCTGCTTCCCCGGCACCAGTTTGCCCTGCACGGTGGCTGGTCCCCAGCAGGCAACACAGAGGTACTTGGGATCTGGGAGATATTTCCTATTAGATTTATTTAATAGTTCTGAGGTTGGTTAAATATGGAGTGACAAATTAATTCCAACTTAACTACTTCCCTCTCGGCCTTCCTGCCTCTCGCAGCTCCCCTGTTGCCCCGCTAAGCGGGACCAGCTGCTGGGATCAGGGCGGTTTGGCAGCTGCAGGGGTTTGTGTGCTGGCAGGTCTGCTCTGCTGCTGTTGGCTCTGCATGTGCCCATGTGCCATCTTCCAAGGAGCAGAGGAAAAAATTCACCTACCTAAAGCTGGAGGCTCCTGTGGTCATGGTTTACACCCAAGTCCCTTTAAAGGGTTAATATCTAGGGCATTACCTAGCAGGTCACACACCCCTACCCACCCGTGGGTGGGCTTCGCCCCCCTCCAGGGTACATTTGCCATCAGTCCTCAGCCCTTTAGTAACTGGGTGTTGCTGAAGGTGCCCTGTGTGGGTGTCCCTGCTCCCTGCAGCTCCTGGGTCCCTTTGCCTGTGACTCGCAGCCGACAGCGGGGGCTCAGTCCAGGCTCAGGCAGCCCCTCCCTGGGCAGGGCTTGGTCTCTAAGGTGGTTGGGAGAGAGGGACCATGGGGAGTGGGGGATGTGAGTGGGGAGAGGGCAGAGGCCCCCCTGGCAGACATTCGGGCATGTCTCTGCCCTTAGCATCAATATTGGTGTTGGCTGGAGCAGAGGGCAGAGCTGCTGGAACCACAGCTCCAAGCCCCTCTTGGTTCGAGCCAGCCTCGCAGTGAGCTTCAAGGCTGTGGCTGATGTTCTCCTGGGCTCCCACGACGCTTCTGTGCTTGCAGAGCTGGCTGCAGCTCCTGGCACTGCCGTGGGGAGCAGAGGATGCACTGCAATCACTCCCCGCTGAGCACAGCCCTTCCGAGAGGGCGTTCGTGCTGCCTGCCTGCAGGTGCAAGCTCTAGGTTTTGGTTGTGCTCCATATGCAGGCAAAGAGACGCACCTGCCTGTAGCTCCACCGCAGCAGCAGTCCCCCGGCAGCGAACCCCCAGCCCCACTCCCCGCCCCGGGGCCGTGTCCCCGCAGCGCTCACCTCCTGCACTGCGCTGCACCCGCAGAGCCCCGGCTGCCCGAGCCAGGCAGGGCCGGGGAAACGCTGGAGCTGCTGCGGGGTGGGCACCAGGACTGCTGCCGGCAGCCCCCAGCACAGCCAGCCAAAGCCTCGTGCCGTGCTCCCAGTCTCGGTGCTGTGCTCAGCCCAGCTCCAGGCACGAGTGCACCCTGGGCTCTGCCGGCGCCCGAATTTATACCGGGAGGGTCTGTGAGGTCCCAGCCGTCTCTCGCTGATGGCACAGCCCCCCTCGGTCGGTGACCTCACAGCCCATGGCTGCGTGGAGCGGGGCACCAGCCTGGGCCCCATCCCCCTCCATCCTTCAGTGATGTTCCTTTGTAATGGTGATAGATTTGGGAAATAAAAATTGCACGTTCCCTCCACAATAATCCATCTTCCGTGAACCATTTGCGCTCTGTGACACTCAGAGAGCCGCTTGTTGGCCCGTGCTGGTTGGGATCAATACACGTTGGGGCAGTCTCTGTGTCAGGGCTGGTTTTGATGGCAGGTGCCCCTGTCACAGCAGCTGTTTGCTCGCCTTCCTGTGCTGCCCGCTGCAGGGAGCTGCTCTGGGGCTGGGGGGTCTCCAGAGGTCCCTTCCGACCCCCGTGGTTCTGGGATTCTGTCTTCCTTGGATGGACTTGTGGGGGCTTACATTAATATTTTGGCTTTCTGGCTGTGCAGCCCATTCTCCTGCCCACACCGGAGGCCAAGCTTTGCAGTTTCAGTTGACTGGACTTCGCACAGACTTTTTCAAAGCTTTCTCCTCAGATGCCTTAATGGGTTTTGAGTTCCTCTTGGAGTTTTGTGCTGGGATAAATGCAGGAGAGCTTGTACTCAGATGGTGCAAGCTGGCCCAGAGCCACTGACTGCGGGAGAACTGAGCCATTTTGCTCAAGCAGAAGATGTGCTGCTCAAACTTCAAAAGGCCACCCACATGCACTTGCTGAGCTGGAGGTCTAAATTAGTAGAAGCCACAGCTTTTCGCATGGTTTTCACTCTGAGCCATATAATGACCCAAATTTTTGGGGAATTCTCTAGGAGTTCTTGAGCCACAGCAAACAGGGAGCGCGTTTCAGGTTTGCAATGAAACAAAACATCAACGTTTCATCTTCCTCATCACTTGAATGATTACTGGCTTGATTGTAGAAGGTTTTGTAACTGTGAGGAAAATAATATTGCTTCTGGGAGGACATTTTGCTTCTTCTTGCTATTTCTGATAAGAGAAGTTCTTTTCAGTCAAGGACTCATGAGCATAACCGAGAGGTTGAGTATTGGTTCCGTGACAAATGCAGCAATAACAGCTCAGGGCTCAAAGCCAGGAGGCCACTGCTGGAGAACCCCAGCAATGCTGTGAGCAAAAGCTCTGGAAAGGAGCCCTCGTTGTCATCCAGTTGTGTTTGGGTTGTCCTTCCCCAGGAGGTTGTTCCCAGGGGAGGGCTGCCTGCCCTGCCAGGCTGCCAGTGGTGTCCCGTTGTGGATGTGCCTTTCCAAAGGCTGCTTGGTTAATGTGTGCAATCCTGCAGTGAGCTGTGCCTTGGGACAGGAGGATTGCACCCAGAAATGCCTTACCCTGTTCACTGGCCATGACCGTGGGCTGCTGCTGGTGTCCAGCTGCTCCCTTGGATCTCCCCATGTGTGTGCAGGGGGCAGAGGAGCAGACACACAGGCTCGAGGTCCCCAGACCCAGATCCTCCTAGGAGTTGTCACAGGGTTTGTCTGAGTCAGCAGAGCTGTGATCTCTGTTGCAACTTAGGGTCTGCTCATAGAGATGCTGCTCTCCTCTGGTGCCAGCTGGGTTAGCAGCCCTCCTGACAGGGTGCACGCAGAGAGCTGAGCAGACGTCTCAAAACGATCTGGGAATTGGGATGGCTGTGTGACACATGGCCTTGGTGATGGGAAAAAATTGTGCTGCAGTGCTCCTGTAAGGTCAGTGACTTGCACCTCGCAGGGAGAAGCACCTTGCTCATGTGCAAGGTCAGCCTTGAAATCATCTCAGCTGTGAGGAGTCAATGGCCATTGGAATGATATTCCAGGGAACCACAGCAAAGTGCTAGCTGTGACTTCGTACTGCTTCCTGAAGGTACCTAACAGGCAAGACAGAGTATTTATTTGTTGGTCTTACTAAGAGTAATGAGCATTATTAATACAACATTTCTCTCCCAGCTGTAAAATGTTCCCCCCATCACAGCCCCTCCTGCTTGCAGAAGGGTATTTGTTGTGCCCGCAGAGCAGTGGCAGACAAAGCCAGCACCTGCCGGAGAGAGGAGGCTGTGTCTCAGGGCCGGGCCACCTCCCTGCACCTCCCTGCACCTCGGAGCAGGACACCTGGTCCTTGAGAGGGGCCTGGGACAAAGGGGCTGCTTAGGGCAGGTGCTCCTCCTGCCCCGAGCCCCGAGCCAGCCCGGGTGACTGTCGCCGGGTGACCGCAGAGGACGGGAGCATGGCGTGCCCTCAGTTGAGGCTCAATCCTCAACATTTTCTCTGCAGGAAATCCAGCGTGTTTTATTCTGTTTGTCAACACGGTTCCTTCTGAGAGAGGGGGGAGTCTGCGGCCAGCAATTAATGCCACTTAAAAGCTTTTCAGTGGGATAATTGCCTGTTGTTCTGCAGGCATCGCTCTCATTCAGATGCTAATGGCTGTCAGGGGCAGTGGCCGGTCCCGCATCGGGGCCAGGTATGCCCGCCCCCTCCCTTGGGAAGATGCTTAATGGCTCCATTGTCCCCGCGCCAGGGCGGTGGGGACTCCCCTGTGCCCGAGGAAGCGGGGGAATAATCCTCATCAGTCTGTGTCACTTGGGCACAAAAGGCGATGGGGTGGACGGACAGGGGAAGGGAGCTTCGAGCGCTCGGGGGTGGGAAGTGAAGGTGTCCGGGCTGGGGGCTGCCAGGGGAGCCCTGCCAGGCCCCTGGGTCCACGAGCAGACACTGGTGGAACCCCAGGTTTTTTCAGATTTCAGTTCTCCGATTTCAGGTCTTCACCTCAGTGCAGGTTTGGGTCACGTTCCCCATGCCCTCACCAGGACCTTCCCATGTTCTCCTTGCTGGGTGTTGGCCAATGCAGGACCCCGTGTGCAGCCCTGAGTCCATTGCTGACAAACCGGGGTGGGAGCTCCCCGCACCTCTGCTCCCCGGAGGCTGCTGCTCTTACTTGGGCACGTGTGGCTGGTTGTGTGTGCGCTAGGAACACTTTCTTTAAGTTACAATGGCTTTTTTTGGAGGTCAGGCTTACAGTGAGCCACGGATCCCACAGCTCTAGGTGGAACCCACTGTGAAGCTGCCGATGGCTGTGGCCAGGTGTAGTGTTGGCAGATCCAGCATCGGGCTGCACGTATCCAGACGTATCCTGTCCTCATGCAGGGATCTCGCAGGATAAGAAATCTCCTTTCTTCTTCCCTGCACTGCCCTCATTCTCACTGTCTCTTTATTTTCCGCTGAGATTGGGCTAAGGTTATCACTTGTGATGCAGGCGGCAGTCCATGTGGATACCTTCAGACCTGTTCTGCTGTCTGGGGAGCTCTGGGTCCCCCCAGAGCCCTGCTCTGCAGTAGGCTGGCGGCGATGACGCCGTGTTGGCTGAGCTCACCCCAAGAGATGCCCCTCTGTTGGTGCAACTCCATCCCACCCCACGCTGCAAACTCCTGCTGAGCAGCCTACCCCAGTGCCCCGCTCCCTCCCCTGCAAAGAAGGGAGGAAAGATGCTTTGAGGGTGGGGGAACACACGCTCCTCTGTATGAACCAGCAAGCGAGGGTAGGGGGGATCGCTTAGCAGCCCGCACCACCTCCCAAGCCCCTTTATGAGGTTTTGTTGCTGAGGCGCTGGGAGGACGGCCTCCCCGCCCCAGCTGGCTGCCTCCGTTGGGGGCCCCATTTGTGGAGCCCTCCCGGGGGGCTCTGCGAGCTGTCAAGCCCCCCGGCCCCTTTGTGCTGCTTTTCCACTCGCATTTCACGTGGGCTCGTCGGGGGCACGCTGCCTTCCCCGCTCCCACCCGCGGCCGCGGGCCACTTCTGCGGTGGAGGCAGCCCGAGAAAGGCCGGTGCCACTTCCATGGAAACAAAAGCCTGTTTTCAAACAGCGTTAAGAGAAACTGTTTCTATCTTAGGCCTTTAATGACCTGAACTGTCCGTCTTTTGGAGAAAAGCAACAATAAAAAGGCACTTTGCTGCGCTGCTGCTTTCTGTCTGTGATTATTCTTCAGCAGGAGAGCGCGGCGCCCGTCCTTATTTATGACACATATAAAAAAAAAAAAAAAGAGAAAAAAAAAAAGAGTTTTATTTGTCCCCTCCAGCAAATCTTGCTGCTAGGAATAGACAGGCACGTTTGCAGCAGCGCTTCGTCTTTTCCCTGGGAGAGGAGTCCTGTGCCCTGCGTATTTCAGTGTTGAATAAATAGTCCTTGGTGTTGTATGTGGTGGCTCCGGGCGCCCCGCTGAGATCATGTCCTTAATACAAACAATGCGACACATTTATTCTAAGCTGACCGCGCTGACCCCCAAAAGTTTGTTCCCTCCGCTGGGACTCCTCGGCCTTTTCATTCAGCTGAATGCCCAGCACAAAGACCCCGTCGCATCCACAGTCCCTCCCGAAACAAAACTGGGGGAAGGAGTGGGGAGAGGAAGGAATAGGCAAACCTTGACCCCTCCACCTAAATGAAAGTGAAGGAATTTGCATTTTAAACCTTAAGATGCTCGGCCCGGTCTCCCTGCCTCTCCTGCAGCCTGTGTTTCACTCCCCTTTTGCAAACCCCCTGAGAAGCTCCGGGCTCGCAGCATCCCAGCAGAGCCAGCACCGGGCAGCATCCCCTGCTGCGAAGAAAGGCTCCTCTCTGCTCTCCTATTTTGCTGAAGATTAGAAAAAGAGAGAAAGCATGCTACTGAATACGGAAACAGAGGTCCCCTCCCCTTCCCCCACGCCCGGTGATGGCCGTGTTGGAGGCAGGCGGGCGCTGGGAGCCGCTGGGGCTTTGGGAGGTTCCCATGGCCCCGGCTCCCTCCCGGAGGTCGCTGGTTGCGGGGCCGGCAGGCGGCGTGGGGCAGCACCCCGGGCTGCTGCAGTTTGGAATGGAATCACAGAACCACAGCACGGCTGGGTTGGAAGGGCCCTCACAGCCCCCCAGCCCCACCCCTGCCGTGGGCTGGGTGCCCCCAGCTCAGCTGCCCAGGGCCCATCCATGGCCTTGGGCACCTCCAGGGATGGGCACCCACAGCTCTGGGCAGTGCCAGGGCCTCACCGCCTCTGGGGAAAGAACATCTCCAAACACCTGATCTAAATCTCTCTTTTATAAGTTTAAAAGTTTGTCTGGGCCCTGGCACATCCCCTTGTGCTGTCCCTGGCTCTGCAAGGCTACACCACTGAGAACAGTGTCTCCAGGGCCTCCTGTCCCCCCCTGCCCTATGGGACAGACTCCTGAGTCCATGCAGGGTCTCAGCCCCTCTCGGTGCTTTGCTGGGGTCAGGGCTCATTCTTCACGTTACCCCTGCCCTCTTTCTTAGCCCAGAGACATTTTACTAGTTCAGCTATTTAAAGCAGAGCATGATTTCTTTCCCTTGTCCTTTTTTCCTTTTTCTTTCTTCTTTTTCCTTTTTTTTTTTTCCTTGGAAAATGCACAGTTGCAATAGGTCATGTGGATTTATTTAAAATGCGACAGAGCTGCCTCGTGTTTCACATTCCCTCTGCTTGCATAAAGCACTTTTAGCTCATAGAAGTGCATCTGCCCAGGCTCAGGGTTGCCCCATTTCAGCCTCCTGGCATTTCACAAGTGCCACCACTGAGCATCACGAGAGGTCCATCCCGCCTGGGCTGCGCTGCCTCCCAGCAGGGCTGTGCCTGTGACCCAGCAGTGCCTGCAGAGCATCCCCTCGGTACCTCTGCAACACCTCCCTGTCCTGTGGTGAGGAGGATGGAGGTGTCAGCATCCCTGCCGGCTGCCAGAGGGCTGCTGGGCTCAGGGCTGGGTTGGGTGCTGCTGTTGGTGTGGCAATGTGCCTGCAGCAGAGGACATGGCAGCTGCAGGCAGCTGAAGCAGTTCAACTAATTTAGGAAGAGGAGTTTTGCCTCTGAGATGTCCCTGCAAGAGCTGCTTGCTTATGCACAGACTTTGCCTGCAGGGTTTCAAAGTCTGATTGCAGTGGCACTGCTGCAGTGCAAGTAATTAAACATCAACTAACCCATGCTGGTTATCGCGCGGGGAACTTGTGCATCCTTATCCCTTGCAGCAGCAGTGGGTGCTTCAGAACAGGTTCCTGCCACGCTGCTCTGCAAAATTTTCCTTTTTTCTCCCCCCCCAAGATTGTGAGCCCCTTTTAGCTGCCATGGCACTATTCACATGGACGTGTTTCTGTCTGCTGCGCTGCTCTCCAGAGGTTCTCTGACTTTTTCTGTACGTGTACAAGGAAACTGCATGACCATTTCTGCCTGCAGTCTGTTCTTTTCTCTCTCTTTTTTTTAGGCTTATTAAGAAATCAATAAGCAGCTCAGTGGGGCATTGCTTAACCTGGTTCTGGGAGTATTTCTTTCGAAGAAAACGTGAACTGAGTTCTCAAATTGATTTTGCTGCTTTTGTTTTTGCTCATTTCCATGTAATAACAATCTCAGTGCTGTGGCTTGCCTTCTTTGATCAGTTCACAGCCAGGGAGAGGTCCTGCATGGACAGCCCTGCAGTGCTGCTCTGCAGGACAGGGACCGCCCAGACCACGTGCAGGGCACCGAGCTGCCTGGGTCGGGCTGTTGCTGCACCTACACGGGCAGAGACCCCATCCTTTACTGGTACAGCTGACAAATAACATCACTGAATGCTGGTTTAATCGCTTTTGCAGAAAGGCTGGCAGTCCTGGGGGCATGGAGAAATGTCCCCTTCTTCCCTGTGGACCTCCTGGGCTTGGCTCACCCATCCCTGGTGCGGGAGCCCAGGGGTAGGGATGGAGCCACCGCTCTCCTGCAGAGCTCCTGGCTGGGGAGATGCTGTGCTAACACAGGAGGGGGCCCTGAGGCATAGCTAAAGAAACTGTTACCTGTTTCTTTTCATCTTGTGCTAAGTGCTGGCCTGAAAACCTGCGGGTATCTAATTAACCCCAAGTTTAGAGAAGTGCCAGAAGGATGTGAAAGCTTCGTTTTTTCATGGGAAATTCTGACAATTTGCTTTTATTTTTGAGTTCTGGTCAGGATGTAAAAGCCTGGCTCTCATGATATCCCGCACAGCAGAATTCCTGAAGGTATTTTCAACAGGTGGGCTGGGTGTTAATGGTGATTTTATCTACGTACATTTTAAAGAATTGGAGGGAAAGACTGAGAGAATAGGCTGAGTAGTGATTGTGAGGGATAAAGATACAGGGAAACTGCACCCACTCAGCAGCACCTAGGTATATTCTGGTTTATTTACATAGAAACTTCTTTTTGTAAAGACATTTGTCAAGTATCTACAGGTGAAGTTGGAATGTGATGAGCCTTGAGGTCCCTTCCAACCCAAGCCATTCCATGATTCTTTGAATTCCCAGCTATCTTGAGGTCCAACTCCGTCTTGGTTGTTCACCACTGATCCTCCTCCCCTGGGTGGCTTGCTGTACAGAGATAGCAACAGCTGAGCAGTGCAGTCATGTTTTGTAAACCTGCTGCCTGATTCTGTGATTTTTCCTTATTCTGTAGTCAGGAGGTTACGATCCAGCAGCAGAAACCCAATCCAGACAGTGGCTAGAGGTGCAGGACCTGGGGACTGCAGGTTAATGTCCTGTCTTTCTGCAGGACGGTCTCTGCTCAGCCCTTTCCCAAAATTATGGAGCTTCTGGGCAGCAAAGAAGAGAACGATCTTTTTGTGTGCCCCTGGAGTCTGAGGGGTCAGCGTTGCACAAGGTGGGAGATGGCAGCTCCAGGCTGAAGCTCCAAGGGCTGCATGAGCTGGTGGCCTGCCCCTGGCTGCAGCCCCATCCTCCAACAGCAGCTGCTGGCACTGTGCTCCCTCCACAGCCTGCTTGGCTCCATTTCCTGGTGTCCATCTTTCGTCTTATAACTCACCGCAAAGTCCTCTTGGATTGCAGAGCGGGGAGCATCCCGCTGCTCACAGCAAAGAAGAGGGACCAAGGCTTCCAGCAAGCCATGGCACTGCCAGGATGCCTTCACCCTCACACACCAGAGCAGGTTGCAAACGATCACTTTGTGTCTCTTGGCTTTGCCTTTCCCAGCCATTTGGAGCAGAGCAGACAAGGACGGATGGCCCTGTATATAGGGAAGGGCTGCAGGGATGTTGGGGACCATTGGGGAGTATGTCTAGGCCCTGCCACAGAGCACAGCCGTCAGCTTTAAAAGCTGAAATCCCACACCAAGGTGTCAGGAAGTGAGGCTGAAGGGATGAGTGGGTGCTGCAGACCTCAGTGGAAATACAGGAAAAATGTGTGTGTACCTGTCATATTGTCAGCTCGTGTCCCATGTGGGCAAGGTCCAAAGACCAAAACCAAAACGCAAGACTTTGCAGTTCTGCCTGAAGCTTTCTATGAACTTGTTGTGTCTCTCCTCCTACAGAGAAGTCTGAAAATAAAAATACACCCATGAGAACTTTATCACCAGAGCCAGGGAAGCAGAGCGGTCGGTCAGCCTGGGCCTGGCCAGGCTGCTTGGGGTGCTCCCAGTTTGGGAACTGGGCTTTGGAAGGGGAAGGTTGTCCATCTAGGCTACATTTTGCTTTCTTTTTTTTTTCTTCCTTCTCCCTTTTTTTTTTGCCTAGTTGTTTTGCAAGCCCTGAAAGGAATAGACTCAATGTTATTCTAACTTAAATGGAGGGAAGAGGGGGAGGCGATGAGAGCAGAGAAGGAAAATCCATTTGCTGCAGTACTGTCAGCCCCTTAGTTTTCCTTCAAGTCTGACAGGCCCAGGATTAAAGGTTTGGTTACAATGGCCTGACAGTACACATTAACAGCCCTGAATGTCTTAACAACCCGGCTACTGGAGATGCATTCAGAAGAGTCTGTGAACTGCTTTTCCCCTTTAAAGCTCCTGCTAGACCATGTTGTCCAGTGAAACCTTTTGTGGTAGAAATGTATAGACTTTTCTTTCTTATTCCCAAGCATGTACGTACACAACCCTAAAATTCGTTGCTGTCTTCCCTTTGGGTTTTATGCCTAATTCTCCTCTAACCAACCCTACTTGTGAGAAGTGCCCTGCTCTGACAGCGCAGGGAGTTTGTGTCTCCCTTTCAGTTCAGCTAGACTTTGCCTCGTGTGAACGAGCAGGACCTCGCCCTCCTGGGTGGAGTTGTGCTGATCTATTCCAGCTGAGGAGCTGGATGTGCAAAATAAGTTTTTTTCTTTGGGAAAAAAAAAAAAAAAAAGCAAAAAGAGCCTCTGATCAGACAAAATCCCCGTATTGATTGGCTAAATTTGCATCATAAAATGGAATTCACCAACCCTGGTGTTGGCGTGGATCAGAACTGATGGACAGTGATTGTAATAACCGGGGTGGGTTGGTATTCGCAGTGCATGATAATGAAGTTTACATGGGGCTATTTCCAGTCGTTGGCAGGGCTGAGGGGTATGTTTCCTCTGCTCCAGTCTCCAGGCAGCAGCCCCTGGTTGATGAACTTATTTTGTTTGTAGACGTCTGGGGGCAGGGCAGGAGGAGGAGAACTGTCGATAAAATCCAGCAAGAGCCCCTGAAAAGGGCTTTGAAGCTGTGCTTTAACCAACCACCTCCAATCTGAATGCATCCCAAATCCCTGCACCTTGGTCAGGAATTCTTCTCGGATCCTTTGGTTGGGAAAGCCCTGCTTGCAGCTCTGTCCCGTGCTGGCTGGCGGGGCTGCTGGCACCTGCTGTGCCCAACCCCAGAGTCTGGCTCGTGTCCCTTCGCTCCATGCAGCAGGGAGCTGTGCTCTAAGAACAGAAGGATTTCAGTTTTGTCTCCTTATTAAATCTGATGGGTTGGTGGGAGTGCTGTGTAGCATCCAGGGACCTTATGCAGAAGTGGTGGTCCTTATTTCGAGGCAGTGTTGCAGTGTGGAAGGAGAAGGCAGACCAAAGGCTGCCAGTCTGCGATGGAAGGACCATTGGTAGCACCCGGGAAGGATGCTGAACCCAGGGGACACCTGTATGGTCCTTTCTGGGGGTCTCCTTGTACAACCAGTTCAGGAAGGTGGGCTGCAGACTGGGTGCTCTCTGTTGCAGAAGAGGGGGAAGATACTCTAAGGGGAAGCCTCGTCAGAAGAAGTGAAGAGGGTGATCCACAGAAGGGGAGGGTGAAAGGGGGGAATAAATGAGAATTAATTTAGCACAAAATCAAGATGTCAAGAATAAAATTAATCAGGAGACAAGGTTAATTAATTAATACATCCTTAAACCATCACAGCTACATCAACACCACTGACATTAATCAAAGCACTCACGCTGAAGGAAGAAACAATTGAGGTGTCCCTAAAACTACGTTGGGTGCCAGGGAAGGAGGATGTGGGTAACGGAATTGCTCTGTTTCAACCACCTGATGCACGCTGTAGGGAGATTCACAAGCTCAAAATGCTAAAATTGCTCATTATGGGTTATTTTAGAAGGATTACATGGGCAGAGTACGGGCTGGGAACAGCGCGTCCCTGCTCTCCCAGAAACCAGTTTTGCCCAGCACGGTGTTCATCTGGCACTGGTTCTGGGCTGTGGGCTCAGTGGTTGACTGGTGGGTGGTTGCTGCTGCTTCCCAGTTTTGTCTGTCAGTATTTTTGAAAATGGAAACTGGATCTACTGGCTGGTCGATAGAGGCTGCTCTGTGCATGGCTATGATTGACATGGGAGCTCCACCTGGGTTTCGCCAAGTGCTGAAGCCCTCGTTCCCCCTTCCTGCAACACTGCAATCCCCATTTCACTATGGGCCCTTCTGCTGCAGATGGCATTGCTCGTGGTTCCCCGTGGGTTACGCACAGTTCGGCTGGCCCAAACACCTTCATACGGATGAGATGAATCAGGCTGAGTCTCACCTGCACATTTCCACTTGACCGATGAGGCTCTGACAGCCGTCGGATGGAGGGCTGCCATTAGCACCGAGCGTTTCCACAGGGTCCCCGAGGGATCGGGGCGGTAGGCCTGATGCTGTGCAGTACTTCCTTCAGTGGTCTGGAAGCGGATCTCAGTGTTGATACATTTTTCTGGAGAGATTAGGCAAATAGCGACGAGGATCAGGAATGCAGAGCAGCCGGGAGTGCTTTCTGAAAGCACTAAAAGCCATTAAAGCCAAGGTGCTGGCCGTGGTGGAAGTTGGAAATGGAGGAACAAGGAGTGCAGGAAATTCCCTGGGAGTGAAAGATGAGGGGATGGGAATGGGAGCATTTATCAATCTGGGGAAAGTAGAAATCAAAGATGGCAGAAGAACTGATGGAGGGGGAAAAAGAACAGTGGATGGCATCCGTGGGTAGCGGTGTTAAGGGAGGGATTTTATTCAATATTGAAAGAAGCAGAAGATAAAATCAATGGGCCCGATCTCTTCCTCTTTTAAGTGGTACTATACAGAGACCAGAGCCCTCAGTCGGTACGTGTGTCCTGCGTTTAGGAGGGGTGGGGTGGTGTGGTCCTGTTCTGAGATGCTCATGCTGCAGGCTTCTCTTTGGCAGCACAGCCAAGGTGCTGACAGCCCTGGGGAGGGTGGGAATGTGGTGCATGTTTCTCATAGGGGGAGTTCTGAAGAGCTGCTGCCTCAACGCTGGGCAGAGGGCACTGTATGTATACGTACATGTGTATTTTTTTCCTTCACTGCGAACTGTTAACCCCAGATGGGAGGATTTGCTCTGCTCGAGTTGTGCCACGACGGTCGGCCTGGGAGCACCGACGCGGGGTGGTCCCCTGCCCTGGGCTGAGCAGCAGGTCAGGCCAAGGAATCACAAAGGCCCTAAAATCTATGAATAAGAGCGATTCTTTCGGAGTCAGTGCCCCTGTTTTATAGCAATCTGCTCAGGGGCCCTAAATGGGTGACGAGGTAATTTCCATACAGTTAAGCACATCCTATCTGGGGTCTCAGTGAGGGGAGATCTGACCTGCGGTGGTTCTGTGAAGGCACACGGGCCCGCTGCAGGCTGGTGTGCTGGGCCAGAGAGCACCGAGACTTCAGAGCAAGGGTAACAAGAATCAAAGCCGCTCTTTGCTTAATGAATCTAGCAGCAATTCACATGGGGAGGGCGGGGGGTAGGAGCCAGCTCTGACCATTGCAGGTGATGGGCCTGAGAGCTGTGATTGCCTCTCCTGTATGCAGGCTACAAACGTTTATTAATGGTCATAAAATATCCCTGCCTGTTTTTTAAATCCAACCAACAATGTATGACTTGACCACCATAAACTCTGTCTCAAAACCACCACAAAAGGTTTGAATTACTCCTGGTGGCAATAAAAGCATTCTTTTGGCTAACGCTTTGCTTTATTGTTAGCTTTTATTTTTCTCAATCCCCCTTCCTACCAGCAAGACATAAACAGCGGGGCTGGGTTGTCGTCCCCCCCTGCTCACACCTACCTTAATAAGATCCAGGAACCACGAAATGAAGGAAACAGGAGCGGAGCAGTCGCCGTGGGCAGGAGGGAGCCCTTCTCTTCTCCGCAGCCCAGAGGGCCATGCACAATGCTAACCTGAGGAATACAGATAGATATTTCATGGGTAAGTGCAGCACTGCTAAAGTGCTTTTTGTTTAGAGTTAAAGGGATTTTGCTGGATTTAGCTTTCTTTCCAAGGTGAATTAAGCTGTACTGACTTAGAGCCGCCTCCAGACAAGAGTATCTGCACAGGAGCTGGATACACTTCAACACGTCCACCTTAAACACCCTTCTTTAATTAATTCTGATTATTTTTTATCTTTTGACATAAAATTAGGACTTAGGCATCTCGGTGTTTGGTACATCTGTGTCCCAAATGCCCCCGATAACTACAGATTGAGTTCCTGCTATAAATCTATTCTGAGCTAGATTGTGCCATTGTCGAAGTCAGCAGTGTCTTTTCCATCTGATACCCGGACAGGAGCTGAAAGAGGCACCCTGAGCACGAAACCCAGTGGCTGCTCCCCCCACTGCCATTCTCCGTAAGAAGCTGGCTCGGAGCTGACCGCCCCGCTCGTACCGCTCCGCAGTTCTGTTTACAAGAGATGGGCTGTCCCAGCAGCACCCTTCCTGCCAACAATTAACTTCCCAGACAATGGGGAAAAGTTGCATTTTGTGAGCAGGCAGGGGCTGGCCCGTGGGTCTGTCTGGCCGTTGTTCCCCTTGACCTCCTGGCCAGGCCGTGCAGAGGGTGATCCTGGGAGATATCCCCAGCTCTTCCCAAGGACCTTTGTGAAACTGTGGACTCAAGGAAAGTGTGAAAACAACCTGGATGCTGTGTGATGTTATCTGCTCTGTATTCTGCATGCCATTTGCAGAGATCTCTGTGGCTGGTGCTGAGAGTTGTCGGTTCTGTAGGGAGGTGCTGGAGGAAGACCAAGAACTTCTTGCTGTCCTTGTTGTTAGATCTCACTTTGTCCTTGAAGAAGACATAGAATAAGCTAGTGTAAAAGAGGGCAGAAAAAGAAATCAAAGAGGGGCAACGTGCCTTCTGTACACAAACCTGATGGTGGAGGAAGCCAGTCTGGGGGAGGTGGGGCTGGGGGTGCAGCAGGATGGAGCAGCAGTGCACGGCCCGCAGTCTCAGCTGGGAAAACCAATTTCTCAAGACGTGGCAAAAAATGGAAAAGGAAGAAAGAGGAGTCTGAATATCATGTTCCAGCTAGTCCAGGACTGAGCTTGAAGGAAAAGAAGGGTTTTTAGGGATCCCTTCTCTGGTTCAGGCCTCTTTCTGTCTACCTGCTGTTATTGGGTCAGCACCGACACCAGCTGCAATGAGTTATGGAAATCCTTAAATCCTCCAAAGAAAGGGCAGTTAAAGCTGGACCAAAAATTAAACACTAAGCTGGTACGAGGCAGCTCGCCTATAAATCCTGCCCTGCTGCAATTCATCCCTGTACCACGCTCATCTGTGAGCGGGGATTTATGGGGAGGGAATTTGAGCATCCCCTCTGCCAACAGCCCCTGTAGGGCTGGAGATGGCGTGGGGCCTCCCTGCCCACAGCAGCACACAGCCAGCGCCCGTGGATGGGCAGAGGGGAGCAGGGAGCAGGGCTGGCTCAGCGTGCTGAGCCGGGAGCTCCGAGCCCGTCTGTGTGTGCTCAGTGTTTGCATAAAGGCATCTCCTAAAGGGGGAATTTGTTTGGTTTGGACTTCACTGAGTGAAAAGCTCTCAGCCCCACGAGTGCTTGGTTATTCTCTTGTCTAGTGGCTCCTCAACAGCCCCCACTGGCTGGGAGGAGGCTTCCTATTTGTGCAGGCGGCCCTGCTTGTTGAAATTCTCTAGTGACTTAAGTTTATTGGTTTTTCCTGAGGTCCAGGCATTTGAATTGCAAACAATGCCCCATCTCTGCCTCCCCCTCCCCGTCCCCAGCCAGAACAATGTGCAGAGCTGGAATCAAGCTCGGCGAGGCCGGCTCTTGAGCCGAGCGCGATTTCTTTCCGCATGAGCGGGGAGGTGGAAGTTTGCTCCCTTCCGGAATCGCTCATTGTGGCAGGGACACCCGGGAAGGGGAGGAGGGCTCTGGGCACAGGGAAGGGGCAGCTTATGGAGAAGCCTTTTGGTGTTACTTATTTATAACCTCTGCTGCCTATAGGGCTGTCCTGGGAGGAGGTAGATGTGGGCAGGTCTGTGTGAACCTCTTCCACTTCGTGCTGCAGCATCCCAGGAAGGATGCAGGGGATGATGGGAGGCATGGGGGGTGCAAGCATCCTCCAAAATTTTCCCATGTCTGCAAAAAGATGAACTTCTGTCATACTCTTGGGAGCAATTGAGCAGCTCAGGTCAGACTGAGCTAAACATGTAGGAAGCTGGGTCACTGCCGGGGGAGATGTGGGAGCACAGCAGCAAACAGAAGTGGTCCTCTCCTGTGGTAAATGATCACAGGCCTGATTTCTTCTCTTGTGTCGGTTTCTGTGCCCGCTCGCTGACTTGGGTGGTGTTTTCTTCATATTTCTGCTGCTGGCAGGGAAGGAGGAGGATGGAGGTTGCTGTCCCCCAGAGCTGCTGTGCTTAGTGAAGAGCTGCAGGATGCACAACAGAAACAGCACACAGCTGGTGTTTCACGTAGTATTCCTTTAACTCATGGAGTGTTTCTGAGGTTTTGCCTCTGCCTGGCTTTGCTGTCTTGGAAAAGCACAGACATTTCATCTTGTTGGGGTTGGCTGAGCCCACATCTGGGTGCCTCAGTGATGCATCGTTCAGGCAGGTACGTGTTGGGGCACCCATTGCCCAGGGTGGCTTGGCAGGCACAGAGGAGGCAGGAAGCCCCAGGGGAGCCTGCCAGGGCAGGGGAGCTCACTCCCAAGGGAGGCTGCAGCTTCACCGCACCAGTGCCCAGTGCACATCTTGCAAAGGCCAGCCATGCACATCTGTGGGGATGGCACAATGTATTTTGTACAATAAAACCTGCCGCTGTGATATCCAAGCCAGACCCACAAAGGTCTGGAGCTGCCAGTTGGCGCTGCAGAGGCTCTCAGCTTTAGCCTCTTCCTCCAAGTTTTGGCATCATTTGCCAATGAGGATGATTTAGATGAACTCCTGGCCTTTCAGTAAGAGCTGATGTGAATTTGGTGGCCTTGGCTTCAGAAAAACCCTGGAGAAAGGGCATGGCCGGGGTGTCAGAGGGGAGGGCTCTGCAGCAGAGGGCAGTGGTGGAGCGCAGAGGTCCTGCCCTTTGCTGGGGTCACAACACTGTTCCTTTCTTCCCCAAACTGGGCACTTGGGCCATCCTCAGAGCACATCCTTTTTGAGTGATGGCTATTCATCTGTGATTCTATCACAGAATAGCACTTGTTTGATTTTACTACGAGTGGAAGGGTGGCAGAAGTCTGCTTTAAAAGCCCAAGACTTGGGCTGGATGAATGCCCTCAGTCAAGTCTCTTTCTGCATTCCATACTTCATGTATAAAATAGCAACAGGACCTTGTTCTTCATGGCAGAGCTGTGCCACACCTTCTGATGAAAAGAGCGTTCTACCACACCTACATGAAAGTCAGAGGAACATTTTCTCAGTGAGTTCCAGCAAGGGGCAAGGCAGCAGCAGGACAGATCCAGACACAGCCCTGGGAACACGGGGAGAAGGGCCAACGTGTGGCAGTGGAGGAGAAATGCCAGGTGGCACTGGGGACCAGGACAGCCCTCAGCCCAGGAATGAACTCCCCAGGGACCTGATCAAAATGCCATTCCCAGCTCAGGGGAAACAAGCCTTGGACTCACCTCTTGATAAAAGGAAGCAGACCACCATCAAAAACTGGCGCCTGGACAGCAGTGGAATGATTTCTTGTTCACTTGGGTTGGCTTTTCTGCACCAGAACAGATTATCCTGAGGTCCGTGGAGGTTTCCCAGCCATCACCCCCTTCCCTTTCTGGCCTGCTAGCACTGAACACATCAGCTCTCGTAAAGCTTTACCTTTTTCCAGTGGGCTGGCTGCTGTGAGGTGTGATGCTGGTCTTTGCTCAGCAAGTGGCCTAAGCTGAGGTCAGACATGTAGCTGTCTGGTGGGTGAATGCCTCCTTATCTGCTGTTAGCACCTTCACCCCGTGTGCTGCTGCAGTTCCTGGGAAAGGCCCTGAGCAGCACAGAGCCACAAATCACTGACTCAGCCCCTTCTCCTCTGGGAGGGGAGAAAATAAAGCAGGTTTCGGTGAGACAGAGAAGAGTGATGCTTTCAGCAGATTGGCTGTGACTCTGTGAGAGTCTGATGTGCTGCAGGAGGAATCAGACGGCAAAATCCCACTCACGCGAGGTGGTTACTCACTGTAAATGCTGCCCAGTTCTGCCTGTGAGCTGAGAAGGGGCTTTACTGGTGTGTTTGGGGATGGCTGTTCTTGTAAGAATTGTGCCTTTCCCAAGGCCACGAGGAGCTGAGGATTTAGAGGGGTCACTTGGTGTGGAGAGAAATGTGCTTTATTGATTCTAATATTTTTTTTTCCCAAATAGTCCTTGGACTGAGCTTCAGAGGTGGAAGTAAATCTGATTTGCTGCTTTACCTGGGCTGGGAGAGCACAGTGCACAAATGTTGAGGCGTATAAATTGGGACAAAAAGGGACAGAGATCTAGAGACCACATTCAAAAAGTGCAGAGAGGTATCAGAAATACCAGGGACTTCATAATCCTGGAGGAATGAGGTTCAATAGAGAGCGTATCCTAATGAAATCCTGCCTGTCCCAGCAGACTCCTGGAGGGAGCGAACACCTGTAGACAAGGCCGAGAGGTGGTGGCCTTAAGTTGTGCCAGGGGAGGTTGAAGTTGGATATTAGGAAACATTTATTCTCCAAAAGAGCGGTAATGCATTGGAACAGGCTGTGCAGGGAGTGGTGGAGGTGTTCCAGAGCCGTGGAGATGCGGCACTGAGGGACGTGGCTCAGTGGCATGGTGGGATGGGTTGGGGTTGGACTTGGTGAACTTAGAGGGCTTTTCCAACCCTAATGATGCCATCATTTTATGATTCTAAGGCTGAGCTGAGACCTCTGGGGCTCTGGGACATCTCATGGGGGACATCTCATCCCTGGAGGCTCGTGGTATTTCCAGTCCTGGGGGCTGAATGAAGCAGTTCTCACCTTGCTGAGATGCAGTTTCCCAGCTGCCTCTGTAGACCAGCTCATTTTCCCCTCTTTTACCTTTTCTTTAGATGGCAGAGGTTTGGAAATGTCCACATGTGCAGTTGGTTTTAGGGAAGCTGGGGTTCTGTCTCCATTCCCAGCTCCAGGAGCTGCAATGCTTCTCCCTGCCCTTGTGCTGTCCTTCAGCAGGGCTGCGTTTGGGCAGATCCAGCTCCTGGAGTTTCTGAGCGTGGTCGTTCCCCCTGGCTGAATGCGGGGTGCCCAGCCGCTGAATAGGGCACCTGTCTTTCCGTGTTTTAGTCTTGCTATAATTGTGTTCAATACAAATCCCACCCCACGGCCCAGGAAGTGGCAGTTCTTCGAAGGGAATCCCCCTCTCTTAATTCAATTAATGTTGAAGCTAATTTCCACCCTGGGGCTGAGTCACGTCGCCTTTGAAGTCAATAACAGTTCTGTGCTTCCCTTCGGGTGGAGCAGGCTGGAGCATGCCCCTCGCAGCCCCAGGCTTCGCCAAGCATTTCAAAGAGCTTGGTGCCTTTCTGTGCCAAGAGACAGCACCCTGCTCCCAACGAGGGTGTCAGCAGGGGAGGCCAGAAAGCTCCGGACCCTCTGTCAGCCACGCCAGGTCCCTGTCAGAAGGTGGAGTGTGTTTGTTTTCAGTGAGGATCTCAGGTGGAAGGGCCTTTGTGAAAGGGAAGAGTTGCTGCTCTGCAGCCACTTGGAGGCTTACAGTATTTGCAATGAAACACCTATTTGTCCACTTCGCATTTATTTGCTGCCAGAGTTTTTATGTGTTTTTAAGATGTCATTTGGATCATTCTTACCTGGTTTGATTTATTGGAGTGAAAACCACGATCAGTTGGCCAGCAGGCTGTTCTTCCTGTTGGGGGTGAAGTAGGAAGAGCCAAGTGCTGAGGTCAGCGTCAGGCTGGTAACCACGACACTGATTACAGGCTTCTGAAAGCTGATTTTCTTCACCTAAACTTGGCACTGACGATGAGTGCTTGATGAGAATCAGACTGCTTTCAGCACCTCAGTTGCTGGTGACAAGCAGAGGCATCTCCGGGAGGTGTTTGCACCATAGAGGATCTTCTCTTTGTCTATGCAGGAGTCCAAAGCAGTTGGGCCTTCATTGATCGAGCTTCAAAGGAAGGTGCTGTTGCTGCACATTGTGCCTTTTTATTCTTCCTTTAGCGAAGGTGTTAAGCAACGTGGGGCTTTGAACTGATTTTGGAATAAAACTAATCCATGTCCTAGAAATAAATGCAGGAATCCTTGGTGTGTAGATGGAGACAAAAACGGCATGTAACCCAATTACTGGCAAAAAATGGAAGATATTACATATTTCATTATGGTTTAACTAGCTATGAAAGAGACTTTTACAAAGGCCTTGATATGAAAAGAAAATGCAGTTTATTAATTTCATTGTGTGTTCCTCATGGGAGGAAACAAAACTAGCTTTTGGTCAAGGTTTAGCATGGACAGCTAGTGTATGATGTGATGTGAGAAGGCTGAAGTTCTCAAAAAAAAAAAAAAAGAGAAGGCTGAAGTTGTGAAATTCCCCCCAGTGAGCCAGACAGGTTTTACATCACTGGTGATGCACTTCTCCATTCATATGAAGCTTTGCCATGCAGAGGAAGGCAGCACAAGACCCCGGTGTGCCTCTGCAGCTGATTTCTAAGCTCCATGCTGCCCATCAGCCCCAGCTGCTGGGGGCTGCACAGTGTGAGAGGACGGCAGCTGCCTCCCTGTGATGCGATAGGAAATGATGGGCACGACACCAGGAAGTGAATATGTAAATAGTTATATGATCCCCGAGGGATAATTGCTTTGTTGTAAAATAGTCTCACCAGGAAAGCATAGAAACATGACAAGTCTCATTGTGCTTTTGGAATAGACAAGCAGAGCCAGATAAATATCTGAACTGTTTTGGAAGTTGCTGGGATTTGATTTGGCGAATTAATGTAGAACACGCTCTCCTCTCACTACCATTATTTAGTGTGACACTGCACAGTTTCATGCTAACTCGCTAGTGGAGTGAGAGGCATTTATGTTTATCTGATTGGACAGGGAAAACTCTCAGCCTTAGCCTCCAGCAAGAGTGGAGAGTTAACAAGCTCCAGGCTGGAGAGAGAAACTCGTCCGTAATCCTCCAGAGCCCGCGGTACTGTGCCTTATTCAAAGTGCATGGTCCCTTCCCACTGGGATGGGCAAAGCCATCCTGATGAAATGAGAACTGAGCCATGCCTGTGCCCGAAATTTAAAAGAGATGGAGATCTAAGCTTTCCTTTGAGCAAGGGAAAGAAGGGAAGGCAAGGAAAAAGAAAAAAAAATAAAGAAAAAGGAAAAGAGAAAAGAGAAATGATGTTGACTGGTCAGTTTCATTCCTTTTTCACACTCCAAGTGCCAGGGGCACTGCCTGACCCCACTGGGGAGTTTGCTTATGAAAGGACTGAATAAAAATGGGCAAGGCAGCAGCCTCTACAGGTGCAGATCTGGAGTTTAGGATAAACACCTACAAGCTTGGATTTCCTGCCTTCCACTTACCGTAACTGTCTAATCTAGCTATCCATTCACCTTTCCTTTCATCCCAGGATGTCTAGTCTGATCTAACTGTCTGTCCTTTCATCTCCGCTATCTTCCTCTTGATCTGTGTTTTTTAGAGCTCATTCATCACACCTTACAACTTCTAAAGCACCCACACAGGGCCACAAAGTTTCTCTTTACATTTTAGCCAAAGTGCTGCAAGGGATGGAAGGTGCAGCCTGTGTGCAGAGGAGTTGTTACTTCTTGTTCAAATCGTACCTGAAAGCATGCCGGTGAGTGCACTGGGAAGAGAATTGAATTGTTCACATCCTTGAAGCTTTGCTTTAAATTTTTGCCCACTGGAAATGGGCATGTTCCACTGGGCTTCGTTGATTACATGACTTTCCCAGCTGCCTTTTTCCTTGTGTTGGATAGGGTATGGAAGTACGTAGGGCGCTAGCAAGCAAATGGGTGACGTAGGGCACCAATCAAGTGAATGGATAATGGAAGATGCCGGGGTGAAAGGGGATACTCCAGAAAGGCTGCTACATTCACGGGCACATTTTTGACCTGTTACTGTGCTTCCAGCCCGGGTGGCAGCTTGAATTTGATTTCTAAAAAGGAGCAGAAAGCAGAGAGAACATCTGAACGGGAATAAAAATGTGAATATAGGACAAAAGTGGATCTTTGAATATGGGGCTGCCTTAAGGGTCTTTATTTCAGGTCCAAAACAAGGAAGGCCAGGGTGGTGATGGTCAGTAGAGATGAGAGAAATGAATCATAAATCAGCAAAAGGTGCTGTGCATCCTCTGCCTTGAAAGAAGTGCACTGATTTCCTAAGCAATCTCTAAATTAGGGGAAAAATGAGCTTTACAGGGAATACCTCTTTGGGAAGGTCTCCCTCTCATTCCCACTTGCTCATTCCTTCTGTTCTTTTATTCCTTTCCCCTCCTCAAAAGGCAAAGTAGTTCCTTGGGAGCCCTTTTGAGGGGAGAGAACCATGGTGAGATTCTTGTGTTGGCATGGCTGATGTTAATGGGTAACACCAGGGCCAAAGGTCCTTTAAAGCTCCCACATCTGCAGCTTTGTACAGACCTCACCTCCGAAATGCCTCAAAGTGTGTAGCCAGGCAGGACTTAATGTGTATTAGCAAGACAAAGACCCGGGGAGGGGAGGAAAGGGGGATGAGTTTTAATTTACTGAAGATTTATTAGGCCTCATGAAATCGGCCTGAACCACCCATTTTCTATATCATCTGCCCACATGTAAAGGGGGTGGCTTTGTTGCGGGGAGATGCTCGTTGAGAATTATCCCGCAACAAATCTCAGCGGCGTGAAAGGGACACAGACGGGAGCAGGACGAGGAGGAGGGTTCACGCTCTCTACATAGAGCCCAAAATCTGGAAATATGGAAATGTGGGAATGCCATTCAGGCTCGGTCCTGCCTTCCCTTGACTTTTGTTTGTGGGGTGCATGTTCTCTTTGCTAAGCCATGCTTGCTGAAGTAGATGAGTGAGATATCAGGAGGGCAGAGAGAGGAGGAGACGAGGCTGAGGACATCACGTGAGGGTCCATATGAGCTCAAGGGATCTGTTTTGGGGAAGGGGTGGTGAGTCTGTGTTCATGGAGAGATAAAACTCTTTCAACCTAAGCTTCAAAGTAAGGCTCTAATGTGGCCACAGAGCTTTAAAGAATGCCCCTTCTTGGAGCTCTTTGGTCTGGGATGTGGCCAGGACTTCTCACAGTGCTCACAAATTCATGGGGCAGCCCACTGGTGTCCCAGAAGAGGAGGAATTATCTTTGAGGGTGAAGCTGGCCAAGATCCCCTCAGTACTTTCCTTGCTCCTGACATCAGCAGAGAGGAGGTGACCCTGGGTGGTGATCTATGCACCTTTATCCCAACGTAAAGGGCATACAGATCTCAGCAGACAGTCCGGCACGGGTGGTTATCATAGCACAAGGTGTGAGAGCAAGCAGAGGGATCTGTCTCAGATGTAAAAAGGAGGCTGTTCGGAGCCAACAGACTGCCTGCAGGGTGCACAGAGGGATGCAAACACCTTATTAACAGATGTGGGGCAGCTCGTATCTGATTTAGACACTCGGTTATATGCACATATGGTGTGTGTAAGTAAATGGGTAGTCTGCCCTTCAGTTCTTGTCCAGTATGCATGTCCTCCTCTCCTGCACTGTCTAAGCCAAGATAGAGGTGAGCCACCCAGCACAGATGTCCAAATGCTCCTAGCTGTCACAGTTTAATGGTTTTCATCTTTTAGGCAAGGCGGGATCTGAATGGCTAGCAGTGGGAAGCGGTTGTTGCTCCAGAGAGTTGTTTTTTTCAGGATGAACAGATAAAACAGAGAGGATTTGAGAAGGGGAAGGAAGTAAAGGAAAAATCTTGATCTGATCTTCAGAAATGAGGCGTGCTCCCATCTCTGGGCAGTCAGTGGGACCTGCTGTAGCTGTGACCTGGCTCCCAGTGAGAATGCCTGGCATTGCAGTCCATTGGGAACACGTCACCTGCTCCCAGAGGAAAGAGCCAAGCATTTTTGGACTTCAGCACGAAAAAGGGAAGGAAAGAACCTCTTACTGACAGAGGGAGGAACAGGATGCCCTGGGAAATCTTCATTTTTTTCTGTTCATAGGACCATGTAGACTGGAGAGAAGCCTATAGAAACAGCTGACATGCACTCGCGCACACACACACCCCACTCCCAGGCATTCCCCCTATTCAGTGTCAGCAATTAACCCCACAGAAAGGTCACAGTAGGGTACAAAGGGGCCTGGTTCTCCCAGGCAGTGGCTGCAAGGGCTGTGTGGTGTGGCAGAAGTACAGAGGCTGTGTGAGGTCTTCTGTACTTCATACATGGATGTGGAGGTGACCTGGGCAGTGACCATCCCTGGGGTCAGGCTGGTTCCAGGCGATTCTTTGGCACGAGGGCAGACAGAAGGCATGGAGAGCCACTGGCGGAGATAAAACTCCGTGTGGTGAGAGGAACATGGTGAGAGGGAAGGCCACAGCAGCCAGCACTCCTTCCCTGCTGAGCCCCCTGGTGCCCCCTCGGCCTACGGGCCTGGAATGGCGCGGCCTGCATCCCGCCAGGCTGCTGCGGAACAGGACCCTCAGCCATGGGGAGAAGCAAAGAGACCCAGGGACGGAGCCTAGCACCTCGGCCTCCAGCTGCTCTGGAAGGTCCCCAGCACCAGGCAGCTGGGACATGCGGTCTGACATAGGGTACGGACGTACCCCGCTGAGGTGGCGGGGGCTCAGGGAAGCTCAGGCCCGCGCTGGGCCTGGGGCTGTGGCACTGCTCCCTTCAGTTGCTCACCAAGGGCAGCATCCAACTGCGGTGAGTTGAAACCTGCAGCCAGACCTGGTGTTTGTCTTCGTTCTGCCGTGACTTGTATAAATACTTCCAGCTCACTCGAATGATGAGTGCATGTTGTGTTATCTCCTGAAAATATTTATGTCCTGCTCCAGAGGGTGGTAAAGTGCTGTGCCTCAGCAGCCTGCCAGGCAGTCCTTCCTGGGAAAGGGCTCCTTAGCAAACCTGAAGCCACCCTGAAAGTCCTCCTGTTGCTGCTGACCCTTGTAACACCCTTCCCAGGGCGTGCTGTGCTGCTTTCAACAGAGAGCCCATGTGGCATAACAAAATGTTGTGGGCTGGGCTCTGTCTCCTGTGCCTCTCTGCAGGATGTGCACTAGCAGTGACGGGATGACTTGATTATTCCCCAGAGCAAGTGCTTGTAACGAGCTGAGGCCCCGAAGGTCAAAAAACATTTGGGAAACTGCTAGTTCCTAGGTCAAATGTCAGGCAGGCAAGTTGTTCTAACCCATAGGAGTTGTCATCCACCAGCAAAATTTAAATTAAAATCTTGAGCAAAGTTCTCAATTGATTAAAAATTTCCAAGCTGCCAGTTAGGGTGTTACTGAGGGTAGTTGTTACATTTGGCAGCAGCGCCTGTCACAGCTTGACAGATTTGGCAATAGAGGTGTTCGCAAGTATTTTTGAAGTATCTTGTCTCAGGGAAAGGTTTGTTTGTGGACGATGGCAGGAAACCTCAATGTCCCTGTGAGTGTGTGTGCATTTCTGCCTGATTCAGCTTGCAGCCTCAGCCCCTTTCTCTGGGAAGGAGCTGGGACTCTGCTCCGCTGAGGATGGGACATGGTGGATGGGCCCTGACCAAAGAGCCACGTGGGATTATGCACAAACAATAGAGTGTGTAAAAGTAGTGCAAGTGTTCTGCAGGTGTTTGGGTGAAAGAAGCACTATACAGGTCTAGAATCACTCCCACACATCCTCTTCTCGACTGTACTTTGTGAGGTTATTTCTAATACATTGTTATATCCTATTGATATGTGTCACAACAGAAGCAGAAGAGACCTCCCTTGTGCTGCTGACTTTCTGCCTCAATGCAGTGTGCCATGTGATCAGCTCTGGCTTCACAGCTAAGTGCCTCGCATTGACACTTTCCAAGTCAGCTCCCTGGGAGCTGCATGGGCTTGTCACAGGGTTAAGATTTGTCCTATTGATACAAAAATGCCTTTAGACATTGCTATTCTTGAAAAACACGGTCTGAACCATTGAACCCCTTTGGAGTTAGGAAGGTGTTCATCCACCCTCGGGAGGAAAGATGAATGGTGAACAGAAAAGTTACAGTCCATGGTCAGGCTGAGCAAACATGTAACTTTTGGAAAGCAGTCAAAGGAAGCTGAAAAGCCATCTTAGATACGGAGCTGAGCATGAGTCACCCGGGGAAGTCAAAATAGACTGCTCAAGTACTTCACTTCAAAGCCTTCAACACCATCAACTCTCAAGCATCCCAGGAATGTCATTGCTCTTCAAAGGAGGCAGGGAGGGATCGCTGTGTGTCATGCATTCACCTCTTTGTAAGGAGAAGATTTAACAAAGCCCTTTACAGGACATTCAGTGTGTGCTCCTTCCTGGGAGGCTGCTGGGTGTGGATTTCCCCATTTCGGTTTGGAGTGCATGCACCAAGACCTGAGCTCAATAGTGTATACACCAGAGTCCTACAACTTGTGATTCACCTTAGATTTATTTAATTGGGAAGAAAGTAATGCCACTGATTTCCCAGGCTTTGCAATGAGATCAGCATCCAAGTTTTCTTTAGGCTAGCCAAATACCTGTTGCTGCCAGCAGGTTTCAGCAGTGTGATGGAGCAGCTCCTGCTCAGAGGCTGGCTGTGGCTCACCCCATCCCTGCTGGCACCGGGTCCCTGCAGTGGGCAATGTCCATGCCATAGGCCCAGCTCTGCAGCCCACCAGTCCCACGGCAACGCAGATGAGAGTTCGTGGTGACTTCCGTCAGAGAACAAAGCTGAAAATCAATATTTGATTCTGCCAAGTGTTTCAAACACAGCCGATCGTTCTGATGTGAAATGTCTCTTTTAAAAATTCAGTGCTGTCTACAGGAATGCTTCAAGCCTACCTAAAATTCTCAATTATTTTTATTATTTTATTAGAGAACACTGAAGTGAGAGATCTCCCACTGCCTTGGTAGACAGCTCTTAGCAGAATCTGAAATTTTCAGCATCCTTCTGGGTGTGTAGGCCATGAGCATCAAACTTCTTTTTCTTAGGATATCTTCCTCTGAATTTGTATTATTTTTGCATTATATTTCAGTCTCGTCTCCGGTGTGAAAAAAACCATGGACAGATCAAAGAGTCACGTTAAGAGGAAAATGCTATATTTTTTTAGTAAAACATTTACTTTTCTGGAGAAAGACAGTGGAAGTCCTGCCATTGCTGCCGCTGGGAAAGGTTTGCAAATGGGTAGAAGAAAGTGAATAAAATAGCAGGGCTTAGTCAAAGCAAAGAGGAATACAACACAATGAAACAGAAACTGGAGAGGGAATGTGAAGCGTTGGAGGCTGAATGCAATTGCTTGAGTTGGAACCCAACCAGCGTCCTGGGGCTAACACCTCTCCTCCACGGAAAGTGCTATAGGAACTTTAATATTTATAATGTTTGGGATTCTGGGTTTGTGCCTTATCCAAGAAATGGATTTTAAAAATAAACGTTGATGCTGCTGAGGATTCTCACTTGGAGGAGAACCTGGGGGCAGGCCATAGATTTGGTCAAGGCTAAGTATAAATGTAGCATCTAGGTTTCTTAGGTTCCAAAGTTTCATTTTCCAAAGCCATTTAGTTCTTTAGGCCCAGATCCAACTGTGTGCTTAGGGTCCTTGCTGGGAGACAGGAGCTCAGCTTGATATTACACACATGTACTTTGTTAGGTCTGGACGCCGCAGCCCAAATCTCAGTGTAAGTCTGTAAGATATAAGCTGTTAAGTCACTAAGCACCTTTGAAAATATGACCTGAGCATATGGGAAATAGAGTTTCCATGCAATTTAGCACTTGGAAGTAGGGTAAATCAGGCCAGCTCTGTTAGCCTGGTAAGCCCAGGCTATTGGTTTGCACTGAACTTTTTCCGTGCTGCTTGTCCAGGTTGATGCAATCCAGTTGCTTGTGCTGCCCAGGCAGGCGGTGGAGGACCTGCACCTCCCAACGGACGTTACAGGTGGCAGAGATGGGCAAGCTGGGTTGCCCTGTCTCTGTGCAAGGTGAGATGGGGCACACTCCATGTGCTCATGTAGGCACGTGCCAGAGAGCCAAGTGCAAGCCCTTAAAATGTCCTGGATCCCTCCTCCCTTCCCCTACTACTCTCAGTGCCCAGGAGGCAGCTGTGCTTTGGTGCATCATTGCGTCTTCTGCCGTGACATCCAAGCCAGTTTTTATAAGGGCTGCTATCCCAGCCATCCCTGCAGCAGCTCAAAGTGAAGCCAGCACTCGAGGGCTCTGCTGGGCCCAGCCTTTGTAACTGGCTGAGAAAGACCCATCTGCAGAGAGAGCGCAGGGGGACAGCATCCTGCATCTGTGCTGTGCCCGTCCCAGGTCGGTACACCCACCCACCTGCTCACAGAGCCAGTGGGACGAAGGCAGCTGCCCTTGGTTATGGAGAATTTTTCCGTCATAAGGCCTTGGTGACATCTGTATTGGAGTCAGCGTGATGAGTGGGTGCTGTGCACTGCCACACCACCTGCCTTGCAGAGGAAATTCACAGGATCTGGAAGGAAGCCCAAACTCAAAAGCCTGTAATTGTTTTAATAGCAAATTAAAGCAATGTAGCAAGATGCTGTGTGAAGGCCTCTCATGGAAATGCCACAGGCAGCAGTGCAGGGAGAGCTGAGATATCACCACCTGAGATGGCCCCAGAGCTGTACTTCTGAATGACTCCTTAGTCACATCCAGGGACACCACCAAGGGGAAGGTATTTTAGGCTAAACAAGCAGTGCCCATCTTTCCTGACCTCCAGCTCTCTGGGTAGTTGTCAGATTGGTGCTAGAAGGTGGAATCTGATGTCTGCGTCATGCTGGATTGATAAACTGCATCTGTGGATGATTGACTTCAGGGTCTGACCTGGTTTTTGTCTGAAGTCTGTGGGAGCTGCGTGTGCTCAGCCCTTCCTAAGCAAAGCCTGTTGCTTTTGGTCCTAAAAATGGATTTAGATGCTTTCATTTAGGTTAGCAAATCTGAAAACACAGGTAATTCAGTGCTACCCTGTTACAGGGGTAAAGCTACAGCCCCCCTCACGCAGCGGGCAGGGAGCTCGGCTGATGCTGGTGCTGCATCCCTTTCTGGAGGCTCTGCATTTCCATGAGCTGGGCACTGGGAAAGGCTGACAAGCAGCCATGAGAGGAGTGTAGGATCATAGAGGTTAATGTTGGAGAAGCTTTTTTCTTCTGTGTGAGTTCAGGGTTTCTTCTCTTCCTGTGCCTGCTTTGCACACGAGGGATGTGCTCAGTCTTTCTGAGGACCTGTTGTCACCTCCATGGTGTTCCCATCCGCAGGAAAGAGCTCTGCTGCTGACACCCACAGCTGCTTTCCAGGCAGACGCTGCCTGCCTCGGGCTGGTGGTGCTTGCAGGGGTCACCCCCCACCCCTGAGTACACCTACAGCACGTCCAGGTCTGGTGTGCTGGGAGCTGGGGGCTCTGAGAACAAACTGCTTGTTCCCAGGGACGTGGTTTCTGCCTTGGGGGGTGCCCCGAGGGGGTGTATGGGAGCACAGGGCCAGCTGGGCAGTGCGGGGTGGCTGCCTAGGGTGCAGGGAACAGAGGTGGGAATTGTCCCGTCAGTGCAGGAAATGTTCTGGGATGGAATGTGCTGGAAATGTTCTGGAAGCGTGCAAGTCAGAGAGGTGTTCCCTGTGTGTTGAACAAAGACAAATTATATCCTGTCACCGGCCTAAAACATTTCATCTGAACCTGTGCAGGGGGTTCCCTGTTGTTCCTAAATGCTGTGCCCAGGACTGTCACAGACCTGCAGCACTGCCTGCACCGGGGCAGCAGCGACGCAGGGAGGGCCCCGGGCACAGGGATGGGATGGGCACTGCCAAGCAGGGCACTTCCAAACAACTCAGAGGCACGGAGCAAAGAGGAGTGCATTTGCTTTGATCTATCAGCTTTTATCATTTGTAAACATCTATTAATTGACTGTGTCAAGCCCAGATCCTTATCGTCTTCTAGTCTAATTTCCCCCGTTCGATACATTTCCTCCACTATAAAAATACCCATCACCCACCCCTGTCAGCACAGATTAAATCTAACGCTCTTTCTTTCAGCTCCTCTCCCCAGTGAGGTTGTAAAGCTGTCAGCCCCGCACTTGACAAGAGCCAGGCCGCCCTCCTTCCCTTTGTCTCCTGAAGGAGGAAAATATTTAGGTGTCACTGGCGGGATGGCTGTGGTGGAAGTCAACAGACCTCGACCCATCCATTGATCTGAGCTATGAGAGGAGAGAGGAATTTCCATCTGACAGTGGTGGTGGCCAGGGCACATCCATCCCTGGCTGCCCCAAAGCCTTCAGGTGCCCCTGGGGGTGGAGGAGATGTAAGTGTGGCATCAAAGCAGCTTCTCAGGCGGCTGGGCTCCTTGGTGAGAGGCTGATAAAGGGTGTGATGCTGGAGAAGTGTCCTCCATCCAAGTCTCCAAAGCACAGCTTAAGGGCTGCATGTTTTCCAAACTTGCTGGCTGAGTGTTAACATCAGGCCCCATCCCTGGGTTTATGTAGAGAGCAGAGGAGGTGGCAGTGGATGGCACGTCTCTGTATTTACAGTGAAATAAGTGATGCAAGCTGCCTGAAATTCCCTCTCGTGTGCCCTGCAGATGGGCTCAGCAGCTCCCTGCTCCAGCTGTTAGCAGCATGGACAGGGAGGTGCGGGGGCTGCAGCCCTGCTGAACTCTGTGAGCATCCCTGCAGGGATCTGTAAGGCAGAACGCTCCGCTTCCCCGCTGAGCAAACAGAACGGGTGCTGTTGTGGGGCCGAGGGGAAACTGCACAGCCAGCACAGGGCAGGGGGAGCGTCAGCTGCAGCATGGCAGGGAACAACAGGGGAAGAAAACGGCTCCTTGGGCAGAGCCCAGCTAACACAAAGCATTTTCAAGCCAGTTTTTGGTAGAAGAAGCCCCAGGAGCAGGGAGGGCTGTGCAGAGGCCAGCAGCCAGGTGTAGGTGCTGCTGTTGGAGCATCGTGGTTGCTCCGGGCAGGACAGAGCCGCGTTATCTCCGCTCCGTGAGCTGGAGGCACTCAGCAGCTCAGCCGGCACCTTCAGCACCTGATAAGGTCCCATCATCTGCATGTGTGAGCCTGGAGTGTCTGCCTGTGATCAGGAGTGTCTCAGGATGGTCCTAGGAACTGTCCCAAGCGCAGTGGAGTGGGATGGGTGGCCCTGGTGTCACACGCTCCCCCTGGAGCTCAGGAGACCAGGCCAAGGGCCTTGCTGTGCATTTCCTGTGCATGTTAGCACGCCATTAAATATTGACTATGCTTAAATAAATGATGCAGCCAACTTTCAAAGAAGGAAGTGCTTATTTTGTCAACACAAAATGTCCCTCTGTGCCTCTATCCTCGTTAGTCGGTCTGCGGTGAGGAAGTTCTCTGAATGAGGGCTTTGTATCCGGCTCCACACGACGTCACGTGCCTGATGGAGATGGTGGCAGAGCTGAGAACTTGGTTTGGCCTTAACAAGCAAAGTGCCTTAACCTGAGAATGCTGGGAAGATGACTTCGAAACTTGCTTTCAGAACAGCTCGCAAAGACATTTGTCAAAACCAACTCTTCCCCACGAAGTGTTCTGACAGAAATGGATCTGTGTTTTTACAGAGATATCCTTGGGTTAAGTGGACAGCAAAACAGCACCAAGGATCCCTCAACCCATCTCCGGAGTACGTGGGAAGGCTGCATTTGTTTGGCCACATTGAGGCAGGGATTTCCACGCTGAGCTCCCCATTGGCACACTCAGGTGCAGCTCAGGTGCCTTTCGGGTGAGCCCCAGGCTGGCTCACGTTGTGGGACGCGCTGCACCACCTCTGCTAGCTTTCTTTTCCTTTCCTGCCCTGCCATGGCTTTGCTCAGGCTCTCTCCCTGCCTCGTTTTACATTTGTTTTCACAACACCTTACAAATAGCTGTTTTTAATAATGTATAATTGGAGGCTCTTTCATAGGCTTTTGGCGCATCAATTATTGAAGCCCAGTCTCGGTGCTCTCTCTTAATAATGTTTTTTTTTTTTTTTGGTTTGTTTATGTCCGTGGGTTAAATTTTTCATGGGAATGCTGTGGAAGGTAGCTCCCCTGGCTGTCACAGGGTGTGCAGCTCCGTGTAACTGTGACCTGAGTGCATGCTGCTCAGCTGAGCGTGCCCTGGGCAGGTGTTGGTGTCCCCTGGAGCAATGCCAGCTGTGATACAGACATGTCCTGCTGCAAAATGGTCCTTGCAAGGTCACCTCTCCCAGGAACCGGGGTAGCACCAGGAAGTGGCCACTTTCCTGAGTCAGTGGGAAGGGCTGGAGCTGGTGGGTTGGATTTGCACCGGGTTGTCCCCAGCTGCTGCTGCACCATCAAAACAATGCCTGCGAGACTGCCAGCACCACGCGTGGCCAAAGGCACTCTGAAAGTTCCAGTCAGTGTTGGCAGAGAGAGCTGAGCATGGTGTTCAGTGGTGCTCACTGCTGCCCATGTACCAGGAGCACTACAGGGACCTGCCCGCCCAGCTGAACTGCCTCCTGGCTTTTGTCTAGGGCACTAATGGTTATCACGGGGCATTTTCCCCGTGAATGTTTCCATTCTTTCAAAAAATTGCCTTGGTTTTTGTTTTCAAGTGTCTGAATGTAAAAAGCCCATCTGTCTCAAACTGTTCCCGTCCTTTTGCAGAGGACAATGTTGTTCTCAGCGCTGTGGGTACCTCACTGGTGGGGGGCCGTGCTGTGTGACCTGGGGAAATGCTGGCATCAGGATCATAGGACACTGCAGGTTGGAAGGGAACTTGGAGGTCTCTGGTCCAGGTGCAGCTCTGAAGTCAGACCAGATCACTGACAGCTGTGTCATTTCAGATACTGGATATCAGGAAGAAATTATTCTCGGAAAGTGCAGTCAGGCACTGGCACAGCTGCCCAGGGAGAGGTGGGGTCACCATCCCTGGAGGTTCCAGAGCTGTGGAGATGTGGCACCTGGGGACATGGCTCAGTGGCATGGTGGGGATGGGCTGGGGTTGGGCTTGGGGATCTCAGAGGGCTTTTCCAGCCTTAATGGTTCCGTGATTCTATGGTTATGGTCTTCAGAATCTCTAAGGGTAGAAACTGAGCATCCTCTCTGTGCAGCCCACTCTGATGCTTGACTCTCCTCGTTTTTTCCCTTTAACAATTTGCATAAACTCATGGGAAGGGTAATTTACCTGCTGACATGCACCTGAAGCCACCTGGGGCTGGAGCACAGCAGGTGTACTGCCTCAGCTGGGTCAACAGCAACATGGTAGTTGTGAAAGCCACCAGGAAGCAGCCCTGGGAATAGAGCTGCCTCTCCTGGCCAGGTGCTCTCCATGTCCCTTGCCCTGCGTTGGGGCACACAGTGTCAGGGCTGTGTGAGAGCATCCTCTGCTCGAGCACACAAGGCAGAATTATCCCCTTATTCCGTCTCTCCCAATCGGAGCCTAATTCTAACAAACCGATGATGTGAAGGTGAAGGTAATTATCCCATTAACAACTGGATCAGGCCAGGTTCAGGGTGAAAAAAAACAAAGCAGAAAGAGTCCAACCACAGCTGGGGCGGTTGTGGGGTGAGCTGGGGTTCCTGTGACCTGAGGCCACTGGTTAGCACTGCAGCTGCCTGCTGGGCCCCGGGTTTCACCCGGTGTTCGTCACCTGGCACAGCAATGTGAGTTTGGGTCCATGAGAGTGCCGTTGCTGTCCCAACCAGGGCATCCTTTGCTTCATCCCTCCCATTGTCCCTGGTGTGCAGCTGCTGGGTTTCCCTCCAGCTTTCAGCACTCTGTGTGCTCTGCTGCTGGAGCTGAGAGCTGCTGGCCCGGTGTGGGAGATGGAGATGGAGGAGTGGGTCTCCCCTCTCCCTCTTGCTTTTCTGGCTAATGTATCTTCTGGTGTAAGTGCTTTTCTGGCCCATTCTTATCCTGGAGTAGTTTGCAGTGCAAGGGATGCTGAGCTGGCTTTGCATGTAGCAGGGGATGCACGTGGCACTCTGATTTACAGGAAGAAAGCATGCTCAGATGGCAGCAAGGTGCAGAGACAAAAGGGGTGACCAGTGCGTGGGATCGGGAGGCTCCTGATGGAGGGCCAGCTCTGAGCATGTGGCTGTGGGTAAAACCTCCTCTCCTTGGCTTCTCCCCCTGCCTCCATCTCTGGAGATGGAGGATGCATGTCACCATGCGGTTGCAGGGTACAGAGCAGTCTCTGTGCCTTTCTCAGGCTGTGGGTTGGTGTCTGGGGCAGGCTCAGCGTGGGCTCTGGGCTCCCGGCATCTCGGGGCGATGGAAGAAGCACTGGATGTGTGCTGAGTTCAGCTGTACCCTGAGGTTACGTTTCCTTCTCTCTTAAAACTGAAAAGGAAATTGGTTCACATTTTTTGCTTAAAATGCAATGGCAACCTGGCTGACACCTTGACTTTTTTCTTTTATTATTATTATTATTTCTCTCTCCTCTGTGGCCAGCCCTGCCCGCTTTCTAATGAGAAAAGGCCGAGGAAATCAGCTGAGCGTACCTCCCACTTCCCTTAATAAAAAGCTGCTGTTGGAGCAGGGTTCACAAAGCAAGTTTGCTTTGCTGGCCTAATCCACACAGCCTCATGGCTTCGTAATGCTGAGAATTAAAGAGATGAACATTCCCGTGCTGTTAATCTGGTAACAATAAGGCAGGGAGGCTGCAGCTTGCAGAGAGGGCAGCACGGCCACAGCTGGGCAGATGTTCGACTGCACGAGACACCTTATTGAAACACCAGGCTTGGCTCCAGCCTCATGTTTTTCATCCTGGTGAATGGAGCAAACCCTAAAGGTTCCAGGGAGCAGCTGATGGTTTTATTGCTGACACATCATGCTTTGGCACCTGGTGGCAGAGGTTGCCAGCCAGCTGGAATAACACTGCCTTGGATTTGGTGGCTTTTTTTTCAGAGCATCTCCTAATGACTTTGTGCTGGTATGAAAGGGTCCCCCTTGGAGTGAATGTGCCTATTTTGGAGGCCTGTGACATGCCATGGGGCTCTGTGGAAGAGGAGGGGGAAGCCAACACGACCCAGGCAGGGCTCTTTGCCCTTTGTCCCCTGCTCAGCAGGTCTCAGCCCAAGGCTGCAGCTCAGAGAATCACGGACACTGGGAATTATTGATATTGATCCACATCTGCAGCACTGTGAGACTGTAAAGCAAAGGTGGGTGGGAGCCCTGGGTGCTGTGTGCTCCCCGTGAACAACCTGAGCCCAATGGGCTCCACACGGCCGTGCTGGACCAGAAATTCGGGCTGGAAGCCAGAGCAGTCCAAAGGAACAGCCTCAGCACAGCCCATCCTCCTGCCAAGCAAACTGCTGCAGGGCCAGAGAGAGGAAAATGTAATTAAAACACCCCACAGGTTTGATTTCTATATAACCTCCTCCCTGCTGTGGTTTCCCACATCTGCTGACCATTTTTTCTCTCCCTGTCCCCTCTCTCAGTGCTGCCCAGCTCCCCTCTACCTTTCATAAGTTGCACCTAACCTGCAACCCCCTTCCCAAATCCGGGCGAGGGAGAGGTGCTGCAGCCAGGGCTGCTCCGTGGGGTGCCCTCAGCGTGGGGAGCATCGCTCCCTGCTGCACCCAGAGGCAGCCCGTCCCCCTGCTGCCACGCAGGACTCCACAGGCTTCAGCAGGTTTCGGGTCAGCTCCTGCGTGCCGGTCACTCCTGGGTGTCTAAATAGCTCCATTAATTGCACATGTGACAAAAAGATTGATGGATGAGAAAGGACCAGGCTCCCCCCGCCCCAATTAGTACTTCATCAAACACCGGACCTGCCCCTCAGGACAGCGCGGGGCTGGGTCGGAGGGGCGATCTGCATGCCTCTAGGACAGAGAGGTAATGGGCTGAGATTATCGGTCAATATTGAAATACAGACAAGATCTGAGCTCTTTCTGAATTGCCACTCAGCCTATTGTGGCCACGACGCCTGTGCCCTGGATCCCTCATTTTTTATCATGCTACATTACCCGCAGGCCTTTCGCATTCCCACACCACTTGACCTCTTGACTCTGTTATCTCCATCTTGGAGCAAACAAGAAACATTTTATTCCCACCAGCAAACTGTCATTCACCTCAGTGGCTCCTGCTGCAAGTTCTGGTCTTGCTTTGCTCCTGCCCCTCACCTGCCCCCTGGGAGCTCTGCCTTCCTGGGGTGGGAAACCCAGCCATAACACATCCCTCCATGCTTTCAGACCACTTGCTCCTTCTTACAGTGGCAGAGCAGATTTATGGCAAAATTTCTCTTTTTTTATTGCCCCCTCTCCATCACCAATGATTTATTCATTTCCTAGGTATCTTTCAGTCAGTCACAGAGATAAACAGAAGGGTCTGGCTGAGCACACCACCAGCCAACAGTCAGGTCGATGGGTGGTGGTAATTGCAATTAAGATAACTCTCATCAAAGCTTCCCTATTTGCTTTATTGCCTTCCTCCATGGCTGTAGATACCAACCCCAACTTGACCAAGAGAGTCTTGACCAACACAAATCATCCATCATGTTTAATTCTGCAGTTTATTGGCTTCCCACTGATTTTAATAAATAACCCAACACCTTCAGCACGTTGAGCAAATTCTGTAGGTAGATTAGATTAGGATCTTGCAGCGGGGGGTTTGGTAAGGTGCCAGTTGCCATGACTGGCTGCAACAGCAGCAGCTGAGCATCGCTGGGGTGCACACTGCCTTGTTGTGGGGTGAGGTGTGAGGTCCTCGTGGAGAATCTGCTCTTGGTGTGTTCCATGCTCACCTCTGCCCCATCCATGCCCCTACAGACAGCTTGGTGCTGCAGCTCCTGGGGCAGTTCCTAGGACCAGGCTTTGGGCCACAGCACCTGGTCCGTGCTCCGTTTGTAGCATTTGGGTTTTCATCCCTCAGTACACAGCATGGAGCTGAACTGCCCCTTGGTTTAGGACCCGCCCAAAAGCCTTTATGGGGCCATTCAGGTACCTGTGTGCTTTGTGGGCTCTACAGCATGAGGACAGCACTTGCAGTGCAGGGGACAGGGGTGACCCCGTTCCCAGGTGTCCACAAGGCAGAGGGGACCACATCGACACCCGCAGACAAATGACTGCAGCCATTGTAAGGCCTCGGTAAAGCCCTCATTGAAATAAATGGCAAAACTCCCAGAGATTTCAAAGGGATCAGTCCTGAATGTTTGCAATTCTCTCCTAGACTTATCATATATCCTCAGCGCTGTGTGCTATTTCCATAACAAGAGGTATGGCATTCCCTTACTTCCATGTTTGTTAAGTAACAAAGACAGATTTCAACGCTTGTAGCCTTCCCAAATTTGTCAGGCACCGAGCAGTCTCCCCCGGCTCCGTGCGAGCGCGTTCCCAAGCACCGTGCCTCGTTAGCGCCGTGATGGGACCTTGTTCGGATGCTATGAATATGCATCAGGGCTACGGTTGGGGTTTTGTTGGCATACACAGTGACTTTGTCATTTAATGGTCTCCAGGGCTGTTTTAATCAACATGCACATTTCGCGTGTCAGCTTATTTCACTCTGCTGCTTATTATTTTATTTACAAATATTCTGGCAAATGCTCAATTTTTTTCTGTCCCGTGCATTTGTGACTTCCTCCTCTCTCCTCTGTGCCCTTCTCAAGCCAGGGTCTGTGTTTTCCTCTCTTTGTCATGGGGAGGGATCGAATTTACCCTCCACTAAGCTTTGCTTTGCTTCGTTCCCCATTCCAAAATGTTCATCAAGCTGGGGAGGGGGAAAGGAGGGAGGGGTGCTCACCAAATAGGATTTACAGCAGCGTGTGGAGTCCCAGGCGCTGGGTTGGGGCGGTCTGGGCAGACACACAGACGTGCCAAGGCCACCGGGGATGTGCTCTGGCTTCTGGTGGGAGCTCTGAGCCCATCGCAGGGATACGGGAGTGGTGGTGGAGGGGCAGCACGAGGGATGCTCCCGAGTCCCTTTGTGGGTGGGTGGGAGGAAGATGGGTTTTACAGGGATGGTCTGGGCATGCCAAAGTGGAGAGTGGGGAGAAGAGTCCGTAAAGCCCTAAATGCACGCTCGTCCCTCTGCAAACACCCCCATCATGTCCAGTGCTTCCCCACGGGCCTGGGGGTGGGAGGAGATGCCTTTATGGGTCTTAGCATGAGCACTTTTCCTCCAAACACTCACCAGAGTTGGTGTTTTAAAGGAAAGGTGCCTGCCAGGAATTTGAAAATAAGTATTCAAGCCGTGCTCTTGGGCCTTGGCATGTTTCCCATCACAACTGCCAAGATGTCCAAACCTGAAACGAGCAGCACAGCATCTTTAATAATTCACCGATGGATGCTTTTAAAAAATGTGTGGTTTATATTCATGCCAGCACTGCCCCTCCCTCCCCTCTTCCCCACCTCCCCTTCCTCTCCTTTCCTTGCAGGTGGTCTATTTAATTTCAATTTCAAGCTGCTGCCTCCTGCTTTGGTTCAGCAGAATGACGTGTCTTGACCTATTCATTTCATGTTTCCAAAATCTTTTACATTTCCTGCCTCCTCCGCCCCCCTCCCCCTCAAAAAGAAAAAAACAATCCCAACGCGTAAAGCGAAGGATTTCCCTGGGTCTGTAGGAAATCTGGCCTCACTTATACCTGTAAAAATAGTTGTTCCCCTTATAGGAAATGGTGCGCATCAGCACCTGAACTTTGTTTTGTTTTGTTTTTCTGGTGAGTTTTGGATGAGGCTTTGCCTGATTTCTGTAAGGAATGGCCAATCTCCATGAGGGCTGCTTGGGCTGCCCATGGGGAGGACTTTGGTTTGCTCCATGGCAGCCCTGAGTCTTCCCCACTGAGACTCCCACCGAGATAAGGGCGTTGTGGTGGGCTCTGGGCAAACATGGGAGGAGCTGGTCTGTGTCCCTGGGAGGGTGCAAGGAGCACTGGGCGGGCAGGCATGGGCTGAGAGCAGGGACACAGGGACAAAGGCTGAGGCAGGAACCTGGCTGGACCCCTCCTGCCCACAGGAACCCAACTGCACCCAAGTCAGGAATCTCAGGATTTCTCTCCCCAAAGCTCGAATTTCCACATCTCAGCCGTCACCCATAGGTGGTTTTAGATGCCTTGCACCTTGGTCTTTATTGAGAAGGGGATCTGTGGCTGAGCAAGGTGCTGAACCCAAAGGGCAAAGCCAAGCTTCCCCTGCACACTGCCATTGATGTTGAGGGGAGGATGGGGAGGAGCAACACATGATGCCCTTTGGAAAGCAAAGATCTCCTTGGAGGAAGAGGACCATGGGCCCCCTCCTACTGGGGCCAGCCTGTTCTGAGCATGGGGGGCTTTGCTCCTTTAGCAGGCATTTAGCTGAGGCGGTCCTTGCTGTGTGGTGGATAGATAATGCCAAATCCCCAGTAACCGTTAGTCGTTCTAGTCTGTTGTAAACAGGTCTGTGTGCACGGACCCAACCCATGGTATGCACCTCTGCTGCTTCGGCAGCATTCATTTCTACTTGGAATGCCGTGAGTCAGAAGATGTTACCCTTTTTCTTTCTTCTTTATATACATTTGAATGTGGTTCTATGTGCCTGGAAATAGCAAGCTATCAAATTTGTTTGCCTTTTTTTAACAGAAAACAGGCAGAAAACAGGGAAATGGTTTCAAACTAAAAGAGAGATTTAAACTGGTTTTAAGGAAAAAGCTTTTCACAGGAAGGGTGCTGAAGCACTGGAACTGCCCAGAGAGGTGGTGGAAGCCCCATCCCCGGAGACATTCAAGGCTGGACCAGGTTCTGAGCAGCCTGATCGAGCTGTAGGTGTCCCTGTGCACTGCAGGGGAGTTGGACCAGGTGACCTTTAAAGGTCCCTTCCAACTCTAAGGATTCTGCGATTATCTGACACAATCAGTGCAGCAGACACCACTTGCCATCAGATACCACCAGCCCCTGTGCTTATGCTGCTGCAGCCCCCACAGCCCTGCACAACAGCACTCGGGGTGGGGGCGGATGTGCAGGACCCCCCCACGAGCAGGGGTAGAGCCACTTGAGCTTTGCTGTGGTCTGCGGTGGCCATGCGCGGGGTGTACGCCGCTAGGTAGCTTAACTTTTCATTTCCTGTGTGGTTTCATATTAGGTATGGTATGCATCACCAGATTTAATTAATGCACAAAGCAATGTTTTATGTACGTGCTGGACTTTCAGAAATAACCAGCGGGGAGATAAACACATCAGCAAAGGGTTTTCAGAGTCACCAGAGAGCCTGGCTGCCAGAGTGGGGACGTTTTGTTGCAGCTGATGTTGGATGTTCAGCATCTTCTGAAAAGCAAAGCTCCATTAGACTGCTCTGCTTTGGACCCCAAAGGATGCAAAACAGGAGTTGAATAATTTGACTGCAAAAATAATCCCATTCAGAACAGCATTGCATTCTGAAAGAAAGTTTGCAAGGCTGAAAAAGCAAAGCCCAGCGCTCCGGTCTGTGCTCAGGCTCACTGCTACCAGAAGGATGTTCCAGGAGTGACTTCTGCTGGCTCCTTGCCCTCCTCCCCATCATCTCCCTCACTGATGAGGTGCTGTGCTCCGTGATGCTCGCCTGCTGCACCGCTCCGTGACAGGGCTCTGAGAGCCCTGCTCCTGCCTGCCAGCTTTTCCTCGGCTTTGCAGCCGTGTTAATAAATGGGAGGGTCTGAAGCTCGCAGCAGTGTGAGAACAGTGTTAGCAGGGCCAGCAAAATTATTTCTTTGAAAAGAAGGAGGCATTTTCTTTTCAAACGTGTGTTCAGTGCTTGCTCAAAGGGGCTTTTGAGCCAGGGTGCAGAACTGCCACAGGAAGGAGTGGAGAGCAGAGAGAGACAGTGAAACAGAGCATAATTCAGCTGGGGTCATCTCGGTTTGAGGAGAGAAGGTTTGGGGATGATAAAAGTCCAAACATTAGCTGCTGAAGATAGAGAGAGGCAGTTTCTTCCTTTTTTCTGTGGTTTTGAAGGGAAAAATCTAACCTGGAAACCCATTCCGCCACCATCACCACCACTGTGTGGTTCAGATGCCTCAAGGATGAACATGGAACCTCAGCCTTTGAGTCCCATCCTTTGGGACCCATCATTGAGTCACATCATTTGGGATGGGCTCAAGGGTTGCATCTATACTGAATTATATCCATAAATAAGATGGCACAGCGTTCACCCTCTGTCCTAGAAAGCACTGGCCCAGCTCAGCTCACTTCATGCAACACACATTCACTGCTGCTTGGTGTTGGCTGATCCCACCTCACACCAGGAGATGGGTTACTGGCACAGGGCAGTGCTCTGCTGGGGCCTGTGCACACACAGTGAAGCAGGAAGAGCCATGGTGGATCACTGGCCCTATTTGTTTTCTTGATATGGACGTAATCAAGAAGAGCAGGTTCAGCGTGGCCATCTCCTCGCATCAGAGCAGACTCCATTGCTCACATATTTGTGGTCAATAGGAAGCATGGGAAGACTGGTTAAAAAGTTTGGGATAGGAATTCAAATGTCCATACACAAAATATAGAGCTTTCTGCTCAAAACCTGCGTCAGCATCCATGACTTCGGTCAAGTATGTAGATCATGGGTGCGTTTAGCCTCCATGTGGGGCTGGAATGGTAAATCTGGCACACGTGGGAGAAAAAGGTGTTTTCCTAAATTGGATAGGTGACTGGAAGTCAACAGTTCTGCAGGATGATGCAGCCGGAGCAGGGACCTCCATCTGAACAGGCCATGAGGTGCACTTAGGTCATGCCTAAATGACTGAGGTCTTCCAGAATATCCATGGGACGATGCCAGGGACAACGGAGGTTTCCTCCATGTGGGTCTCCGTGTTGGTGCAATGCTGATGCTCCTGACCATGAGGTTTTTAACTGCGACTGTCAGACTGGAAAGGGCTCAACTGAATCATGTTGGTGGTTTTCTGGGGTAATGCAGGGAACACTCTCCTAGGGGCAGGGATGCTTCTTTGTGCTATTACATCACACAAATCATACTTTTGGGTGCTGAGAAAAGAAACAAAACAAAACACAACACAGCGCAACACAACAAATAATAATAAAAAAAGCCCAACTGATGCTTTATCCACTAGATCTCATTCTTTCTTCTTATTCCCCAGTGGTGTGAAATTCTCAGAAATCCCACTAAAATGAAAAGTATGGATTTTATTGCCGTAATATGACAAGTTGTGTGAGTCAGTATTTCCCTCTTTCCCGGCAGAAACCAAGAAATGAATCCGTCTTCTCAATCATTAGCCCCAAACGAGGCTGTGGCAAAAATGAGAGTGATAAGATCAAACACATATGTGACATGGGTACTTCTGTGGATAGCTCGACTTACGGTAGACACAACATCTTCATTAGGGTCCATTCTCGGCGCATTTTCCTCCATCTGCTGGGCAGCAATCACTGGGCAGCTGCGGGATTTTCTTCTCTGCCAGGCAGAGGGCCTGCCACAAACAAGCTTTTGAGAAGTGCGTGCTCAGTATGACTCAGACTGAAGGAAGTGTTGTCTAGACGAGACCCCAGGTTTTTAAGCCACAGTTATGAGTGGGAGAAGTGAGAGAAGCCAAGTGGTGTCAGCAGCAGAGATGGACTGCAGAGCTGTGGGGTGTCTGCAGGCGCTGTATTGCCCTGGTGCTCGTGTGGCATTTCCTCCAAGGGGGGAACTGACTCTGCTGGGAGCTAACACGTCCTCGTACGTGCTGCCTGGTAAGGATGCAGGCTCTGGGACTGTCGTGCTCACAAAGCAGCTGAATCAGTTGCTGGTGGTGGTTTTGGACCAGATCAGCGCCAGGTCCGTCAGTGCCCTGTGTAACCCATCCCTGTCTGCGTGTCCTGAGCAGCAGCAGCACTGTGTGGGGATGAGGGCTGGCTTTGGCTGGATGCTGTGAGGCATGGAGCCTGTGCTCCATCAGGGCTAATTAAGGAGCAGTTGGAGTTCTTAGGTTATATTTGTCTTAAAAATATGAATGGAATTAAGGGAGATGCCTACAGGTTTTTCCTGCAGCATCTCTGGACTCCTGTCGTTTTGTTACCCCTTTCAGCATACAGAGCCAATGTATCAGGTGGTACAACATCTCTTCTTCTGAGTAGGGGTCAATTGGGGAAAAAAAAATACCAATATTTGCATGATGAAAGGGAAGAAAAGCTAAGCTGTAATATTTATGGGGCCGCTGGCTCACACCAGAAAAGGAACAAATCAGGGCCTACCCAAGGAAGTGGCTAACAAAGGGAACAGCTGGGCTGGGTCAGAAAATGGCTAACTACTTGCATTGCATGGGAGAAGTCATGCCTGCATGGCAAAAACAAGGTTAGGCTGTCTGTGGACCAGTTACACCGTTTCCTACTGAGCAGTGTGTATGTGCTGATGTCTAAAGGTGGTTAAGCATCAGATAAAAGGACCATGAACCCAAGCCTCTGCTGGTAATTTGGGACTGGGACTGCATTTTCAGCACCTTTTGAATTTCAGATAGCTGCTCAGATGAGACTGGACAGAGGGAAATCTTTCTACTGTGCACAGTGTAAAAATAATAAAAATAATCAAAGCTTTGAAGTCCCATCTGGTGTTTCCTGCTTCTGCCCGGTTTCAGTAGGGGAATGGATTTTCTTTCATAAACTCCCAATTGTAGTCAACTGAATGGAATTCTATGATTTTACTTGGCCGAGTTTCCAAGCCAAGTCAACTGCTTTGTTCTGAAGGACTGGAAAACTACTTGATCCAGCAGAGAACTGCCTTGTAGGTGTTGTCTCACTGCAGAGAATCCCTTTTCCTTCTGCGTAGGAGCAGACAGATGTATTTCTGGGTTAACAAAAAATCGCTTGAAACTTAGGCACGGTCACAAAAAAATGTCTGTAAAGCAATGGTATCTCCTGAGCCAAGTACCTTTTTGCTGCCAAATGCTGCTACTTTGAAAATCTTTGAAGTTTTCAGAGAGATCCACTAGGATATCTTTCAATACAAATGATTTTACACTACAGGGATGTTGTGAAGGAGTACATGGTGTGGAGAAGCAATTTCATGTGTCTCAAAGAGTGGCTGAGCATTTCAAGGGTAAAGAGACCACAGAGGTCATCTAACTTTATTCAGATTTATATTCTTGTGGAATTCATCTGACTTCAATTATTTTGTGCCTTACTCCTAGAAAGGGAATGTAATGTCCTTCCATTTCTGCCCCCATCCATCAATCTAATTTAATCTAATCTAGCCTAAACTAAAATAATGAAGATAGACAGCCCTTCGGAGCCAAACGCAATTAATTCATACACAGCTGAAATAAAATCTTTTTTTTCTCAGTTGAAATTTCCTCATTGTGTTGAACGAGACCTAAATTTTAGTCATAACTTTGGCAGAAGCAGGATATCACCTAATCCCATGCATATCACAAATACCTGAGTGTAAATAGAAAATGTGGGGCTACTTTTTCTGAGTCAAATAATGAAAAATCAAAATATTCCAAAATGCAATTCCAGAACCTTAGTCATTCATTGCTACATTAGATGTCCTAACAGGAAACTCTCAACAGATAATTTAGATTCACTTTTTTTTCCAGCTACCTAGTCTTATTACAGAGAAATACCCTTTCCTGTGCACTTTTCCTCTGAAGAGCTCGCCTGGTATCAGCACTGTAACAGAGCTGCACAGTGACAATGTGCAGGACTGACGGATTGTTTATCACAGGAAGAGGCAGTTTAATAATTCTGTGCAGAAACTCTTATTTCCAGTTCCGAGAATCATTTTCAGGTTATCTCATGTCATTTTGGATAAGCTCCGTGGCAGTACACCATGCGCGTCCCAGAGCATCACTCGCAGGCGAGGTGTTGGCTCAGGTGTGTGGGTGTAGTTACCCTGGTGTAACTCACAAACCTGAGCTGGAAAGGCAATCAGGAGGCCCCTGGTTAGCTGGGGTGGGCTGAAGAGGGCAACCCTTCAAGTGGGAGAGAAGGCAGGATTAGCTCCCAGGTCTAGAAATCAGGTAGAAATCCTCAGAATTCATACCACAGTGGACAGCGATTTCTGCAGGATCCCTCTCCTGGCCAGAAAAGTAACCTGGGACAGCTTCTGGTCTGACCCAGGTTCACTACTGCCCTGAGCTGTGTGGGATTAGGGTTCAGTCTCCGGTCCCAGCAGCAAACCCACCTCCAGCTGCCTCCTGGCTGTGCAGGGAGAGGTGGAGGTGTGGGATGCACTGAGCACGTGGATGTGGGTGGGATTTTGTTGCTTATTTTCTATGGAATGTTTCTACGGCATGGGTGTCCAATCTTTTAGCTTGCCTGGGCCGCACTGAGTGAAGAGGAATTGTCTTGGTCCATATATAAAATATGTAATATAGTTAATGGATGTAACTAACAAAACATTTTAATTTTTTATATTTTTTATTAAAATATTAAAAAAAGCAACAAAACCATAAAACTAGCGGGATATCTGACCTTGTTTTTGTGAAACCAACGCATCACTCTGGTTTGATGGCAGTGGCTGCAATTCTCACTGAGCTCTCGAGGTGTTCATCAGAGATTTTTTGCAAAATTTTACTCTTCCTGTGCTTCATCCTTGAAAACAGTTGTTCACAAATGTACATACTGCCAAAAAATGATGGTGTGAATAAGGAGTGACTGTGAAGGGAGGGATATTTCTCTCTGGTAAGACAGGGCTTATTGAAGTCTGATAGAGAGACATGGTCACATTTTTGAGCTGAATACCTGATTGCAACTCTGTACATTCCATCTGAAAATTTGCAGGGAATGTATTCATATAAACTGCAAATGGAGTCACAAATATACCAATAAACTGATAATTTTCTCAGCAATCATCTTGAAGCCTGTTCTCAAATTCCTTTATCCTAACAGACAGCAAGGCTGTGTATTTTTCACTGCTCCCAGGACTGTGTTCAGCCAACGTATCCCAACGCATGCAGTTATTGCATACCCTGAGCTAGCCCTGCCCTGCGCCCTCCCCGTGCCCTGGGCTCAGCTCAGGGCCATCGCACACCGATGTTTGGGTGCTGCTGAGCGATGGGGGCAGCCCAGGGCCGGGCCGGGCCGGGTGGGGCAGAGCCGCCGCCATGATGGCGCGGGGCAGGGGTAGGCCGCAGTGCGGCTGGGCCGGGCTGGGTGCGGCCTGCGGGCTGTGGGGTGGACATGGCTGATTTTGGGCATGAGTAATAATGGGATGCTGCATGCGTGTGTGTTATAGGACTGCCCTGGGTATCTCAGGCACTTCATCCTGAGCACAGGTCTCGCCATGGGAGATGCTGTGTAAGGAAAGAGAAAGTCACTCTGTGCTCTGCATGGGGAAAAGCACAAGCTGGACCCCACACCTCAGGTGGAATTGCATCTAGAGAGATAAATCTCTCAAATTTACAATAACTGTCGCAGATTTACATGAAAGGACTAAGGTTTCCAGTCCTGTTCTCTGTATTTAATAGGAAATCTCCTTGTGGAAGGTGAGGGATGGGAGAAAACCTGAAATCTTTGGCTTTCCAAGGAAAAGCCTGTGTGCTCTGCCTAGACCATGACCCCTGTGAGCTCCCAAACCGCCCAGGAGGGTTTCCTGAACCCTCGAACTGCAGTGGGCTGTGCCATGCCCCATGGAAAGCCCTCACTTTCTTGTTATCCCCTTTTTGTTACTTTTGCTCCCTTTTATTAGTAGGAAGCCCAGCTGTACAATCTCTCCCATCTCAGCGTAATTGCATTAGACACTTGGAGGCTGTCGGATTGCCATTCAGGCTGGTGTATAATGAATTTACTTGACATGCAGAGGTCCTTATGTCACGAAGGGTTTTCTCATTATATCTGAGCCTTTACTTGTTTATCGAGAGCCTCCACACCCTCACCCTCTCCCTGCTCAGGAGCGCTGCAGGAAGCTGTCGTGTAGTGCCATATTCATCGGAAAAGGCACAACTGGCAGTAACTTTTACCCAGTTTGATCTGCAGTATGCTGAGGGTAAGGATGGGGGTGGGAAATGAGCCCTCCTTGGTGCTGCCTCCACCAACAGCAGCGAGCCCTGAGCTGGACCCCAAAACCTCAATATTTCGAGCTGGAGCTGCTTGGGGCTCTGGGGTTTTTCTCTCGCGAAGCAAACTGGTAAAGGGGGATAAAACCAAAATTACAGACGTGTTCACCCACAGGGCTCAGCCCTTCTCCCTGCCCTCAATCCCTTTAAGGGTGATGTGGAGCTGCTTGGGTTTAAATGCAGTGTCTGTAATGTCTGCTGTGAATGTCAGCATAGATGGGACAAGGAGGGCAGAGACATTATTTTTAACTGGAAGAGTAATATTCTTTGTAACATTATGCTGGGACACCTGCGTTTTGTCCTAGTAGGATTACACAGTATTTGCACTCAGTGGGTGAAACGCTGTCCCAGAGGCATGGCCTGGGCTGGGTACCCTGCTGGAGGCATCAGCCGGTCCCAATAAACCTGTGACACTGATAGCGTGGAGCCTTCCTGCCCGGTCCTCGCTGGGTCCTGGGCTCGGCTGCTTCACAGCTGTAGCAGTGCTGTGCAAAACCGCACGGAGAGCCACAGAAAGGAGGCAATGCCCCATCCTGCTGCTGGGCCTGTTACCCTGGAGAAAGGTCCTGCAGCTTGAAGCGATCCCCAAAGCACCGCTGACAGGCACACACGTGTTTTAGCAGTGCACGTTTTAGCACAGCACGTGTTTTTGCAAAGCACACATATGTTTTAGCACAGCACACACGTGTTTTTGCACACCAGCTGTTCACAGCCCCCTTTGCCTTGCAGAGGGAGCCAGAACCCCTCACTGGGCTGCACAGGGCCACTCCAGCCCCTCACATGGATCCCTTTGCCGTGGGCTCGGGGCCATGTGCTGTGGCTGCTGCCCCGCCGCGGGGCTCTGGCTGCTCCTGGCTGCAGCGAGGCTGGGCTGGGAGCGACGTCTCACATGAATGAGATAAGAGAAGACAAAGCAAACGGGGAAGAAAGGAAGCTTGTAGCTTTTCAAGTTCAATGAGGCTTACCAGGCTTTCGGGGGCCTCTTCAAATCAGAGGCCGAGTTAAAAGAACACGCAGAATTCAAAGCCTGTCCTTTTCCAGGCCCTCTGTCGGCTCTGACAATCCTCCCAACTCATGTTTCCTCTTGTCTCCCCTCCCTCCGCCTGTGCCGGGACAATTGGGGACACACCCGCAGCCCTGCGCTGCCCGGCGCTGCCCTGCAGCAGGTGTGCGGCCATGCCCCAGTCCCAGCGTGGGATGCACACAGCTGTCAGCGAGTGGTGGGCAGTGCCAGAACGGGGCACAATGGATCCCCATAATCCTCATCGCCCAGAGCAGCCTCACCCCAGAGCAGCACAGCAGCAGGGGTCACACCAGACATTGAAGCAGCCATGCCCACCCCACGGCCCGCAGGCCGCACCCGGCCCGGCCCAGCCGCACTGCAGCCTACCCCTGCCCTGTGCCATCATGGCGGCAGCTCTGCCCCGCCCAGCGGCCCGGCCCCGGGCTGCCCCCATCGCTCAGCAGCACCCAAACATCGGTGTGCGATGGCCCTGAGCTGAGCCCAGGGCACGGGGAGGGCGCAGGGCAGGGCTCGCTCAGGGTATGCAATAACTGCATGCGTTGGGATACATTGGCTGAACACAGTCCTGGGAGCAGGGAGAAACATGCAGCCCTGCCTCCTGTTTGGATAAAGGAATTTGAGGACAGGCTTCAAGATGATTGCTGAGAAAATTATCAGTTTATTGGTATATTTGTGACTCCATTTGCAGTTTATATGAATACATTCCCTGCAAATTTTCAGATGGAATGTACAGAGTTGCAACCAGGTATTCAGCTCAAAAATGTGACCATGTCTCTCTATCAGACTTCAATAAGCCCTGTCTTACCAGAGAGAAATATCCCTCCCTTCACAGTCACTCCTTATTCACACCATCATTTTTTGGCAGTATGTACATTTGTGAACAACTGTTTTCAAGGATGAAGCACAGGAAGATTAAAATTTTGCAAACAATCTCTGATGAACATCTCGAGAGCTCACTGAGAATTGCAGCCACTTCAACTGAACCAGAGTGATGCATTAGTTTCACAAAAACAAGGGCAAATATCCCACTAGTTATATGGTTTTGTTGCTCTTCTTTAATGTTTTAATAAAAAATATTAAAAAAAAATAAAATATTTTGTTAGTTAGATACATTAACTGTATTATATATATTTATATGCAGCCCAAGACAATTCCTCTTCACTCAGTGTGGCCGAGGCAAGCCCGAAGGTTGGACACCCCTGCACTGGAAGGTTTCTTGTGCTGGCAGCAATGGGGAACACAGTCTGGGTCCTTGCAATCCCAGATTTTCTGCAGGAGCCACTGCTTTCTGGTCTACTGATGGGGAGTGCTGGGAGGGATGCAACCGTCTCACAGAATCATAAAGGCTGGAAAAGACCTCTAAGATCACCCAGTCCAACCATCCTGTCTCTTAAGCCACTTTGTGAAATGGCATTGTGACTTTTTCACTGCAAAAGAAGCTAAATGCATCAGAGATGCTTTGAGAACTAAGGGCCCAGCAGTGCTGTGCTGTGTGGCTTAGATGGACCCGTGTCCTGCTGCTCATGTGCACGGTACAATGGGCTGCATGGCTATTGGGAACATGGGGGGCCAGCTGCACACCCAGCCCTCCTCCTCGACCGTGCACAGGGCTCTGCACAGCACTCCTGGGCACATTGCTATGGTCACCCCTCCTCTCCTTAACCAACCTTACAGAAAAGGGAGGGACGAAGTGTCCCACCCTCATTCCATAGGCTGCCTGCTGACACCCACTGTGTGCTGTGACATTCTATCATGGCTTTCCCATCCTCTGCCGTGGATGGGCAGCAGTGGGGACATCCTACATTGACAGACCTCAGTGCTGGAGGAGCACAAGGAGCGCCAGGGCTCAATAATGGTGACTTGAGGAGGAAGTATGATGTTGCTGTGCAGCTGGCTGGGACCCAAGTAGCAAAGAGCTGCCGTCTCTTTTCAGAGTTGCCACTTGTTTTATTATTTAAACAGGTCTGTAAAAATGTCACTCAAGCACTGTGCCTCCAAAGCCCCAGCAGAACGACAGGAAAATGTACATGCCAACCAGTGGCACTTTTCAGGACGCTGTCAATGAAGCCAGCAGCTGCAGGGTCCCTCTCCCCTTGCAGCCATTCAGAGGGGGTGGTGGCAGAGCGATGTGACAATCCCAGTGGGTCCCCAAAGCAGCGGCCCCGTGCGTGAATGCAGCCAAGCTCCATCCCCTTCGCTGCGCAGCCCCATTGAGCGCAGCCTCTGTGGTGCGGGGACACAGAGGTGGATTGTGCCCCATGGGCTCAGCTGTCAGCGGCCGGCCGGGAGGTGACAGATCCGGAGCAGCTCCGCCGCTGACATGAGCAGAGAAGTGTCACTGACCTTGTGTGGCCCTTTGTCACCATTGTCTCAGCTCCTCTGAAAAGAAACCCTTGGTCTTGTTCTTCTCCTCCGGGCTGGGAAAGTGATTATTATTATGTCCTGGCCTCTGGCTGATGGAAATATGTGCAGCTTTTGTCACCCGTTTCTCCATCGTGAGTGCATTCCCCTCCATTTGCTATTCAGTGTGAATGTGGTGTTCAGTGAAGGGGTGGAGGTGGGGGGGTTCCAGGGGTGGAGCAGAGCACCTCACCCTGCCCCATGGATCCCCCCACACCTCTGGCCCCATGGCTTTTTAGAGTTGCTCTGAAGTTGATAGAAATGCAAAGGAAACCAGAAGAAACCCTCCCTGGTGCCAGCAGCATCGCAAGCTGAGACAGAGGGGTGGTTCTGCTGCTGGGTTCATCGCTTTGGATGTTCAACAATCCTGGAAAGTTGTTAGGGGGGCTCCTGTTCTCCCACGTTCCCCTGAGCCATGGAGCAGAGTTCCAATAAACGGGGAAGATTATGCTTCTACTCCTTTTTGCTGTTGTTCGGTTGTATATGGTGATCTTTTAATCATGGTTTCAGTGTAAGTGCTGCCACGAAGGAGGCATAGATGTGGAATTACATACATTGAGAGAGAAGGGCTGGACTGCCATGTGAGCCTGGATGTGATGTATTCAGCTGGAGCAGTGTGAATCAGGCTGTGGGTGGATTAATGATAATGGGTTGATTAGCTAATTGGTTAATTGGCTGCTGGAGCTGCTAACGCTCTTGTTGGACACAGTGTCAGTGCCAACTTAGTGGCCACAAAGCTCCTTAGAAAGGTGTTTTCCCTATGGGGACTGGTATATCAAGTGGGAACTGACGGGAGCAGAGATCAGCCAGGCAGGGGGACCTCACCGAGGTATGGGCTGCAGACCCAGTGGCAGATGTGCACAGTTGGGGCACCCCAGCACTGCCACCATGCCATAGCCACTGCTAGGCCATGGGGCTGATGGGCTGCGTCAGGTCCTGGTGACTGCATCATTCCTAACATGATGTGATGCATTCGGCACTGCAGTTCCTCCGTTGGACGCTTTAATTCTGTCCAAGAGAGGAAGATGGAGCTCCTGCCCAGTGTCACTGCTGGGCACAGTGGGGACAGCATGTGGGGGATGCAGCAGCCCCAGACAGGAGAGGATCAGCCCAACAAAAGCACTCTGAGAACAGCAGCACATATAAAACAAATCTTTCCAGTGAACGATCTTGGCAAATCTCAGCACAGGAGCAAGCCAAGGCAGGCAGATAGATGTAGCATGCAATGAAAAATCACATCGGGGAGCTGCAGGGGGACCTCCAAAAGGCAGAGCTGCCAAAATCCCAACCACAACTGTGCTTCACTGCCATGGTCCTGTGCTGTGTCCCCACTCAGCACACGGTGCTCCTTTCGGTGAGGAGCAACTGCTGTGCTTGCAGCCTGCTGGGAGCAAAGGCAGCGTTTGGAATAAATCCGTGGTTATAGCAGTTCTGCTCATGTTGTAGTGCCGGGGGAAGGAATGGACTTTAATGCCAATGCTCCTGATTTCTGCCAGCCAGGAGAAGGATCAGACGAAGATCTGAGAAGCAAGTGTCAGTGTCCTTCTCAAAATGAGGTCAGGGAAAGCAGTTTGGGGCAAGCAAAGCACTCAATGTGAGTCATTTGGAGAAAATCCTCCTGTGGGATGTTTAGGATCAGCTGTGCCACCTCCCCCAGCTGCAGGCTGCCAAGGGTTTGCGCTGCTTTGCTGCTCCACATGACAATCTCAGGCCTGGACAGCTGCTTTATAGACCAACAAAATGCAAAATGAAGTCAGGTGTCACTGCCAGGCTGGTCACCAGTTGCTGGTAGTGGCATCCATAAAATAGCTATGGTTGTGTAAGAGACCTCAAGTGTCATGTCTGACTGCTGCAGTGGCCTCGTGGTGGTGGCTGTGGTGTGTTTGCCAAAAATCGCCCCATGAAATTTGGGGTTTCACCTCCAGCAGAGCAGGACTCAGGCGCAGTGCCATCTCCTTGGGGTGGCTTTGTTTAAAGGCTGCGGACAGCCGGTCCCTCTAAATGCAGCTGTCCTGCAGCAGATGGCTCGGATCTGCAGCTCGGGTGCGCTCCCCCAGAGGTTACAGACACCATCAGCTTTTCTGAGAGCAGGAGTGCAGCTTGCCCTTTTCCTCCCTAAATTCTTCTGCGTTGTTCTGGAGGTAGTTGTTATCATTAGCAGAGGTCGAGCCATGCTCAGGGGTCTTCGCTATAACCATTTATTCTCTGGAGAGTATTAAAAAGCCACAGGGGAGATCTCTGAGTGAGCCCTGTCCTCAAAATCGTGCCAGGGGGTGGAGTGATGCCATGCACCATCCATGGGGTGTGTGAGCTCAGCACTTCTTTAAAGCCACACAGATGAAAGCAGGGATCAGAGCAGCCTGTGGATGCAGCTCTTCATTTACATGAAAGCTCCAGTTTCCTTTCCCACAGTCTGGAGATGGATTTTCCTCCTCTGCTGCAGTGACAGTGTGGCCATAACCTCAGTGAAGTTCAGAGAAAGCGGTCGTGAGGGTGAATGACTTTTGGAAGCTGGCTTGGGCTTGTTTGGGTATCTTGGGTCATGGAATTTGGATGTGAAGTGTTTGTTCCTGCGTTCTGTCAGAGTCTGGGAACAGCACTGGGTGGGGATTTCCCTCCTTCCATAGCAGCAGGGGCTGATCCACGCGGGTGGTGCTGAGCTCCTGCTCGCTGCCTGCTGTCAGCAGCCGCTGCACTGTGACTCTTGGTGTGGCACCTGCTGGGAAATGTCCCATAACTTGCCCTTGCTGTGGGGCTTTTCAGTAGTCTGATCAGCAGGGAATCAGCAGTCTGACCTGGGTTCTGTCTTTGCCCCAAGGAAAGCTCTTCTGGGTTGAGGCTGGCGCTGGGATGCCCAGGAGGAGCTCGCATCTGGCTGCCCGCAGTGCTCTGTGAATAACAGGGGTCGTTTCCTTTCCAGCACTGTTGGTCTTTGCACTTAACGTGACATTTTTTACAAGGGCTATAATCATGAGGAGAGCCAGAGATGCTGAGGAGCAGGCAGGTCGTTCCTTGCAAGCGCCAGATGATATACGGTGTATTATTAACAGGGCAATACACTTTCTGCAGAAACCGAGCAGGGTTTCTTATGAAACCCATGAGTTTGATCTCCACCAGGCCAGCTCTTTTTTCATGTTTGTCAGTTCCAGCGAAGCAGAAATATTTCTGCTTCCTCGTCTGTAATAAATTCAGATAGGGCTCGTGCTGGCTGGGAGGCTACAACTGAAAGACGTTCCTGCAGTGACTTTGAGAGCAGCTGAAAAGAGGGACCCGAGCAGATTGCCAGGCAATCAAACAGCCCCAAGGTAACCTATGCTGGGAGATGTGCTCTGCTCTCTCGCTGGTGCCCATCTTCTCTTTCCTCTCCCAGCGTCAGTGCCGTCTGCCAGATGGCTATTATTTTTTACAGGGCTACAGACAATTATACCTGTCAAGGGCATGCCAGAGCAGTTAGCATTTATGGCGGCAGGCAGATTACCTTCTAAATGTTAATAGCAGACACAGACATGGTAACTTTGCTGCTCAAAATCCTTATTAGATGACTGCTTTGCAATGCCAAAGGGATGCTGTGAGGTCCACAGATGCCCAACACAGTGCAGTACAGGCAACATGCGCGTGCATGGGTGGTTGTTACCCACTTTGTCACCACGTGTAAGCGAGGTGGGGTCTCCACCACTCACACATGGCAGAGTTGTGCAGGAATCAAGCCCAGAGATGTTTCCTTTCTCATGATTCCCTGAGCAGGGTCACACCTGCAGGTATCAGGTGTTGGGCATTTAGGCTTTGGGGGAGATTTCTGTTGACACTATGGCCAAAATGGATATGGCGACCCACAAGGTTTCCAGTTCCCACAGCTGCTTGCCTGTGTTTGAAGGCCACTGGGTTTGGGTGGCTGTCAGGAGACTGGGAGAGGCAGCACCACACAGGGCTGTACTCTGGGTGATGTGGGACGTGGGTCATGCCCCAGGGCTGCCAGCAAGCTGGAGCCCTCTTGGGCTGGGATTGCACAGACATCAAAGCAGGAGCTGTCTCTTTGAGTTTGTTTGATGGCACCTGGCACAATGGGGCTCCACCACCGCCTCCACCTGCAGCTGGAAGGAGAAAAATCCCAAACTGCTGTTGCTTGAAGTGGCTCAGAGACATACATTCACACCAAACCCATCCACCTGCTTCAGATTCAATGGAAACCATTCCTAATTTTGTGAACCAGAACCATTTTTGGACATAATGCTGGTGTTTGCTTTAGGACCCTACGCACCCAGTACCTCTCAGCCCAGCCCCGAATACTGCTGGGATGTAAATTCTCATCCCAGCACTCAGCAGTGTGCACTGCATCTGGGTGAGCCAAGGGGAGACCACTGTTGTCCCATTGGGTTTGGGATCATTAAGGGAGCAATGGCTGAGGCTCTCCTCATCTCTTGCTGGAAGTGCTGATCTGAATGCTGCTCATCCTCGGCCCCAAGGGGACAGCCCTTTCCCATGGTCCCGGGGAAGATGACCTAAAGTTCTCACAACAAAATCCCTTGGCTTTTCCTGCTGGGCTGCAGCCAGGCTGGCCGGTGCGTACTGGGGAGCCCCAGGCCGTGCTCGGTGCCGAGGGCTGTTGTGCAGACACGGGGTGGGATTTGTGACTGTTGACTGTGGGGAACAGCAGTGGTTAACAGCAGGGGCAGCTCCAACCCTTTCTATTTATTCTTTCCAAGGACATCTGTCCTCCCCCAGCTGAAGGTAAAGCAGAAATGAAGGCTGTACCGGAGACTGTATTTCAAGGAAAAACGGCAAAATGGAATGAAAAGATGAGTAGTTAAAATTTTCTGTTGTTCAGGTCTCCTATTTCTGCCCTTGATGTGTCAAACAAAAGGGAGAGGTGAGGGGGGGTTAGCAAACCCTGGGAGGGGGTCCCCAAAACCCAATTTCTTTGACACTAATTTGGTTAAAAGAATGAAGAGGTTCATTGCTGATTCCTACATCTGACTGCGTCCCTAAGCACAGGGAAATCCCACACCGAGGTCAGTGCTGAGCAAGCACCGCTCCGCCTGGGCCGTATTCTGCTCTTGGTTACTCCAGCACAAGCAGAGAATGGCTCAGCTCAGGTTGGTGCAATGGGTGAACCAGGGCATCCCTGCCAGGGGCGTTTGGCTCTGCAGGGTCTTGGTTCTCATTACTGTGCCATGCTCCATGTGTGCCCACCTCATCCAGGGGTTCTGAAAGCATGGGTTAGGTAGGCCTGGGAGAGCCAAGAACTGCTTTGAGCAAATAGGTGCACACAGGGCTGTGCTGTGACTGCCTGCAGTCAGCTCTCTAAATGGGAAATCCACTTTCCAATATTCATAGGATAATGAATGAGCTGGGCTCTGACATGGGCGTTGGGCTGACAGATAGGCTGCTGAGCATCAATGCAGCCATGGTTACTCACCGAAACCCAGCTCTGCTCAGCTCTCCAGAGCATTTCTGGCCAGAGGGATAAGTTAATAATATCACACGACTGTGAATCATCATCTCAGGTGCTGCAGTGTCAGCGTGAGTGCTGCCTCTTGATTACATCAAGGGAGGGATTGGCCTGGCCGCACCAGCTGAGCTCCATCCTGGGGGAGGAGGGAGCAGGGAAGGCTCTGAGGACTCTGGCGTTCTCTAGAGGGAAACATTATTGGTGCAAGACGTTAAGACAATGCATTAAGAAATAGAGACCTGCAGGAATAGTGAAAAGAAACCAAATGAATATGTTTGCATAGAGCCCATCTGTCTGTTTGTGAGTGTGAAGAGACCAGCTCTCAATGTCAGCCGTGAGTTACAAGGATCAGTTTGTTCTTTGGACTGCTCCAGGGAGAAACTCCTAGATTTACTCCTTCAGATCCTCCCCCACAGCTCTGTGTAGAGCCCAGCTTGGCCCCAGCAAACCAGGAGGACCCAGGACCAGTGCTGAACCTTTCAGGCCCTGGGCATGACCATAGCTGGGGTTTTCCTTGGCACAAAAATGTGAGGTGGACCTTCTCCATCTGAAAACCCAGCTGAAAAACTCAGCCTCACATCATACTTTCATGGCCAAGGCCCAGCCAAGAGCCCACATGAGAGCTCCTTCATTAGAGGGGATGCTGCTCTGACTCTGTGTAACGACGTGGGTTCTCTTAACCAGCCATACCTCGTGGGGAATGAGTGGGATTTCCGGGGCTCAGCATTTCATCCAACTGCCAAGACCGATGGTTTCCGATGGCATTTGACCAATTGATGCTGGTATTCCTGACTTTTTGTTTACCTGCTGGAATGTTGTGTTGTGTTTTTTTCCTAACTCTCATTCAAAAAATGGCTGGAAAATAAAGCATGCATGAAAAAGGGAAGAAAAAAAGTCTTTTCAAATACACCATAAGCTTTGTCAGCCCCCCAGGACTAAACAAAGATGTGACAACTTGGGCTCCTTGGGTCACTCAGAGCACAGCAGGATTTACTTCAGGAGTAGAACACCTTTCACCACCAAGCTGGAAGACGCTGGGAGTGTCCCTTGCTTTTCTGAAATCCATGGACATCTAAATTCACTGAAAATTAGGTAAATAGCAAATTTTCCAATGGCTTGGGAAGCTTTGAATGGTTTGATGTTTTAGTTGATCCTCTCATTTTAATGGAGACCTGTGGCTCGGCAGAGGCAGAATTCAGCTTTTATTTCTGCAAGGACATTTGATATGGTCACCGTGGGAGCCCTTCCAGCTCAACATTTAAAGTGGGATTTTAAATATAAGAGACTACATCCAGAAAAGTGCAGAAAACTCCAAATCATTTTTGGAGCTGAAATGAGCAGTCACAGTAGCTATGAGGTACCATCTGCATCCATGTTAGAAGGGATTTTAGTGCTCTATTAAAAGAGCCGGTTGAAGCAATCTCACATTTTTGTACATTTCATGAAGGATCTCAAATTCCAAATTTTGATAACAAAAATAACATCTCATTCCTCATTGGCAGGGTGGTGGGAACTAGATGATCTTTAAGGTCCCTTCCAACCTAAGCCATTCTATGAGTCTGTAAGACCGACCTATTTTCTTTGTCTTTTTGATTTTTATCATTTTTAGATTCAAAATAATGAATGATTGGGTGCAAAAATAGGGAGGAACATCCAGACCTGTTTATCACTCCTCACTGTTTCTCAGGGCTCTGCCCAGTGCCCTCAATGCAATGAAGCCTGAGAAAGGCAGCACATCTCTCCTTTGCATATCAAACCCTCGCATTGCAGAAAGCACCTGTGGAGATTCACTGCTCTGAAAGCACTGAGTCAAACAGGAGAAAAGCCCTTTGAAGAGCAGCAGCACATCTCTCCCTTTGCCACGTTGCCAGGTGGTGCAGACAAGACATGGAAATGCCATGAAGCTGCCAGGTACAGAGGTAAGCACTGCTGCTCTGTGTGCTGTAACTTGCAAAATCTCAGCACCCAGCCTCAGTTCCTCTCTAGCTGAAAAGGCTTCTGCAAAACCTTGGCTAGAAAAGCAGAGCAGCCTTGCTGTGCCTGCAGCTTCTGCTCACAACTCAGCAGTCCAGCTTGCTCCCCTTTGGAAGTTAATGGTTAATGCACTAGTTACCCGTCCCAAAGCACCTGGCCCAAGGAGCACAGCAGCTCCCACAGGCAGGTGTTTCCCTCTCCCTGTGCTTGGCCCTACAGGTTTGCTCACTAGATACATGAGCACACAGGAAAAACACCTTTTAGTTTTGCACACAGTCAATGCCATCTCATCTACAACCATACAAACAGCTGCTGGGTTGATTTCCTGCAGTCATTCTGTGCATCACTAAAATGCAGGTGGCTGCACAGTTTGAACCAAGCATTACACTGAGCTTTGGTTGCATTTTTCCTTATTTTGCAAGGCTAGAAATGAACACCACCCATCCCCTGGGCACAGACTGCTACAGGGGTGTGTGCTGTTTGCCCACTCTGCTTGGCACATTCATTGGGCACAAGGAAAACACTGTGCCCCTTCCATGGGGAAGGCAGTTGGTCTTTTCTTGGGACACTTCAAAGAGATGGTTTGGACAAAGAGTGATAGCTCAAAGCAAGTAAAAGGGATTACAGGTCCAGGAACCCGTACCTGAAGGAATGGTTGAAGGTCCCATGGTTGTTCATTCTGGAAAAGAAAGAGCCTATGATACACTCCTAAAATAAAGAACGGCCTGTGGAAAAGGCACAGCAAATCATACCATCTGTCTATGGAGGAGAGAAATCCTGGCCTTCCACTTCAGCAAAGATCAAGGTGAGTGCCAGGATAAGCAGCAGAAAGAGCAGCAGCGCATGGGCGGGGTGCATGAGGAGGACAGAAGGCGTCCACCACCAATGGTCCCTTTTCCCCATAGTGATGCAATCAACCAACCACCTCATTTCTGAAGCCCACATCTCAGCCTGACTTCTTTTCCAGTGACCATTCTGCTGCTGGGGTTGCCCTTACTGAGTATGCTTATCAACACAGGTCAGTGCTGGTAGAGCTTTCCCTTACTCTAATGGACATTTTCATTGAAAGGCACCTAACACATCAGCACAAGGAAGGGTACCGCCATTCACTCCATTTGTCATTTTACAGCTGGTGCCAGGAGGTAAATCCAGCAGGCCAGGGAAGAGGATTAATTTGTTAATGAGTGAGGAGGGAAGGTCCTGCAGCAGAGCATTGCTGGAGGAGGCGGCGGCAGAAGGGGTCGTTAGGGAAGAGCTGTTCCAATGATGCATGAGATAAATGCGGCGATGGATGGATGCTGCTCCGAGTCAGACGATGAAGTATGTCTCAGAGACACAAGGGCCTCCTAAAGGAATCACCATGATGTATTCAGGGTTGGATTTTTCAAAGTCACCGAAGGGCAATTTCTTTGGAGTTTTTAGTCTAATGTATTGGTTTGCTTGAAAAAAAAAAAAAAAAAAAGGAAAGAAAAGAAACCAGAGTTAAACAACAAAGAGAAGACAAACAGGCAGTGGTAATTTAAAAGCACTGAGAGCTACATACTCATTTTGAAGAGAAGGGCTGATTTTCCAAAGCTCAAAACAATGAAGCACCCAACCTCAGTCGTATTTCAGGGGAATGTCAGCACCTAACTCCCTTTATTTAACATTGAAACCCAATGAATTTCATGTCAGGCTAGTTCTCTGTACAGAAGAACACGTAAAAACATTTCCAGAGGATGTTTAGAGGCATAACACGGGGCTATAACAAGAAATACATGGCCATTTAACATACAGTGATAATTGTATTATACAGCCGTTATCGACAGCGACTGACACGATGTCCAATTACAGAGGGGGAAATGACATCTCGAGCAGCTTAACAGCTACGCCGTTAAATACGGTCAGTCCGTGCCTTGGGAGAGTTATTAAAGTGGCAGAAATTAATGTTAAAATAATTGATCGGCATTTCCTTAAGATGCAATAATATTCCTGTAAATCTCCTTTAGATAAGAGGAACAGACCTGAGCCATTAAAGGACTTTTGGTATATGTGCAGTGAGGGTGACTCTCGATGAATAATGAATGGCTCTGGGTGACTTGTTGTTATGGCTCTGATATTGCATGATATTAACTTTTAAGGCATGTCTTCAGAACTCGGAAACTTTATGGACTCCTGTGTTTTATGATCTTGTAACCTCAGGTCCTTCGTGCTGGAGCCTTTCTGTTCCCCAGTGATCACCAGGCTGCTGGCACTGCTCCCCGCCCGCACCGTGCTCTCCAAATCGGCTTCCCTAATAGATGTCACTTCTCCTGGGCTGGAATGGAACCACTTTAGACCATATTTCCTCAGACATAAAAAGTTATCTAGGGCTTTACTGTTCCTAAGTGATGTGTGCACATTAGCTAATTAATTAATCTTGCTGAGTAGCATATTAATTTCTTTTAATTTCCTACCCGACGTGACAGGTAGCATTTCCCTGAACCGAGTGGTGGTCTAGGGGAGGATTTGCAGATTCAGACTTTCAAAGTCAGCCTGGGAGTTTTGCTCTGCGTTGTTCAGCAGCACACACAGACTCTTATCTTCACAAGTAAGGGGTGCATCCTCTCTGCCGACAGAATCATCACAGTATTTTACTTTTAAGTGGTCTAGGAACTTACCCCCTGCTTCCAAAGATGCTTAAAGCCACGTGGAAAAGAGGGTGGAGGTGCCTCAACCCAAGTCCGGTGTGGCACCCCAGACCCTCTGCTTCGGGCTCATAGACCCCTTTTTGCAATCCGTGCAATCAAAGCTCTGTTCCTTGGCGCACACAGAGGTACTTTGGTCCTCTCTGAAGACCAGCCTTGCTCTGAAGCTTTCCAGGCAGCTCCTCCCAGAAATTCAACCCCACAGATGCATCCACCCCACAGGTGGGCATGCCTGCCTGTCCTGCTTTTTGCTTCTGAAGCTCATATCACGGGAGGGACGTGTACATAGGTGTAAGTATTCTGAAGGATCATATCAATGTAGTTGTACCTACTTCTGGAAATAGGTTGGGCCATGGCAGACTTCAGAGGGGCCGGGAGCCAATGCCCCAGTCAAGGATGGATGCCACCCCTGGACACTGCTGGGGTGAGGTTCCCCGCCCTGCACACAGCACTGCCATGCCCTGTGCGTGGTCACTGCTCCTCTGTGCTGCTCCCCCCAGCCACGTTCCAGGGATGAGCAGGAGCTGCTGTGGGGGAATGTGGCTCTGTGCAAAGCGCTCAGCTCTGGCCACGGCCTTGGCTCAATGCAGGACAGCCCATGTGTGCCCCCACAGCCCCCAGCATCCTGAGGAAGAAACCAGAGGGGGGCACAGACACAGCCCCAGGCCTCCAACATGGTTCATGAATCAGCAACAGGCACCCGAAGGAACAGCATGGCTAACTCTGAGCTTGAGTGTTTCCCTTATCACTGTTCTGTGGCCACCCCAAGGACTCCAATTTTAAGCAGGACCCAAGATGTGCGTGACCTCACAGCACCCTGCCTCTCGCTGGGAGCAGCACAGATCAGCACCGTGTGCTGTGGTTCCCCCGGTGGGGTGGGCTGGCCCTCTGGTGCTCTCCCAGCACAGCAGCAATCACTGCAGAAAGGCCACAGCCTTTCTGGTTTTTGCACGGCTTTGCACAAAGTGTTCTGCCTGGGTGCTGCTCGGCCTCTCCTCCCTGTGCAGCCCATACCGCTTCCCAAGACCTAATGATGTCCCTTTGTCACTGTCATTTGGCCGATGCTGGGGATGGTGACATGGCTGACACTCCACTGCTGACCTCAGGAACTTCTTTTTACCCTCCCCTTCTTCTTTTTTAAGATTTCTCAGCAGTTCAGATCAGCTGTTTATATTTAAGGGCTGTCAAACTCATTTAATTTAGCAGGAACCTTCCCCTCTCTGAGTGGGCTGCAGGAGGGCAATGCCCTGTGTGTTCCCTGTGATGTGTTTTAATTGCCTTCGGCTTATAAATACTGGGGGAAAAAAAAAAAGAAAAAAGGGTCTGCAACTGATATACACTCATTAAGTTCCTTTAACATGAATGCTTAAAATATTTTAGTTGACCAGATTTTGCTTTTTTTGTATGGGAAAGGAGACAAAAAAGCCATTGCCATAGAAATGTCATCTGAACCTGGGTGCTTTGCTGGCATGGAAAAGTCCCCCCAGGTGGAGGCAACTTGTTTGCTAATAGCTGGTGTGGGCATCCAGGGAGAGCTGGCAAGGTGGCCTAATGTAAACCTGAAAAAACAGAACTTGTTCAAAACATTTTGATAATTGCCTTTTCCCTTTTCCCAGAGAGTTTTGTTAATGGATGGCAGCGGTACGTGCACACACTGTGCCTACAAGCACCACGCACAGGGGGATGCCAAGCACAGCCACAAACCCAGACACGATGCTGTTCTGCATGGAGCTGTCTGGGCTGTCAGGGAGGGAAATTAGCCTGTCCATCACACATCTCTAATTTCCCATCGCTTTATTTTCCCTGAAACCTGCAGGCTTTTAACTAAACTTCTTCACTTTTCTCTCATTACTGTGTTTCTTTTTTTAACTTCCTTTGGCTTTTAAGCAGGAGAATCCCGGGGGATTTGTGTCTGAAAGTGAAACTTTGGAGCTTTTCTGTTTCTTGCAGGAATCAAACAGCAGTAACGGGGACGACAAATTCCTCCTCTCATGGTCACAGTGTGTGTGCAGGGCTGCGATGACCCCAAAGGATGAAGTCAGTCCGTGAAGAGATGTGTGTGTGAGCTTAGCACTGGAGAGAGAACACGAGGAGAGTGAGCAGCATCTCTGAGCAAGGAGCTAAATGCAGAAGGGCCCAAGAGCATCGGTCTCGATGGCAAAGGGATGGGTTTGGGTGGACCCCGTGCAGAGACTGCGTACCTCCTGCCTCCTTCTCCACTGGATGCTGTGGCAAATCCTTTAAGTTTCTGAATTTATGAAAATGACAGAGTAGGAAGGAAAGCTGGAGAGCTGGGGATGCCTTGGGGATGGCACTTCCCAGCCCCAGAGATTACCGCGCTATCGCGTTGCGCGTAGTCATTGCAGTGCTGAGCAAATTGCGTTAATTACAGCAGCACATCTGGGCTCTTTATCAGGGCTGCACGGTTCTGGTTTTGATCCCGCACTGACAGACTGAGCCGGTGTCAGCACCCCGGGTAAGCCCTCGTCAGGGGAGGGGGCTGCATCCTGGGGGAGCCTTGGACCCGTGGAAGCCTCACTGAGAGCAGAACCCGGCCAACAGCGACGTCCAGTCACCATGGCTCTGTCGATAGGAGCAGCTTCTCTGCCCGGGAGAGCTGGGCTTTCCTTCTTCCCCATTAAATCAGCATCCACCCATGATGTGGGGCTGCTCTACGGAAGTGATGGAACCCAATGATCAGCCACAGCCAATGCTGTGCTCACCGGGAGCTCACCTTGGTTGCACGGTTACCTCTCCAGGAAGGATTAGTGCCCCCCGCTTTTTCAGTTGGGTGGGCGATGTGAATCCCATCCACAGATTTTTGGGGGAAAAACCACCACTTTCCAGAACAGGCACTTGGTCCCTGCATTCCCAAATCACTGCACATATGCTCCCTCTCCTGCCAGGCGTTTTTAGGAAGGCATCACCTCAGCAGCACAGGTAAAGGACGCTTTAGCCCTGACATCAGGAGCTATTCTTAAAATAATGAGGCATGAATGGAGCTAAATTACCTAATGGATCCAATTAGCTAAGCAGGTAATAACTTTGGGGTAGCTCTTTTATAACCAGAAACTTCATCTGCTGTTTACTTTAGCAACATTTACATCCCAGGGCATTGGGCAGGGCATTAACAACCTCAAAGGTTAGAGAGAGGTTGAGCTGAGCAAAGGGAGGGAGAGGGGGAGAAGGGAAGGGAACAGCCGCGTCAGCCCAGCGCCCAATGTCAACATTGACTTAAGGGGTGGGCAAACCTGCGTGCGAGCTCAGGTAATGCAAACAAGCATGTCTGGGTCACAATTGGATTAAAATGTTCGACTTCCCAGTGAGAGCTGAGGAACAGAGCGGAGTGAGGGGACTTTCCGAAGACGGCTCCCAACGCCTGCAGTTTGTGTGCTAAGAGAGGCAGCCCCCCCGCCCCCAGCCCTGCAGCATGGCCTGGTGCTGGGTGCAGCCCCCAGCTCTGCTCTGACAGGAGAGAAATGACCTTCAGTGCTGTTTGTGGTGACCTGGCAATTGTAAATAATGACATGGTGCCTGAGATGATTACTCCACCCCTCTGACCCGCACTACCAGGGCACTTCTTCTTTTGGGATGGCTGCATTGTGCTCCATGGAGTATATTTTTGGGGGTGCTTTCTGCAGCCAGGTTGCATTGTGCTTTGTGTGGCACACTGGGAGCCATAGTTCTGAACCGCAGCAGATGCAGAGCATCACTCAGCCTGGGCATGGCTCCTCCAACAAGCCCTTGGGTTGGACCAAGCGTGTAGGATCTGAATGCTCGCAGGCACCTCAGCATCCCTGCCAAACTCTCTTTGTTAACTTTGGGAAGGGTTTTGGGGAGATCCCCCCAGGTTTTGGGTACAGAGAAGGTGCATGGGATAAGCAGCTGGGGACAGGTGCTGAGCTGATGCTGAGCACCGCGTTGTTCCCCCTGCAGCAGAGGGGGAAGCAGCAGGGAGCCCCAGCTCAGAGCCAGGGGCCAGGGAGGAGGGAAGGGAAAGCCTCAGTGCTGCAGCCTAAGAAAGGGCCCACTTGTGCATTCAGCCCCAGCCAGCTCCCATTGGAGGCACAGGCAGATACAGTTGCACAAGGCTGAGGCAGATTTGCAGTTGTATGGGGTGAGTGTTTGCTTCTCTCTCGGTATAATTGCTGTTACCGATATCATTAGGGCACTCTGCTTGGCACATCCGCTCTCTTGGCAGCTCTGGGCTTTCCAGGCTTTAGAAAGCTGTGCAACACTTCTCCTTGAGCACACGCTCTGCAGCTAAACGAGTAATTATCCGGGAGCTTTAATCAACCTTCATTCGAGCTGAATTCGCCACTAAATTTGTAGCAAACTCTGAAGGCCCTCTGAAGCATGAATGCATGCTGGAGGTTTTGTGCAGGGAAAGCCTTCAATTGCTGCCTTGCTGCGAACAGAAACTTTCTGTTTCCTACAACTGCTCTCTCGCCTCGCAGGATCTCGATGAATGGGTGCTTGGGAGCGCGGTCCCGGCAGCGCTCTGCCAGGAAACAGCTCAACATCTGCCCTTAGCATGGACGGTTTTATTTATGCTCCCCTTGGCAGAAGAAAGGAGCTGGTAGAAAAGGTGTTTCCTAACACAAACAGCTGAGGAGTTTGACTTCCATCCACAGGCACAGCTGAAAGGCGCAGTTGCAGGACTTTGAACGGTGCATGAGGAATTTCAAGTGTGCATGGGGATCCCCTCATGGCATGGCAAGGCTGCAGAGCGTGGCGAGGCAGAAGCCATGCGTGCTTGTCCAGCCCCAAGGCCCAGCCGTGCACTTCCAAGCCACAGTCCCTCTTACCCAGTTGCTGAGATGTGCCTGGGGCTGATGCTCTGCACGCAGATGGACGCAGGCTGGGCTCTCCCGCTCAGCTGCCTGCAGAGCTCTCATGCAGAGAGCTGCACCATCTGACATGAGCCTGGCAGAACACAGGTCATGCAGCGTGTCCATTAAACATTGCTCAACGTCTAACCTAACAGCACCCGGCTGATCAGAATTTTACCTCTGGAATTAGGAAGGTTTTGTTTGCAAGCAGCAGAATCCTTTGGTTCTCTTGATCGCTTGTTCCAGTGGTTAATTTTCGTCACTCTTAGAAATGCATGCCTTATTTCTAATTTGAATATCTCTAATTTTAATTAGCAGGCATTGGCTCTCATTACTAAATTAAATGGTCCTTTGCTATTAAGAGTCCTTTCATTCAGTGGGTACATACTGCACTGCACTTCCTTTGCTAAACTAAACACGTAATGATTTTTAAACCTCTCACAACACAGTATCCCAGGTGTTCAATAATCCCCACGTCCCCTATCGGTGTATGGACCAGCAGAGCACCAAGGTGAGGAGCAGTGCTCAGTGATGGAGCCAGGGCTGGAGAGGGATGGAGCCATGGGCAGAGAGAGGAAGGCAGCGATGGGTGAATCATGGAATCATAGAATGGCTGAGGTTGGGAGGGACCTTAAATATCATCCAGTCCCACCCCTGCCATGGGCTGGGTGCTCCCAGCTCAGCTGCCCAGGGCCCATCCATGGCCTCGGGCACCTCCAGGGATGGGCACCCACAGCTCTGGGCAGTGCCAGGGCCTCATCGCCTCTGGGTGAAGAATTTCCTCCTCACATCCAACCTAAATCTCCCCTCTGTTAGCTTAAAGACATTCCCCCTTGTCCTATCACTCTTAGATGGAAAATGTCACTCTCCTCCTATTTATGATCTCCCTTAAGCACTGGAGGCCACAATGAGATCTCTCCAAAGCCTTTCCCCCAGGGCTGCACACCCCCAGCTCTCAGCTGTCCCCATACAGAGGTGCTCCATCCTCCGAGCATCCCCGTGCCCTCCTCGGGCCCCACTCCAACAGCCCCACATCATTCTGGTGCTGGGGGCCCCTGGGCACAGTGCTGCAGATGGGGCCTCACAAGGGCAGAGCAGAACTGATGGATGACAAACCCAGCTCTGGGTTAGGTGGGGTAGTGGTTCTGACCCAAATGAAATCTGACCAGGGTGCGGCGGTGCACCTGACCCGTGGCTCTGCTAACAAAGCCATTGGCTCTGATGTCACCTGGCAGCCACGTCCCACTGCTGACCCCATGGAAGCAGCCTCCTTCCCTCCCCAGGTAGCCCAGCATCGCTGACCCCATGCTGAGCAGCCACTGCTTCCCATCCTCTCCCAAAAATGCTCCAGATCCAACACATCCAACGTTGCATCCCAAACCTGCCAACAGGAAAAAACAACTGGGAAAAAAAAAAAAAATCCCTTTATTCTTTTTCTGTCCTTACTCGACTCTGGCCCACAGCCAGTCGCTATCTTCGTTTATTGTAATGAATTTGTGCCATTAATACGTTGGCTGTGCAGAGCGATCGCAGAGCGGTGCATTAGGACAAAAGCTAGAGCTCCGCTGGCAGTGCTGTGCTGCTGCCGCTGATTTACGGGCTGATCCGCAGCTCCACGGCCGTCCTTGGGCTGGGGGAAGGACGGGAGGCCAGGGAGCTGCTCGGTGGCACCGGGCTGTGGGATTTCCCAGGCCTCGCACAGCCAGGGGTGTGCTCCACGATTTCATCTTTTCTCTCCAAAATGTCTTCGCCTTAGTGCGAGCCCGAAGGAACGCTGCAGACAAAGCTGGTGTGAAAGTCCCAGGCGATTGGAAAGGAGATTAAATGCCACCACAATACTGAAGGTTTGGGAGCTGCTGTGTGCCCGGCTCATAATAGAGCCATGTCATCACTTCATTGCAAAGATACCGTCGAGACGGGCATTCTGCAGTGTTAACATTTAACAGCCATAACTTAACTTTCAAAAGACTTTGCAGGCCAAGTCACAGTGCATTGTTTCTTTCTCAGCATTTAATCCCAGGCTCACATGCTACAGAGCAGCAGCACTTGCAGCGTGCTAAGCAGGGACAGCCAGACCTGTCTGCCTGTCAGCGCCGGGTAATCCCTCACACAGCAACCTCAGAGTGAATTGAAGGGAACGGTGGAACGGGGAGAGCACAGATACAGCTGTCAGGAGATGCCAAGCATCTCTTCCTGGGGCTGATCCTGCCCAGCGGTCACGGTGCCCAGGAAATAGTTTCCCTGTGGTACTGATGGCTGCACGATATGGCCAACAGCACCGTGCTGCAAAATCAGCTGGCCCAGAACAGGAGGAACCTGAGCACCCGGCGCTGTTAGAGTGGGATGACGTGGAGACAGCCTCTTGGGATGGGGTGGTGAATCAAGCAGTGGCTGCTGGGGAGCCGGGAGGCAAATCCCCCACGGAGCAGCGGGGGGAGCATCACTGCTGTGACCCGAGGGCTGGGGTCAGCTCCCATCTGGCTGCAGGGGACGGTCCCTGGGAAAACGGAGAGGATAGCGTGGGTCACAGTCACTCCCCGTCTTAATTAGGCCCGTCAGCTTGCCTTGCGTTTTAGCTAATTAATTACTCGGCTTTGGAGCCGTGTTTCGAGCTGCCAGCAGTGCTGCTGGATGGGACGGGGTCGGGTTCAGCACTCCCCGCTGCCTCTCTGTTTGTTTGTTCCCGCATCCGGGACCCCCGCAGCAGGAAACGTCGGGTGAGTGCTCAGGGAAATAACCAGCAGCGTTATCTGAGAGCCACGGCAAAGAGGCTCGGGGCAGAACCCACCCAAACTGCTGCGAGCCCACGGGCAGCATCTCGGGTTTCCCACATCCCGGCAGGTTGGGGGACACTTCAGCACTGCCCACAGCTTGTGGGTCACGGCCTTTGTGGAGCTGCAGTCTGCAGTGCTGCTCGACACAATGCCCATAAAGACAAAAACGAAGTGTGTGCTTATTTTGGATGGGTGCCACCTGGCCCCCCTGCCCGGCCCTGTTGGGTGCTATGAGCCCAACTGTTGTGCCTTGCCATGGGGCAGCCGTGTAGTGGGGGGCTGTAGAGGGAGGAAAGAAGCTGGTGGGAAAAAACAAGGGGGAGAAGCAGGCTGGAGGCTCTCTGGTTCTGTGGATTCCCATGGCCTTTGGGCCAGGAGTAGTGAGGATTCGGGATGCCCCGGGGGTGGAGGCATGGGTTGGGTGAAGGCAGCCAGACACGGGTCTGTGCACCCACCCTGGGGCCTCATTCAGGGCAGCAGCATTGGGACCCCAACATTAGGATCATCCCTGGGAAAGCCCAAAAGCTCCAGCAGAGTGATGTGTAAGGAAGAGCTGAGGTGGGGGCAAAGGGAGCAGCCTGGCCCCAGCCCATCCCCGTAGCACAGCTGAGGCCTTGCAGGAATCGGGGTGGGAAATCGGTGGAGGGCGATGACCTGGGCTGGGGCTGCTGATCTCCCCCAGGGGCTGTGGTTGGAGGGTTTGAGCCTTGGTGAGGAGATTTATGCCTTGTTAATACCAGAACTGAGCAATCACTGTAATGAAATCCATGCTCTGCATTAATGAATGGCCAAGGCCATGGGGCCGAGCCTTTCCCTGGGTGGGCAAAAGGGATGATCTATGTCCACATTCAATCTCTTCCTTCCAAAAAAGGGGCCATGTGTGGTGACAAGTCCATCCTCCCTCCACCCCTCTGGATTTTGGCATGACTTAACGCAAAGACACGACCCCAGCCCAGACACGGTGCTCCCATCACCAGTGTGACACCAGCTCTGGAGTATGGCTTTGCCCTAACAACATCCTATCCCATGAGCTGTCATAAGGGGAAACTGGAGGAAAACCAGTGTCCAGAGCTCTGCAACAGTGTGGCCAGGAGGAAAACTTTGGTGAGCATCTGTTCCTGGCAGCGTATTCCCCAAACGGGAGGATGAGGAAACCATTCAAACGCTGATTGGAAACCGCCGTCCTCTGGCCACAGGGAAACCAAGCTCTCCAACCCGCCCTGCAGAAACCTGGCTGTAAAACATCAGCGCTTAACTCGTGCCCTGGGACCCGGCTGAGATTAATGCGTTGCCATTAAGGATTTACGCTGCGGCAGTGTGGGGTGCCTGGGGAGCTGTGTGTGGGCACCAAGACCCGTGCACCCCATCGCTGCTCACCCCTCGGAGCAGGGGCAGGAAACAGCCCATCAGCGGGGCCGTGTTTGGCTCTCCTTAACCTCCTGCCCTTCTCGCTGCCCTGCGCTGGAGGTGCCATTAAGCCGTGTTCCCACGGGAGCTGTTGGAGAGGGGAACCGGAGAGGCACTGGAAGCAGAAAGCATCCCCTCCTCCCTGTGTCATTAGTATAAATTGTGTTTGTGCAAGTTATATTTTACAGCAGGCGTGTCAATTAGTGTGTGAAATTTAATAACCCAATTGAGCTTCCCTCGCTCAAAGCTAAATTGAAATCTGTTGCCTGTTTGGGAGAGGGAAGGGGCTGTCGCGGATGGGAGGCTGAGCTGGTGGGCAGGGCAGGGCAGCACAGGGGCGGTTTTCATGATGATTAAAAAAGGGAATGGTTTTGTCAGCCATGGTCAGGCAACCATCACCAGCCGTGCTTGGAGAGAGCAGCTGATCTTATTATTTTCTAAGCTGGTGACTTTTTGAAAGAGAAGGCTTGGGAGGGAGAAAGGGAGTAATATTTTTATGGTTAGTTTTGTTTATGTTTCTAGTGGGGGGCAAATTGCACAGCTAATGACTGCAGCACTGAAGCTCCCAGCACCTGGAGCCTGCAGCCTCACTGTGAGGAGGAGGAGGAGGAGGAAGAGGCACCGGATCTGGCCATGGCAGGACGATGGATGCGATGCCTGCATCCCACCTGGGCACACACCTCGGAGCTGATGAGGCCAATACTGCGAGCACAGAGTGATCAGACCCAGGCACGTCTGAGGCACGCTGGACTTACTGGCTTTCTTCACAAAGCACGAAGCTTGTGTCTGAGTCGGCATGTCTGATAAAAGATGTGGTTTCTCTGAGCCCCTTTGTTATCGGGCTGTGCTGTGGAGGAGCACAGCACACCAGGACATGACGATGCTGACCTCCAGATGTGTGCAGGAGTGATAAAGCCCAGCAGGACAGCTTGTTCACTTCTCCCCTCCAGCAAGGGCATTGCTGGTGGTCTTATCTCCAGCAAAGCACAAACCACAGCAGCCAGAAGTCTTGCAAAGGTTTCCAGGGACTTCTGCTGGAAGCACCCCATGAACAAGGTGCCCATCTCCAGAGCATCAGGCCTGCAGGCATCCTGACCATCACGGGGGAGAAACTGCAGTACAGGTGGCAGCAAGGATGTTGGGAAGGGGAGATATGGTCACCAGCTGGTGACACAGCCTTTGGGGCTGTAGACCTTCGGGATGCCCAGACCCAACTTTGAAGTGTGGGGGACTCACAGCTCCCCTATGATGGGCAACCAGAAACCTCAAAGAACAAACCCAGAGATGGTGCCATACCCCAGACTGGGCCATTCCAAACCCGAGAAAGATAGAAGTCTGGAAATGCATCGCAACGTGAACTCATCACAGGCTCTGAATGAGCCTAAGGGATTCCAAAATAAATCATTTTGGATGGTGAGGACTACCTGGAAGTGACCTAATAGAGCATTTATCTCATCAGGAGTAGCATAGATGTGTGAACTCACCCCCACACCTTCCCTTTGCTCCCTGCAAGGTAGATTTCCACCCTCACCCGGGTAGGACACCACAGTCCTTCCCAGGGCATTTGTTCCATCACACACCACGCTCAGGCTGTGGGCCATGAGGCAGATCATCCAGCTTTAGCAATTCCAAGCCATGTTCTCACCACTCAGGCTAACAACTGGGTTCAAGATGGTGCTGATCAGTTCACACCAACTGCAGTCCAGCACTGCCAGGTCCCGGTAGGATGAGTGGAGAGAAGAGATGGCAGTTGGACCACTTGCTGCTGAGGTCTTAGATGTTGCAAAAGACTTTATTCCATCTTTAAGTGGGGAGAAAGAGATTGGCTGTGCTGTGTAAGATCAGTCTGAATCACATGCTGCTGTCCTGACCAGGAGGCAAGGATGGTTCCTAGCAGAACTGCTTACAGAGATGCTCCATGCAACATTTTGCTACAGAGAGCCCCCAGCTTCATTTTGTCTATCTCACTGCTCTCCCCTCTTCCTTCCCCTGCCCAATACTCCTACCAACAGTAATGTGGTTGCTGCATTTCTCCTCTGCATGTCCAAGAAGATAACATCCATCAGTGAAAACGTCTCTCCTATCTCCTGCCCAGACTGTTCTGCTGAGATCTCATCACCTCTTCTCTCAGATATTGTCCAGCCAGGCTCCATCTCAAAGCTCTCCTGAGCTGCTGGTTTCAGAGCTCTCCAAAGAGTCCCATTGTCCAGGAGACAGATGTTGAGGGCTGCTGGGCAGCACAAAGGGTGGTTTTGTGGTAGCATCTTTTCACCAAGCCCTGCTAAAACATAGGAAGTGAGCTGGAAGCAGCAAAGAAATGTTTATGAAATTGCTTTTGTGGGCACTGTGCATGTGGGGGTAGGTTTGTAAATTAGGTCATGCCATTTCCTGAAATATACATGCAATGTTCTGGATATTTAATGACAAAAAGATGTAATTAGCTACAGCTTTTTAATGCTTTGGAAAACAGCATCACCTGGGCTTGAAGGAAACCATTCAATAAGATTGGGTTACCATGCTGAGCAACCCACTGCAAAGATACAATCTGAGGAGGGAACCCGACCCCGCCAGGATTTCCTCTGCACTGTTTGCATTGTATCTGCATCTAATCTGGAGCACATATCTACATTTCTCTGTGTCCCATTCAGACCAAAAGGGAAAAAAAAAATGGAAAAAAGAAAAGTAAGCTGAGTGGCTGCACTGAATGCTAAAGCAGAAGAAACTTGCTACAGGAAGGAAATTTTAAGGTTATGATCTGCATAGTCCCGGGTGCATTTTTAAAGCATCTGAAATGTTAGAAGTTCCCTGTGTCCTCCAAGAACCTTGAGAAGAAAGAGAAAATTCTGCATAGCAAAGGTCTTTAGGAAGGTGGAGTGTGAAAAAAGATTAAGTGAAAGATTTGGGATCCCAATGACCCGTACATGTTTTTCAGTCAACAGCAAAACACCGTGAGAGACTTCAGTCCCCTCCGTGTAACCAGCTGCTAGCAAAGCCTGCGGTGTCCTGGGACGCCAAATCCACTCTGGGTCTTCTGAACTACCCAACTTCTTATCCCCAGTTCCTTATCTTTTGACCAACAAGGCTTAGTTTTCAGAGGAAGGGAATGCAATATTTAAACAGGGTAAGCCATAGCTGGTGAGAATTTTGTGGGAGATGCAGAAGAGATGCCCGTAGCCTCAGGTCATGTCCCCACTGAGTGCTGAAGGCACAGCTACACACAGTGCAGGAGTGTTTGAAGATATCCAAAATCAGCAGAAGTGCCACGGGCAATTAGAGCAGATAACTCACTGCACTGACCACTTCCCAAACTTGGGCTGACGATGACTGTCTACCCCTCCAGCAAATAATGAACATCTGAGAAAGGAATTTGAAATTCAATGAAAGTTTGGGTTTGGGGGACACAGGGAGGGAATGTCCTTAAGGCCATCACCAGAAAACACAGAGCTTGGCTCTGCTCCAAGCTGACTCTGCCACCGGCAAGCATGGGGACCTGGAGGGCCTGCAGCATGGCTTCATCTCCATTTAGGAGTCACAACTTTGCTTTGTGAGAAGACTTCAGGCCCCTGACTGGAGAAATATTATATACCGCTGTAAGAATCGAGCAGCCTGCTACGTAGGGAAACGTTGACATTGCTTCCAAAGAGATGTTCTTTATTTTTTCAAGAGAGAAAGAAATGAGAAAATTTTTTAGGGTCAGGAAAAGAAAAAAAATAGAGTACTTTTGTTTCATAATACTTGAAAGTAACTCTCAGGAGTCAAGGAAAATGACAATAAAAATGAGAAATGTTGAAATTGGGAAGAAGAGGGGAAGGCCGTGTGAGCTGCTCCCAAGGAGAGGCCGGGGTGCAGCCTCGCAGGAGGAGCTGCAATTACTCATCAGAAAACGAGGGCTCTACTGAATTTGTAGGGTGCTTCAGTCAGAGTTCTCCAGCCTGGGGAAGCACTGAACTTCCACTGAACCCCATCCCCGAGGTGAAACCTTCCCTCTCCCACCTACGCAGCACAGGCTCCCGAGAAGCACTGTCTCATTCCCCCTCTCTCCTCTCCATCCATCTTAATAGCAATGTTCTCCAGTTGCCTGGTGTGCCGTTTATGACAGAAATAACCTGCCTTGGCACTGACACTTGAATTTCACTTAAGTTTCGTCGCGTTATTAATGACAAGATCAATATTGCCGAAGCCGCAGTGAGAGCTCTTCCATCCCCCCCCNGAGGCACCCCGGGTTTTAATGCTCCATCTCTTTCCAAGGGTATTGGGCTCGGCACGGGAAGGAGAACCGCCCGCTGCTGGGGACGCTGTGCTCAGTCCTTGGCAGCTGCCCCGACGCATTTCTCCGGAGCCCTGAAGGCTGAGTGATGAGCTCAGGAGCAGGGTAACCCACGGGCTCTGTCTCCTCGGAGTGCCGCGGTGGCCTTGCTGAACCCTCCCGGCACAATTAGGGAGTCACGCTGGCAGACAAGGCTGATTCATATCGTTTTACCATCAGTAAAGGGTTATCTATCACCCCTGCGACAGAGCCGTTATTGCCGCAAACCACTTCAGCCTACCCAGTTAAAAACCCCTTGTAAAAGCAAAGAAAGGGGCTTGGACATATTTTATGGCAAATTAACTTCTAACGTATTCTTTTCTGCCTCGTATTAAGATCCCGTTCTCGGCTGACACCTGCAGCAGTGTCCGTGCTCCTCACCACCTGCATTTAGGACCACCGCGAGTTGCCCTCTCTCAGTGCTCAGCAGTCCTTGGCTCCGGAGGAGGAGAGGTGGGGTTAGTGTCATGGGCTGAACCCCACCCATGATGACAGCTTTCCAAGAAAGCCAAGGCAAAGGCACCCAGACTCAAACAGAAGCCCCCAGCCTGTTGGTACCGAGCTCCTCTGGCCCTGCTCCTGCCAGCCCTCCTATGGAGGTCTGTGAAGAGAGAATGGAAACTTCATGGATTCAGATGAGCTTTGGTGAGGCCTTCTAGACACCCTGGAAATTCAGCCACGTTCCCCCAGTTCTACCAGCACAGCCCCATAGGCAGGCCAGGAAGGGATGGGGGATTCATCCCAGTCCCCACGTGCAGTGCAGTCTCCATCGCTCCTCATTCAATATCCTCTAAGTTCTTGTTTTATTGTGGCCTGGACCTGCAGACTTTATTACGTTTTCTTTCAGTTGTGATTTTTTTTCTCCAGAACCAGTTCATCCATTTCTTCTGGACCTGCACCCTAAGAAAGGCAGGAGCTGCAGCAACACAGTGCAGCCAGGCTGTTCCAGCAAAAAGCCTTCACTACAGAACGTGAACTTCCCATTACAGAGGCTGCATATGTGCACTGATTGATCCCTAAACTGGCATTTCAATTTATTTCCCACTGGAGGACTCATTCATTACAGAGGAATAAGACTATTAAATGCATGATAAAGCACATGCATCGATAGACGAGAATGGTGGTTACTTTACTGCACCTATCTAAACAGTGGCTGATAAATAAAGCTATTTGTGATCACATAGGACCTTTTAAAATGAATAAGGAAACAGTAATATCCTCGTTATTAAAGCAGCTGATTGTAAAAAAATAGCTTGCCAGCATTCACCCTCACTTTGCATCCCTGAGCGCAGGGCAGAGGCAGCTCAATGCACAGATTGAGAGCAACCTGCCCAAGTCCCAGCTGCATGCAGCTGTGTGTGCTGCGTGGCAGCAAGCTCTTATCTCCAGTAGAAGGGAAAGGCACCCCGAGGAGCCCCTGCAAGCTGTTTTTGTCAAGAATTTGAGTTTCCATCCTCTTTTTTCTTTAATTACTGCGTTGACTTCCCACCCAACAGCCTCTGGAGAGAAGCAGAATAGTGGAGCAGGTGTCGAATTATTTTATACATATGTATATATTTTTTGACCTGTCAAAAGAGGAAGAATAGAGATGGCAAGGGAAGACAAGAAAGGAAGAAAGGAAAATGAAGAGTAAAGGAGAGGTGGCCCTTTATGAAGATCAAGAGTTATCTGTCCATAATGGCTCTGGAATGGGGCCGGTGAAGAGCAGTGGGTTTGAGGCTTCTGCGCACATCAAACCAGGCTGGTCCCTTCTCTGCCCATTTCTGAGGACACTGAACAGTCCCACCACTGCTGCAACATTCCCATAACAAATTATGGTCAGATTTACTTCTTTTTAAAATAAAAAATGGACCTCAAAAAAAAGAAAAAAAAAGACTCCGTTTCCCTTTGACCATGTCCTTAGACCTCCAAGGCACCAGTGCCAGGCTAAATAGTCGTGACACAACTCAGCAGATTTTCCTGAGCTCTAATTGAATTATAAGCCATCATTTTATGGCTGCATGTAAAAAGCTCATGCGTTTCCTCCCCAGCAGAGTCATTTCCTGGACGCGGGGCTGGTGGCAGGGGTGCCATGGGCCATCCATGGACCACGCTGGCTGTGGTGGCCAGGTGACATCTCATGCAGGTGGGTGCTGCTGGGACGGGGTCAGCACCCGAGGGCAGACTGCAAATCTGCACCCAGACACCTCGTGTGCTGGTTTAAGGGAAACAGAGGGGGGAACCAGCGGCCCACAAATGGCCGGGCAGGTCTCCCTCTGGAGATAAATCACTTATCTGTTTTTCCTCACCACGCACGGCCGTGGCAGTTTATGAAGCAGCTGTCTGAAAGGAAATTTACTGGACAATTAAAAGTGCTGACTTTCAAGCAGTGCTCTCGAGGTGGAGCCTGAAATTATTGGGTGTGAAATGCAAATAGATTTAACAGTTTTACTGCTATTTATATGACATTCACCCGTTCCTAGCTGTTTTTCCTCCCCCCACTTTTTTTTTTTTTAACTCTGATTTTAAATGGTCCCAACCTTCACAGGTTTTCACAGCCTCAGACACATGCAGTAAAACCTGAAGCACGCCACGAGCCTGAACAAACCCAGATCAGCGGTGTGTGCAGCGAGGGAGGCCGGGGGAAAACAAATTCTATCCCAAACCCTTAACAAAATATTAATTTAGAAATAAGCCGGTAATTACATTCAGCTTTGGGTCTGCCCCACAGTCCTCTGAGGCGGTTCTTATTCAATAAGCTGTTGGCCAGCACCCAGCAAACCTCCAAGGTGAACAATCCCAAATGGACCCAGCGCTCCTGGGAGCCCTTCCCTGAGGAGGGCGGTGGGGCAGCCCCAGAGAAATCCCCTCCCCAGGGCCATTCCCATTTCCCAAACGTTCCCCTGAGGTTCAGCACGATCTATCGGCGTGAGGACGGAGTTTTTATGAGGCTTCATTCCTTCCTGCTACATTACATTAATGACCAAAACAGTCCACGGCTTAATTAAAGATTAACTGCTGAGATCAGTAAAGCAAGATTGCTTCTCCCGCTGTTTTTCATCCCTTCACACTTCTAGCAGAGCTCGGGCTGAGACCAAGCGGAGCAGCCCCTCCAGCACCGTGCAGATGAAGGGCTTTATGCCTTTAGCCCATCTGATTTCCTCGTTTAATCGAGGGCAGGGATCTACTGCTGCTCACCTCCTCCTGGGCCTCCCTGCGTGAAAGATTCCACTGAGAATTTCCTACACGGAGGGAATTGCGGTGCTGCTTGTTAGGGACTTGTGCCTATAATCCGGGTGCTGCAAGATTTACCTCTTCTCAGATCTCTTAGGCTGTTGCGTGAGCTCCACTGTACCAAAACAACTCTAATCTCAGCCTGGTTTGGGGCCAGCAGGACACATTTGTTATTTTGCTTACTGTGTCTGTGCTCCTGACCTTCATTATCTTCTGCAGAGCGGATCAACGTCCTCCCCTGCCAGACTCCTCCACCCCTGTGTTGTTGGGAAACAATATCTGCTACTGCCTAAAAACGTGCCACAGCTGAATTCACAAACACGTTTGTGGGTGAAGAAACATGCTGCTGTGGTGAGACACATCTGTCCGTCTGTCCACCTGTCTGTCTGTCCCGCCTGCACCGTGACCTCCATTCTGCACAATTTCCTCTAATAATTGGATGTGTCTGCACCCATGTCTGTACAAAACACCCATTAACCTCCCTGTCTTATAGGGAATTTTTACTAAGTTTGCTGGATTTCTTTCTTGTCCTCTTTGAATCCAGCCGTGGTGAGACAGATTTGGCAAACAAGTGTTTAAGCAAAGCCATAAATCTGGTTGGGTTTGGCTTAGTCTCACCAAGGGGCTCATTTTCCAGCATCCCTCCTGTGCCCTGGGGCTGAGCAGAGAGCTGGGCCTTCGGGGCTCTCCATGCTCTTCCTCCAATCCCCCTCGCAGGGAACCTGACCCACTACCCTCTGTTTGCAGCTGCAGTTATAGAGCTCTGTTCAGGTTTCCATCCGCTTCTTCTACAGAAATTAAATAAAATGTGGAGAAAGCAGAGCAGTGTCTTGAATGTGAATGCCTTCTCTTCCACCCTCCCATTACAGAGCTTGTGTTCCTCTAACTCACCCATCAGGACAAACCTGCCAAGATCTTTCCTTGCAGTCTAATAAATAACAATAATAACCATTCTACCAACCCATATTTCTACAAGCTGGCAGTGATTTATTTTTTTGGCTCTCGCATCTGAAATAACTGAAAATATTCAGTGAGATAAATGTAAATATCTTGCTTTTAATTCAGAAGTGAAGTTTGCCAACCTGGAAGGTCTTTAATGATGATTTTCTGATAAACATACACTCACAGGTTCTCCACTTGGCAGCTGCATTTTGATGAAATTCCTCTATATCTGTATATCATGTATGCAAATGTAATTACAATCAGTTGGGGGGACACAAACAGTACAAATTTGGGGATTCAGTCAATTAACTTTGACTTAGAAGAAACTGTGTTCCCAATACAAATAAATAGGATGGTTCAGGAAAACCCGTGCTCATGCCAAGGGGATTTTGCCCCTGGCGCAGAGCGGTGCCCACCAGCAGTGTTACAGAGCTTCTCTCTGGGGTTTCCCAGCTGGAACTGCCTGTGCTTGCACCTTATAGCTGGGGGGCAACCAGTCTGACTCCTCCAAGAGGCATCGCAGTCACTGCTCTGGCTCTGTGCGGATGGGCTGTGCCCCGTGTACATTCGTGGTGTGTGGAAACCTTGCTCGTGAGCTACGAGCCTTACAGACAGTGCACTGAAGTTCCCAGCCAGAGAGAAGAGAGCACGTCCATGAAAATCTGTCTGGGGATGGTAGCTGCTCTGTTGCGGATTAAATTAAATGTTTTCTGCACGCACCAGAGATGTACCTGCATCTCCTCCACCCTGCACAGGACCCACACAGGGGTCAAGGACACAACATAACACCCTGGAGAGGCTCAGCACCACGGGGCTGCAGCTGGCAGCACTGTTGAGTGCAGCTCCCAAAATGTGGGGCTTCCCCAGGCTGGTGCGAGCCCTGCAGCCCCCAGCCCAGCTGCAGAGCTCACACCAGGCTCCAGGGTTGGAGGCAGAGCTGTGTTTCAAATGCACAGCCCCAGCAGCCAGGTACCTGAATCTCCTGCTCCATAGGTGAGGCTCGGCACATCCTTCATCAAGTGCTGGATGTGATGCAAATGATGCTTTAAGGGCACGTGCAGCTGCAATGAGATTTGGTGGAAATTACTTCAAGCAGAGCAGTGTTAAGAGCAATGCTCTTGTTTTCAAGTGTGCTCTCAGACGCTGTTGACCCTCCAAAGCAGCAGCTATTGGCCTTTCTGCAGAAATGCGATAACCCCAAATCTTTTGTGGCGTGTCCCAAAAGGGCTGAAGTTCCCAGATCCCCAAATAAGTGGGGTAGCTTGAAGAATGCTTGAAATTACAGGATGGCCAGCTAAACTAATTGCCAGCTCTGGAGTCCCTCCTGCACACCGTGGCACCTCTGGATTCATTCCTGTGGACTCTCGTGGTGGTGCAACTGAAGAGGACTGAGGTCCTCGTAAATACACGTGTACAGAAGCATATGTATAAAATATACACATAGTATTTTCTATGAAATGTTGTTCTTTAAATCCTTGTTTGTGTTCCCTAGAATCCTGCCCAGGAAGACTAGATTGTAATATATAACATTGTAATATAAAGGTTTCTTAAAAATAAATAAAAAATTAAGTCTTTATAATTTCCTGTTTTGCATTACCCAGGAAGAACCATTTGCAAAACAAAATAACTTTTGTGCAGCGTGCAATTTTCTGTTAGCCAGAACAAATGAATACAAACTTCAGGTCATGGTCCAAATAGTGTAGAAGGAAAAAGAAAGGAAGGCCAGAGCAGAGCTAAATGGTTGCCCAGGGCATGTGATTTCCTTGCTGCTGAAACGTCCAAAGTCTGAGGCTGTACCATGGAGTGGGGAGAGACGTGCTGCAGGGTGAACTTGTAGACCTCAGGGATGAGATTTCATGGTGAATGTATGATATCATTGCATCGACACAGAGAAAATAACCAAAAAAAAGTAAACATGGAGTTTTTGGGAAGAAAATGGGGTGGGGGCTCAGGAAATAATGCATAACATTTAGCAGTAAGGAGTCCAGATGTCACCTGCTCTCCAGCCTGAGCTATGGGCTAGCCATGCTTTGACAGCGAAAACACAGAGAAATAGACCGCTCCTCATCTCCGACCTGTTTGTCTGGTGGTCTGAGACGAAGCTCAAGAGAGATCTGTGCATGCTTCTCTAAGGAAAGTGATGTAAATGTGGCCAGCGCTGAGCTGACCTTCTTATCAAATGGGGCCAGTGGACCAACGGGAGTCTGGTGCCATGTCTGGGAGGGAACAGCTGAAATCCAAGCAGGAGTGGAAGAGGGAGCGGATGGACAAAAGCTCTTCTGCAAGGCTATTTCATTTCAGCAGCGTCAAAAGATTTTGTTTCAAGTGTCATGTTGATTCATTTCATTTTTGACTTTTGTATTAAAACACTAATTGCATTATATATAAATGTTGACATTCTATGAATATATTAATACATTAATATTGTCGTATAATGTAACGGTCTGTACGAAATGAATGGAAATGACAGCGCACATACCAGATGTGAGTCCTGTCTAAAAGGAAACTTCTCATGGCCCCAAACATTTTCAAATTTTCTTTCTGCCTCATATTTCATCTGTTCCTCCCATATTGGATCAACCAGACTGTCTGAGAAAGGGCTGCAAGGAAGGCAAAGCTTCCAGGTTGGCTTCTACCAATTGTAGAGCCTGTATGGGTTCCTGTGCCCTCGCACCTCCCAGAGCAGAACACCAACAGCCAGAGGACCTATCTCCCCAGTCTCATTTTAAACACAGGCCCTTTTGGACGTCCTCTTTCTCCAGGTTTTGGCTCCATTTCATGCTGTTCTGTGCTCCCTGCAGCCCATCACACCCAACGCGGTGCTGTGGGTGTGAGGGTCTGCGTTCATTCCTCTGCCACCAACACCGAGAGGAGCAGGGGACAGAGCAGCTGCTCAGGTAATGCAATGGGAAACAGAAAATACGTAACCCTCAACAAAATTCAGTGAATATGAAAAGGTTTGGGTTTTGACTGAGCTACTTCTGGTTTTTTTGTGGCATGACAGAAATTTGCTGTGGTTTAATGCCCACTGACATTCATTTTCAGCCAGCATCTATAGATGGTTTGGAAAGAGGGTCTCTTCCCTCACAGGGAAAATATGGTCACTGACTAATTTCCCATAATTTTTAAACAGAACTAAAAAAGAAAAAAAATGTTTGAGCTTCTTGGCTTTTGGAAAACAAAAACTTTTTTTTCAGTTGAATTCTTAAAATCTTTTGCCAAAACCCCAAAGCTTTTGGATTTTTGTCCAAAAGAATAATACAATTGGGTTTTGAGGTATTCTTCTGGCAAGAAAACAGCATTTTGAGGAGAGCAGATGCTTTCTGTAGAAAAATGCCATCTTGTCAAAAGCACAATCTTCCATCTTAGGGGACGTTTGTGCCAGAAAGCGTTCGATCAGCTCCCCTAGCATCCCTCATCCTCTTTCGGGGATAAGCGACACGGTGGCTGTCTTTTAACAAGATGAGCCTTCTAAGAATAGTTACTGAGGAATCAGGAATATCTGATGCTATCAGGGCTCGGTGCACAGGATTTATAGAAGGAGCCAGTCTGATGTTCCAAAGCATAGGATCCACCTAGAGCTTAGCGTGCAGTTGCTGTTAATAAAAAGACTCCATACTTAAATACAATTCCTTTGCTGTATAAATATATATTTCCTCGGCAGGACATTGTGGTTACTTTAAGAAGCTGGAAGACATCAGAGCATCACGTTCCAAGCTTGGCATTGAACAAGAAGCCACCAGAATTAAATCAAAGTACTTCTTTCTGGCAAGCAAAGCAAGTGTAATGAAAATTCCAGCCTTGATCCTCTGCCAGTGGTAGGCAGCAAATTGAGTGCATGCCTACCACTCCCAAACTGAAGTCCCTCAGTCTTGCCCAGGATGCCAACTACCAGAAGTACAAAAGATGAAAACAGTCTGCCAGACACAGCAAACCAAAGCGCTCTCTTCATTAAGAGGAGCTCATTATTTTCCTCCAGCTCCACCCATGAGCAAATCCACCCTGCTCAATCTTGCTGGGACTAATGAATGGAGGTTGATTGCTTGCGGTGAAGTTGGCATTCCAGGAAAGCAATTGAGGTGCATCCTCCAGTCACCAGGACCTGCCCGGATTCCCACCCCAAAGATGCACACTCCTTCCAACTGCAAGGTACAAGACCAATGTGGTTGTACAGGCAACGCGGAGCGAGGCAGGCTGGCCTGGTGGCTGCAGAACAGAAGAGAGGAGGCTGCGTTTGGGAGGAGGCAGGCTTGCCAGGCTGGGTTGCCCTCTCACTAAGACCTGAGTAATATCAATTATTAAGAGGACGTGAAGCTGCTTTCCTTCAAAGCAAACTGTCTTGCCATGGTACGTGGCACACAGTACAGTTGGGGCCGTGTCAGGCTGTCTGTGCGCTGACTGGGGCTGTCCTCTGCCAGTGGCAGATGGAGCCATGGTCCTGCAGACAGCGAGGAGCCCGAAATGGCCCCCTGCCCCCCGGAGCAGAGGCATCGTGGTAGCCACAGGAATTAAATGAGGAATTTGTGGTTGCGAGCAGTACCTAGATCACCTGTCTGTTAGTGGTGACGCACCAAGATTTCCCATCTCACTGATGGCTGCCTACCACCCCAAGCCCCCTTTTATCCTCCATCTGCATGAAAAAAAATTCATGCACATGTGCTTGTCCTAACGTCCCAACACCCTCTTTGGTGTTGGTCACCTGGGCCCTGAGCCCAGATCAAGCCAATGGAAGGTGGCAAAGGTAAAATCTTCAGTCAGCTTGGTTTTGCCTTCCTAAGCCTTGTGTCTCCAGAACATCTCCGCTGAGGCTACAGAATTGCCCCAGATGAACAGAAGTGAGGCTGAAATGCAAGCTTTTCCTGCTGTGAAGGCACGGGAATATTGCTATAGTACTGGATTTAAAGGGGCATGGAGGAAGAAGATTTTTGAAATGGCTCAGCCCTATTTTCATGGGGACTGCAGTGAGAAGGTCTGACCAACACCAATCCTCCTGAAGGTGCCATCCTGTACTGAATAAGAAAGTGAGGCTTTGATGATATTGAACAAAAAAAAGGGGCCTATGAGATTTTTATTTGAAACTTAAAAGAACAGTGGATCCCGATCAGCGACCACCTCCTTTAGAAAACACCAGCCCCTGCCTTCATCTATACGTTTCTTTCAAGAAACGTGCTCATTTAATAATTAATGTGCGTAAGTGCCTAACTATGAAAATGCAGAATGAAATATTAACTAGAGTTGGTACCAAGTGGGAGGACACTCGGATGGGAAGGAATGAGAGCGATGTCACTCACTATTCCCAGGGAACTGCCCCAAGCATCTGGAGCAGAATGCATCCAGGTGGATGAATGCAAAGCGCTCAGCGGGAGAAGAGCAGGTGGGGCACGGATATTATTGCCAGAAGTCCTGGCCCCTCATGGAGTGGGGCAAACAGGAGACAAATCACTCCCAGCAGCTGCTACCCCGCTTCCTGAGCCACATTTGGTCCGAATGTGACCAGGCACATGCAGAGCATCTTTGCCCAGCCACAGATTGGTGAGCTCTGCAGCTCGGTGTGAATAATGAAGAGTGCAGCTCATGGAGATAGCAGCGCAGGCAGAGATGCGTGGTTAACCTCCCTCCCATCCTTTGGTAAGCTCCCAATCTACTTCTGGGAGATAGGGTGCCTCGGGGTGACCTGAGAGTAATCAGCCTTAAGCCGGAGAGAGCTATTTCTATTATCGCTGCTGGCAAGAGCCAACGTTATTGATTGTCTCAGGACTAAGAAAACTTGGGTAGGAAGTTGATACCGATATCAGGAGTATTTAGTGTAATAAACAGCCTGGAAGTGGAGTTAAACCTTACACTCCAGAGCTCAAACAAATTGCTGTTAGAAACCAAGCTGAAATTACTTGTGGGTTGCAGATAACCGCCTTCCTGCTTTCACTGGGAATGTTACATCTTTGGCTGGCAGAAGCAGCAGTCTGGGGAAGGCTAGTTTGTTCAGGTTTTCCTGGACATTTCTACTTGGATATTTGGAGGGTTACCTGTGTTTCTGGTTTTCTGAGATTCCTGATTAGAGCAGATGTGTAGCATCTCCAGCCAGGCCGATGAAAAGCCAAGAGTGGGCAAACCCAACAAACAGTGCATTTGTGGTAGCCCTGACACCTTGGGTAAGCAGTGGCCTTACCACAAGTCTATCACATTGGTGCTGGGTGCACGTCAGCCTCCAGAAATGCTGGACATGGGCCCCACAGCTCACATCCATCTAGGAAACCCTCAACAAATATACAGAAATGCTGGGTACTGGCAATCCAACGTAAAATGCAGTGCTTGACAGCTCTGTTCCCATGATCAGACTTTTCTCTGCGCCTTCACAAAATGCTGCTTCATTGTATGCAAGCACAGCAGTGTTCCTATCCCAACATATGGGATTCCCCACCCTGGTTTCCATCACCCCATGGTGAGACTGTCCTGCCATCCTCTGACTCCAAGAACAGGGACTGCCAGCAAATAACCCCAGCAGATGGGTGCTGCAGCCGAGCGTGAGGAAGGATGGAGCAAGCAGAGCTGTGCAGAGCATAAGGAGAAGCCTGCAGAACAGAAAGAAGTGGCTCCCAGGTGGGAAGCACTGCAGCCATTGACCACAAGTAGAAAAAGGAAGCAGCTCCCAGCCCAAGCCAACTCTCAGCTTACTTGGGCTTTGAAGTCCAATTTCAAATACAGAAAGTGCTTTCTTGGGAGCAAGAAGATACTCTGGAATCCCATTTAATAACAATGGGCCAAATTTTCAGCTGGCTGAAATCTCCATAAGCCCAAGCCAGTAAATTTGCACCGAGCTCAGATACGTCCTGTTCAGCCTGAAAATGAGAACCTCCTCCGTATGTCTGCCCTCCAATTCCTCACAACGAAGGAAAGCATGAAGACTCTGAATCATCCCCAGCCAACTGTATATTTGTTATTTGCTGTATTTATTTCCAATTCCAGGATTAAGAAAATGACTCCAGTACTATGGCATCCATACAATTAAATGTATCATTTTCCCATTGACTGGATGGCTGTGCCAAGCCAGGCAGCTCGCTTACCGTCGCCATATGGAATGCATCTCAGCCTGCACAAGCCTTGAACGTGACAATTAGAAACGGGCTGGGTTCCCCCCCCCCCCCATCCATGAGCAACAAAGCACTCTGGAAGCACTCAGTGGGGCTGAGAGGACCTCATTGTATTGGCAGAGCAAAGGGTATCTCTCGGACCTTTCCACTGGGACTGAGCTCTGAGTTTTATCTGATAGCCCTGGGGGAGGTGATGTGCCCAAATCTTCCTGCCCCAAGCAGCACCAATGGCCTCAGAGTAGCATTTAGGACCCCACTTGGTATCTCTCCTCCAGCTTCATCCTGGCAGAAAACATTACACAAAGATCCAAAATTTGCACAATTTTGGAGCAACCACATCCCACGGCCATTTGTCTGTGGCTTTCCTCAACACCTACCAGAGATGTTAATCCTGACCCTTAAACATCCACAGTAGCTCCAGTTCAAAGCAATGTAATACACAGCTCCCTAAAAACCATTTGATGGTTTTTTGCCCCCTTTGTTAAAACAGTTATTCTCCGGTCCCGCAGCACCACGAAGGTCGAGTTGCAAAGCACGTCTGCACTGTGCAAAGCACACCAAGAGACAACTGCTTTCCCAGTCACTGCAGACTCTGCTCTTCCCATGCCCATCTTCCAGCAGCAGAGCTCTGGAGACAAGGGCACTCTGCAGGGCAGGCTCTGCCAGGGCTGAGCCGTGACAGTTGCTTTCACAGACATGGACATGACAGAGGAATTAACCTGAGCTGCTCCCCACTTGCTGAACCACATCTGACCTTCTCTTTTGCAGCCTCCTGAGGTGACCTTGATCTTATTCACGTTCCCTCTGCTCCTGAGGTTGGGTTACACCCGTGGTTCTGGACTCTGTTTTAAGTCTCCCGTGAATAGCCGTGTCAGATCTTCACACAGCTATCTCAGGAATGTGGCCAGGCTGATCTCCGTGCTTACTCAAGGTGACATTGATTCATTTTCCCTCTCACTGGTGAGATTACATTCTCATAACGTGCTTCATAACATCCTCACCCATCCACTAGCAGCACCCAGCTCCCATCCATGACCCCCACCTTTGGCAGCCCCTGCCTGGGGTTTGGGGTTTCCTCATCAGCAGAACCTGCACCCAGAGGCACATGAGGTTTGGAAACAGGCTGAGGGTTGCATCCAGAGAAGCATCCAAGGTCAGGCTTCATACTGAGGTCCTGTCCCTAAACTGCGATCACTTCATATTCACACACCACTGCATAAATCAGGTGTGACTTGTAAGAAATAGTAGGGTGTTGTTTTTGCAGGACCCTCCTTCCTGTCTCTCGGTTTCCCTAACCTTCCCCAAAGACTCTAGCACATACCTGACACCCCCTCAAATGCCTCCCACAGGACCCCAAAGTGCCCTTAGAGACTCCCTCTCCATGTTAGAGAGTATAAGATCGGTTTTTACTTGTATCGTCTTCTCTTCTGTATCTGTATCCTTCATTGGGATATGTGCTGTGCTGCTCTCTAAGGCTGTAGGAGAAGGATTCCTTGCTGCAGAATGTGCTGTCCCTTATGTACGATACCGTGTGTGTCAGGGTGGTGTAAACAGAACCCTGTGAGCAAGAAGGCCGGTTGAAACACAGCGTATCACAGAATGCAGGGTATAGTTTTGGCTAATTCTTGGGAACAAGGCCGGAGAGTCCGTGCTTGTGAAGGGTCCCAGGAGCAGGAGCAGCTCACTGACTCTGAGGCCTGAGTTTGTTCAAAGGTTACTCGGAAAAACGGACGATGCTTACACCGACCATGAAGCAATGAGGGGAGGAGAATTGGAAAGAATCGTACCCAAGTCGTAATCAGGTGCAGGACATTGGGCAGTATTGGATAGGTTGTAGACTGTAAGCCCTGAAGTCATCAACCAGTGAGGAACCAGGGCAGGGGGAGAATAAAAACTGCTGTACATTTCTGCTTGGTGTGCCTCCCTGCTAGGTCAGCCGCTGAGCAAAGTGTCAATAAAGGGCCATTCACCTCATTCTCTGCCTGAGCCAAAGTTATTGGCCATCGAGCGTTTCTCACAAACTCCAGGGGGGGCAAAAAATTGGGGATGGGAAGACCATCCCCAGATTCAGACCCCAAGATGCTGTCAGAGGGGAAGAATTCCATCTTAGGTGGTTCACAAGAAATTGCTTTCCCATCCAAACCCCCACACATGAGAATTATATCCAACCCTCCCCACCACTGCCTGTTCATAGCCTGGGCTCACACCACCTCCCTGACTACCTGTGCTCAAGGCAGTGCTGGAAAAGAGACGATTCTTTTGACCACAGAAGTGATCTATTTGTAATACGTGGCTGAATGGTATTTAGGCAAGGGACTGAATCTGTGAAACACAAGCAGATTTTGTGTTCTTCCAGGCTTTTGGGGAGGGTTTAAATAAAGGACTCAGCACTGAATAATAATAATAATAAAAATAATAATAATAATAATAAACACATTTAAAAAGCAAAGAAGAAAAAGACAGACAGACATCTGGAGTGCTGCACGAGGCCCTCTGCTCGTGGTGACCTAGTTAGCAGGGCAGCATGGCAGGGAAGCCCTGTTCAGCAGGAGGAGCAAGCAGCTGAGGGCTGAACTTGGGCTCAGAGTAAACAAACCCAGCTCTCACACAATTTTCCACCAGATCTCCATCTGACTGTGATCATCCAGAGCTGCAAACATGCTGTCCAGCACAGAAGTGGCAGCGAGGAGCAAGGGGTCCTGCCCACGCAGCACCAGGGTGCAGCACCCCCGCAGCACATTTCTGTGCCCATGGCTGTAGGAGGACATCTCTGCCCAGCCCCGCAGCTCCCCATGCACAAACAATAGGGAGGGCAAACAAGCCAGAAGTGCTCTGCCGAGGAAACAGCAGCTGCATCTCCTCCCATTGCATGTTTGGCCTCTGGGACATGAGTGCTGTGGCAGTACCAAGGCAGGCTGCAGCCTGGGCTCAGAGATGCCGGGCAGAGCCCTGCTCTCTCCTGCATCTCCAGCTCATGCTGTGGGTGCTCCTCACTGTGTGGCCTTGCATGAAGCCTGCAGCATGGCAGGGGTGGAAGGGAGGGCGAGACTGGCCACACAGAGCTCCTTCCATTGCACCGTGCTTGCTGGGGGTGAGGGCTGCCAGGCTGAGGTTCTGCAAACCCACCAGCATGTTGGTTTGACTTTGGTGCCATAAACTTCATTCCCGAGATATCTCTTGGTTTTGGTTTTGATATTTTTTTGCCCAGGCGCTGAAGAAGGAGTCATAGCAAAGCCTGTGTCTGTGTCTGTGGATGCAGAGAAATGAATATGAGATCTGAGCTCATCCCGAAGGCCATCTTCTTAGAGTTTGGATAGGGAAATGTTAAGGCAGAAGGACACAAACGCCGCTTTGTTTTCTGGCACCGGTCAGGGAAACGCATTCTCTTCTACTTGCCCCAGAAACACAATCCTGACCCCAGCTAAACTCCTTTTAGAGTGGAAACTCTTCCTCAAGGCCTGTGTTCTGCCGTGTGCTTGCAAAGGGGCCCCCCTGGAAGTGAAATAGCTGCTGAAAGGTCAGCACCTTTTCTGCAAATCAATCCTATTTTTCAAGTTTTAAAAATAGGAAGTAAAGCAGTGCCCACAGGACTTTCTGTGCAGGTTGAAGTCCATGCACAGGCTGCCCTGGGCAAGCTGGGGCAAAGTGCAGGTTTGACAAGACATTGCCAAACAAAAACCCTGGGAGTTTCTGATACTGGACTTTCTATCCTTCAGCTTGCTACTCATAACTTTTTACCAATACAGATTTTAATTTAAAACCATGATTTTTACTGGAAAAATTATCAATGTGATTGTTGCTGAGATCTGGCTTTTGTTCCCTTGAAAACACACACATCTAAAAGGCAATGTTTCTTAAAACAAGGGGCTTGCAGTATTTTGGGAGAAACCCTTCCAGTTTTGACTAGGAGAGTAACAGACAGCACAGAGGTGAGATAAACAAGAAGGGAGTTTTGGAAACGTGGGTTTCTATCAATGTTTTGACCATCGCTGGTTCACGGCTGAGTCACGCGGCTCTTGCCCAACGCATGACAACCCAGGGAACATCAGCCCTGACAAAAAGGCTGGGGGCATGAATTTCCAAACTCAAAGAGAAGTCAAGGTGAATCTGCTGAGCGCTTGGGAGGGGTCAAAGAGGAGAATTCTGGTTAGTCACAGACAAGGTGAGCCCTGATCTCTATCAGCAAGGCCTTGGAGAGACGCCATGAACCGCAACCGCCATCCCCCAGGCCAGAGGTCTCCAGGCCCCGGCCAGGCCTCTCGTGCTGTCAGTGGGGCTGCAGGGGAGGTGCGCCCTGGAACGATGAGCAGCACAGTTGTTGCAGAACATCTTCTCCTTCCTGATAAGAGCTGCCCTTGGGACAGCCCCATCAGCCTCCTGAACGACCCAGACCTCCTGCTAGGCCTCACCGTCACCCCAGTTTGTTTTCATGTCTCAAGGCAGGTCAGGAACTTCTCCTTCAACATGTCGATAGACACAACACAGAGACATTTTGCCAGACCAAAACCCCATTTCTATCAGTAATTCCACTCTCCCAATCCACTTCTCTTCCCTCCCAAAAAAACGGCTCTATTTTTCATTATCAGCACAGAAAAACCTTGCACAAGAACTGTAAAGTCTGAGGAATGAAGGCAGGACTTCTCTTCAGAGCTGAGCACTGCAATACACCGAGGTCCTTCAGCGACCTTGGCACCCTCCAAACATCGTCCAGTGCTCTTTGGGGCAAACTGTAGCGGCTTCCCAGAGTAGTGCAGTTATAAGAAAAGAAAGAAAATGAAAGCTAAAAATGTCTCTCTATAACAAAATATCACCATTGTAGATGAAAAAAAAATGAAAGTTTGGGGAGAAAATGTGTCACTTGCTAATAAGAAATATTTTTTATTAAAAAAATCACCAAGGCTGGACTGAAACTTCCCAGCTTTTGCTGCATTTTCCTTTGCCACAACACTCAAGTCTGGACTCCCCAGTCTGAAAAGCCACAGACATCGTGCTAAATAAATCAGCCTTCAAGCTGTGCCCAAGCCCCTCTTTCCCAATGTCCCTCTCTCATGTTTATGGGATAGTGGAGACCTTAAAGACTGCAGCTGAGCTGCTGATGCTGCCTCAAGAGACACCCAGTGCTGGCTGTGCATTTGCACCCGCACCACGCTCCAGCAGCACCCAGCTGCAGGCTGCCCTCTCCCTCCTGCCTCCCAGCACTGGCCCTGGATGACTGCTCACCTGTCACCAGCCATGTCCACGGCCGTGGGGTGTGCAGAGCCCATTTGGCCATTTGCTTTCAAGAAGACCCTTGAGACAACCCCCAGCTGCAGCACAGAGCTGTGTGGTCTTCGTGGTGGAGCCCAGCGTTGGGGGCTGTGGTTGGTTTTGGTGTAGGGTCTGAGGTATGAGTGCCCACATTCACCACAAGCCCAAGCACAAGGCAACAAGGACAAGGCACAGGAGAGACAGGTGCCAAACATGCCCAAGCCATCACAAAAGAGATAACCTTGGTGACTCGATCACCTGGAAAAGATGAGGCTGGCTCTATTCAGGCCAAGAGGTCGCTTGTAAAAGACCTTTTCTCCATGTCCACCAGCATGCTAAAAGCTCATGACAATGTTTCCCAAAACAAAACGCAGTGGTGGTGAAGGGCATGGAGCTGAGCGTTGCAGAGCACCCACTGGTGGGGAGCGAGCCAGCGCTGATCGAAGGGACAAGCACACCTGGAGTGATGCTGCAGCCCGTCCCCCTGCTCCTGCCGGAACAGCTCACACAGGAGATCAGATGGGAAACTTCTGCTGCAGTCATTTTTTTTTTGTCATGGGAAACACTCTTTTTTTCTGACCAAATTGAATTTTTTCATCCAGTAAATCAAAATGAAACATTTCCTTATGGACTGGTTTAAACGGGATAGGAATATTTCATTTTGTTGGAATCGCCTGAACTGCTGTATTTTAAAACGTGTCTAAAAATCCCACCTTCACCTCTGCGTCAGCACATTTCCTGATGGGAAGCCCCTCTCCCACATGCTCCCTTTCCCACCTAGGACTGATCCTGCTGGAAAATGATGTCTCCCACCAGATCTCACTCCCACACCCTGGGGAACTGTTTCTGCGTTTTTTTGGGGACCACGACCCAGCCAGGGCCCCAGTGCTGCCAGTGTCCTAAGGAACCACTTCAGCACTCAGCGCAGCAAAACAGAAACCATGACCAAAATTCCAGCTTCCTCCACCCCCCCATAAATATCTTTCCAGCTGTATCTAATGTTCGCTTAAAAAGTCTTTTGGCTTCTTTAATAATCTGAACAGATACTGTGGGTCTAATTAGCGGCATAATTGGAGAGCACAGATAGGCATTGCTCAGGCAAGAACTGCAGCAAGTATTTCATCAGTGGGAATGAGCAGCAAAGAAACACTGCACAAAGACCTGGTTTTGTCACTGGTTTACAGGCAAGGTCTCAGCCATCCCAAGCCGGGGCACAGAGCAGTATTTGACCAGGCTGAAGATCACCTAACCCCTCAGCTTCACAAGTAAGAATTTTATACGTGTATACGTTAATGTCACATCCCACCTGCTACTTAAAACAACTTTCCAAATGGCTTTCCAATTCCTATGGCATTGGGAGGGGCGAGGGTTAATTATATAAGAGTTTCCAGAAGTTTCAGTTATGTCATGTGTGTGTCACACAAACATACAGCACAGGAAATAGCTGGATTTCAACACCTAAAATTAAAAATTTTCCAGGGTAGCATTCCCCTTAGCAGCCTGAAGGAAAACATCCTCTTGTTTCCCTCCTTGAGGTTAGCACTGGGTGCAAAATCCTGCTGGAGACAGCAGGGTCCTTGCAGCACGGATCCCCTGTGGCATTAAGGTCCCTTCCAACCCAAATGGCTCTATGATTCTCTTTGCCACTATAAACTCATGCATGTATCCCATCTCTTTCTGTAAATAATTGGAATTAAACACCAGCTTCTCTACTCAGGCATCCAAAATTATTATTATACTCTAAATACACTTGGGGCTTTACAAACACCTAAGTCTGCTCAAAATACCAGAATTGCCATTTCATTGTTCATTTTGGGCAGCTCAGCATCAAACCCTGCCCACAGTGGTGGTGGTGCCTCCTGCCTGGTGTCCCTTAGGGCCCAGTGTCCCATCTGGGCCAGGTCCTGGCTGTCCTCACACAGCCACAACCAGCACAGCCCTTGGGCACATGTCCTGGGTGCAGAGCCAGCTCGCAGGGACTGAACACAAATTGCTCTTAAACTGAAGATTTTCCATTCCGTTTGAGAAACAAAATGTTTCACTGAACCCCAAGTGAAAGACACTGCTAAGTCTTTTTTTTTTCCCCAGAGGGAATTTTTTAATCAACGTTCCGATTTTGTGAGAAGCATGTTTTCTCCAGAAAGCCCTTCAGCACAGAAATCCTTGGCAAGCCTCGCTGCTGGCTGTATCAAGGCCATGTCTGACTGATTTTCAAAGATGCCACAGCCTCGGGAACACCACATGGCATTCTCAGCACCACTGACAAGTGCCTGGTGCGAGATGCATTGCTTTAGGAAGTGCAGGTGCTCTGCCAGAGCCCGCGTCCGTGCTCAGGGCTGTGTGACCTGCAGCAGACCTGCTCCAGGGCTTAAAGGATGGCAATTAGTGCAACATCTTCGTTGTGTTGTTGAGCATATGCCAGCAAAAATATATGCATTTAACAAACAGAAGACTTTTTTTTTTTTTTTTTTGTACAAGAGGCATCTCCATCTTGCAGGCAGTCTGGCCGTTTGCAGGCTCACAGCTCCCTGGACTGCTTCTGGCTTTGGAGCTGGGCAGTGCCAGTCTCCAGCGAGGTGCACAAACAGCCCTGTGCTCTGAGAGCCCCTTCTGATGCCCTGCCACATTTCCCCCCCTGGGTTTTGGGCTGCATGGACACCACTCCAGGCAAGATTTCTACCAATTCCCCCCACTCACAGCAAAGGCAGCCATGCAAAGACCGTTTTCATGTGTCTGCCTCCAGCCACCACTCTCGGGAAGCTGAGAGCAGCGCAGCTCTAAGCATTGTTATATCCTGTGACATTTTCCAGCCCTTTCTAAACAAATCCAGTTTTGTTTTTGCAGAGTCCTTCCTCGCTGCCCTGGGAGACATTCCCCTCTCCCACATCAGCAGATGGGATAAGTTTCCTTGTGCAAAAAGAGAGCCCTTTCCATCTTTGCAAGGATGCTGAGCGTTCTGGCTGAGCTCGCAGGGTGGGAGCAGTCCCGTGGTGACTTCGGTCTCCCACACAGCCCTGTTTGTGCCTTAGTGCCCGCTGGTGCTGCAGGGTCTGTTCTGTATGGCATGCACTGGGCAGGACAGCATGGAAGAGACAGATGTTTTGGTTTAAAAAACATAAAAAGAAAAATAAAGAAAGAAAAACAGAAAAATCAGTGCCCAACTCCACAGCTGCAGCTTCAGAGAGCCGATGAGAAACAAGAGCACAGAGCATGGGTACAGCTACAGGGCTGGGTCTGTGTGCTGATGGAAACCCGGACCTGCTGAGCTGTGTGGTCAGTGCCAGTCCCACAGACCCCACCCCATGCCTCGGTCCAGCCCTACAGGCAGTGGGGCCCAGCCCCAGTTGTCCCCTGGCTCCGTGGGTCCAGTGCCAGTCCCTGCAGGCAGCAGGTCCTGAGCTGCCCCCTCCATCGGTGCCCTGTGCTCATTGGGCACCAAAGCAAGGCCAGCACACACAGTCTCCAGATTCCTTTTTTGCATTATTCTGAGCTTAAGATAGAGGAAAAGAAATTAATCTGACTGCAGAGTTTACGCTGTGCCTTCCAGCCAGACTCGCCTTTTAAACATTGCATTTCCTTTCCTCCCTGCGGCTCCCACGTGCCAGGAGTCAGGCCTGGAGCCGACCCCAGAGCACAGAACCCCGAGTTTATCGGTCACTCCTGCATTTGCCTTGGTCTGATTTCCTGTATATATTAAATGTGCAGCAGCTCTTGGGACTGTGTAAACACAGCCTGAGAAGCAGAGCCGTGCAATGCAATGACATTCAGCACAAACACATCCCTCGCCCACTTTGCTGTGTTCTGCCTCGCGGTGCCACTAACCACGTGGCCCTTCCCCAACTCACTTGTCACCGGGAGCTGGGGACCAGGTACTGGAAGGTACAGAAGCAATTCTCAGCGCTCAGGTTGTGCTTACAAACAGCTGATCTGCAAGGAAAATCACGGAAGAGCCACAGATGTGCTGCTTCCCGTCCCAGCATCTCCCCGTTGCTGGGCGGAGGCGGGGTGGGGGGCACACGCTCACAGTTCTCAGCGCTGAGATGCCTGTCAACATATAAACCAATTAGGTGCAGCTTTTGTGTCCGTAATAAGGCCGGGCAAAATGCTTTCTCTGAGTAAGTGCTTTCAAGTGAAAAATAGCGTCTGAAAGAATCTGACAGTTTGCACAGGAGGTTTCGGTTTGCTCAGGGTTTGGGGTGTTTTAATGCAAGTAATGAAAATTCGCACGTTGTTTCAAACCAAGAAACTGTGTCTGGGTTTTCAAGAATTTTTCCTGCACACGTACACACTTTTAGATTTCCTTCCTTTTTCATTAAGTCATGGGAGGAGCATGGAAAAGAAAAAGGAAGAAATAGCGTTTGAGATCAGTGCTGTGGAAACAACTATTTTTTGCATTTTACTCAAATAAACCTATTTCAAACCAATGTTTGTGAGTATTACCAAGCAAGATCCACATTTGGGATGGGAAGCAGTTATCCTTTCAGTTTCCATCTTCGAATCACCAGTTAACCCCTGGCCTCACAGCCTGGCTCTTCCCTTACAGATAAACCCTAAATTCTGGCTGAAATCAGCAGAAAGGAAATACCGGCACCCTCCTGCTCTATGTATGAGCACAGCTGCCCCCAAAATCTGTTTTTCTCCCAGGTGGAAAAGCTGAAGAACACCAAATTGGCCCTCTGTGTCACATCACTTTTCAGAGGACAACATGAACAGCTCCCATTTAGCCTGAATGGAGGCGTTATCCAAGTTTCACATCGCAGCTTCAAGCACAGGGCGCTGCAGCGAGGCTGCCTGATTTATATTAATAATAACAATTTAAAAAAGATGCTCACAAAAATGAGGAGCCAGCAGTCCTGGGAGTGACTTCAGCCTCATCGCAGCCCCGCAGCTGTGAGGCTAATTGCAACTCCTCGCAGATAACGTGGGAATTACGAGCATTAAGTCATTATCATCTCCCTCTAGCGGTTACTGCGCTCCGCCGACCCCGCACGCGGCCGCGCGCTGCAGGAAGGCAGAGGGGAGCTGCGAGCGGGAAGGAAGAGCCACGGAGAAGCTGAGTTTGCAACAAGATGCTTGCATAGAGCTCTATGTGCACAGCCCGGAGATTAAAGGCAGCTTTTCAATCTGGCTGGCTGAGCGCACGGCTCTGCTCCTCCCCGTGATGCTGCAGGTGGCCCTACACCATCACGCAGCGTCTCTAAATAACAGCAGTGATTTGTTCATTGAATGCAGAACACAGCGAAGCCATCAGCACTGTGTTATGAAGACGTCAGCAACATTGTCTGTATCGTACCCACAGCATCAGCACTGCCCTGGGGCTTCCCTGGGATCCCTGCGCACGTACAGGACTTGGGAGATGGGGTGGGGTGGAAAACCACCTTGAGAAAATGGGTGCTTCAGAGCAACTGGCCAGGGGGCCACCAAAGAGTTATTCCGTAATCAAAGGCAAAATCACAGCCCCTGGCACCTGTGACCCCATTCAACAGACTCTGAAGCTGTAGGGATGCATTCCCTATGGGGAGCTGTTGTTAGAGATGGAGGCAGCAGGGTCCTGCAGGGCGTGCTCTGCCCACAGCCCACCTGCTGCAGCTGGGGGGGCTTTGTTCCACCTCCCTGAGGCATGGGGGGGAGGTGTGAAACCTACCCAAAGGCTGAACAGAAAGGCAAACCCTCCCTCACAACACACAGCCAGCCCTGCAACACGTGCAAAAGCAACTTCCAGACACAAGTGGAACCCAGTTCTCTCCTCACGCAACGCAGCGAGGAGATGTGATGGAGCAGCAGCGCGAGGAGGAAGAGCACCGGGGAGTGGCAAAGCCCTGGGGTGGGCAGTGCCCACACTGCGCCTAACAAAGCAGCCCCAGCCCTGCAGCTCCCACCTGCAGCCTCCAGCCCTGAGCAGGAGGCTCTGTGCTCAGGGAACTGCCCGACGAGCATCACTCCCGCTGCAGATTCACACCGTCCCTCCACAAAGGACCAGGGACACATAATCCAACACAGATTTTGCAGCTTTGCATGAAAAAAAAGTTGGAGAAGAAGGATCAAGGGGCTGAAAGCTGTATGTACCTATGTATGGGAACAAATAGATTTCAATTTAAAAAAAGGGGAATCAGCAAAACCCTGGGAAGGATGAATGAGCTGGGGCTCTCCCCAGGGCTGCTCTGCAATCTCAAGTGCTGCATTCTGAAATGGACACAGACCTCTGCGGGACGTGGGGGAGCAGACAGTAATGGTTTAATAGACTGTGGAATGGCTATTAAAAAAAAAAAAAAAGAAAAAGAAAAAAAGAAAGAAAGAAAAGGGGGAAAAAGAAAAAGCAGATGGCAGCCCCTTCGCAGGAGCCATAAAATTTCATGGTGTATTTTCTATCCATGGCTTCACTGTAATTCAAGCCCCGGGGGCCAGCTCTCTCTGGCAGTGGTTCCTGGGGGCCTTGGAGGGCAGTGCTGGGGAACAGAGGGTGGGCACGTCCTGGGCCCACTGACCACACACCAGGGCTGGGGTGGGGAATAAGCAGCAAATTTAGGGGAGAAACAGCCAGGAGGCAACCCCAGGGCACCTTGCAGAGACGGGGACAGCCCAGGACACGGCCAGGCCTAGATCCTGTCTGTCTGACAGGGGAACCTCTGCAGCCTCCACTTCGGGCTCCTAATACTTCTCTAGCACTGATACTTCTGCTAGTAGATGCTTTTGCATGCCCTAACCCAGTCACCCATCAGTAACTGTGGGCTAAGCAAGGTTCAACTCAAGATCTCATCTGGGTTTGGCTTTGGCTTTTCGTCATCTGAAGCAGGACCACAGCCATGAAGGCAAGTCGGACCACAAAGGTTGGTGCGCGGATTGGCAGGTCCAGGTCCATCACCAGGCATAAAGCAGCGCCCTGCACTTCTAGTAATGGAGTTGGCATCGGTTCTGGTGGTTTTTCAGGTTCACACTTTGTCTGTTCCCCATGTCCACCCTCGGTGCCACCATTTTTTAGCTTCACACCATGTAGTGCAGCGCTGTGAAAATGGGGCACGCAGTGAACACCCACACAGCACAGCCCCACGTTGCCCATTCACCATCTCCTGCAGGAGCACAGCACCAGCAAACCCCAAAAATGCAACATTCCTTCTGCCATCTCCTCTCCTCCTACCCAGTGTGTGGCCTCTGGGACTGTGAATACCTGTCCACGATATAGAAATTAAACAGAGCAATTGCCATGCTGGAAGAACAAAGTGGAGGAATCATTTTAATTTGACCTACTCTGACACACTGGTTCGCAGACAAAGCATTCCACATCCATGAGAGAAAAAATCAGTAATAACTATAAATGAATGCAACAAAAATTCCATTTTTTCCCCACTTGTTTCCCACTGAACCACTGCTATGTGGAGCACGAGGAGGAGAAAATGGAAGGGAAAAATAAGCCTTATGGAGCTGGGTGCTTCAGTTCCATTTATGCTAATTATTCCAAGATTTGTCTCCAATAGGTTTGCAAAAATGTTTTTTTCTAAGTGATTTCAAAATCACTTGGAAGACGAGAAATATTCTCTAAAACTCAAGAATAGAAAGCTTCATTCATACTATGGAAGGATGTATACTGCACAGGGACACTATACAGGGTACATAACAGCAGAGGGAACACAGGGAGGATGCTGGGGGTGAGGGCACAGAAATGCACCAGAGCGTGAGCGCTTGGGTACCACTTCCTCCTGCAAAGCATCCACCTGGTGCCACGCTCCATCCCATCGTACTTCTGCTGCCACAAAGTAAACCCAACCATTTTCTCACTGCAGCACAGAGCAGGAGGAGGGAAGGAGAAGTGAAAGGGGTTTCCCCCTCCCTGAGTGATATTGAAACCCCGTTATTGTTCCATAAAGAAACCCAGAGATGCAATTGCTCAGAAAATTATGCTTTCCAGTCATTTCTTTGGAAAGATCTCCCAGGTGCACATCATTTGTGAGGCACCAGGGGCCTGTTCTGATCTTTGTGGGCTGTCGGTGTCCGCAAGCCCTGCCTGGCTCTGGCAGTGCGGAGCCATTCCCCTGCCTGTGCCTGCCAGCTGCAGCGGTTCCGCTAACAGGGAGTTCCTCAGGAAGGTGAAACAAGAGTCAAGGCTTTCATTAAGGGCCTGGGCCATGTAATTGGTCCATTCAGAGTAATGCAATAATATTTGCAGGAAGGCCAGGCAGATACAGGAAAAAGTAAACAAGCTCAGCAGCATCCATGTGAAATGGACCCGTGACCATGTGGATGAAAAACCAATGCTGCCACCAAAAAGGAGATGCTGCACCTTATCCTACATGTTAGTTGGCACTTGGGGTAAGATGCTGCTTGCTTCTGTTCAAGAATTTGCCTTAGGGATGAGCAGGCTCGTGCTGAATTAATGGAGGATTCGCAGGCGCAGCCTGGCCAGGTGCTGCTTCACTGCACAAATGGTGCCCTGGTGCTCCTCTGCCTGTTTGGGTGGGAAGGGGTGGAAGGCTGACTTGGATAAAATAAAATTGAAAGGAGTATTGGACATATCTCTAGGAAGAAGAAAGAAAAAAGAATTTTCTGAGAAAGTAAAGTCAAAAAAGATGTATTCTGTGGTTTTTCTCCCAAACGTTTGTTTCCTAATTCACTTTGTTTAAAAAAAAAAAACACCCTATTTTTTTCACCAAAGAAAGTGGAAAAGAGCGTGGTTATTATTGGAAATTCTCAGTAAAACACGAGGAAGCAGAAAACTGGCAGCAGACCAGAGGGCATCATCCCTCCCCATCCCCAGCGCACTCTGCCCACCGCCGCCAGCTCCCAGGGCTGTCCCAGCACTTGCCGGAGCCCCCACCCCAGTATCCCCCCCAAAATTGCTCTGCGATCCACGGGATGCTCGTCAGACACAGGGCACCCGGGAAGATGAAACGTGAAATGTTCAAAACAGACCAAAGGAAGCATTTCTAATGTGAGTAATTATCCTGCGGCGCTTCCTGCCATGCGATACAAGAGAAGCAAATAATGCAGAATAATTCCTCAAAGACTCAGTTACCGAGTTGAATAACAGCATCAGCTGCAGTTTCGCTGCCTTGGTCCAGCATTACGAAGGCTCCTGGTCCTTGTGCTTCAAACTAATCCCCTGCTGGGATTAGAAAAGCAAACAATATCTTGGTATCAGTGACACTCACAACTTCAGGTAATGAGGAGGGATAAAGCAGTGCTGCTGGGGCTGGCGGAGGAGATAAAGCCTTGCCTTTGCTCACATCTCTTCCCAGGCACTGGGTTGGTTTTGCATACAGTGCAGAGGAAGCCTTCCTCTAATGGGGATACCTCTGCATTGCTTACAGCTAACTGCTGAAAAACCATACAGCACCACAGCAGGACAAGGAGCCTGCATGTTCCTGCACCAAACAGCATTTCTGGCTACAGGGAGAGCCACATTCACGTGTTATCTGCCAGCACCTCCAGGTCCATGCAGGCCCTGTCCCATTGCAGCTTTTTGGGCACGATGCATGGTCACACCGTGCCCCAGCTGCCACACTCCACTGCTTGTCCCCAGGCAGGTGCCACGGGTCGGCGGTGCCGTTAAGGAGCGGCGATTCCGTGTCCTTACACAGTAACCTCGATGCTGCTACACGAGTAAATGGCGAAGTTACACATTAGGTCGTAACATTTCAGGACCTATTAGGAACAAAAGTGCCTTTGTGAACACGCGGGTTACTGAATAACCTCCTCCATCCCCATAAAAAAGCAGCAAGTGGTTTCAAGCTTTTTTCTTCTTTTAAAGCAGGACCTGGTTTACATGCAAGGCAGGATCCTGAGGCTCTTTTTGCATCTCCGCTGCTTGCCTGCCCTGCTCTGAGCCTATCAGCTGTCCTCAGTGCAGAGCTTCAGCAGGACTGAGCCCTGAAACAGCTTTTGGGTCCCAAGAGAAAGGGCTCTGAGATTTGGCTGTTTAGGGCAGGAGCAGCAGTACCCCGAAACGCCCAATCCCACCCACCTTTGGGTGCATTATGCCTGCTCCATCTGCCCTGGGCGAGCAAACAGAAAAACAAGTTTTTTGGTTTTGTTTTGCAAGCCTATGGGGAAGAAGGGAGAAAGAAAGCACAGCCCGCGCATATGAGTGGCCATGCTGTAGCTCATCTGCTGGCACAAAGTGCCCAGGTGAACCACCCCGAGGTCAAAGCCTGCCCTCCTCCCAGCCACGGTGGTTGGACAGCACAGGGCTGCCGGGGTCCCTGTGGCTGCTGACTGGCCCAGCAGCAAGGTGGGGAGGTGTACATAACCTCCAGCCTCCAAGAGCCTCCCTGCTCAGGGAACTGCCCTGGCTGTATTGCAGCAGTGTTTCTCAATCGCTGGCAGGAGAGGAGCCAGAACTGCTGGAAGCCACTGAGCGCGGCCGCTGCCCCGCAGGCACTCCCAGAGCACAGCTGGGTGCTGCGGGCTGCTCACCTCCCTGCTGCTTCCCCATCTGCCATCGCGCCTGAGCCACCTCCTCACAGTTTGCTCCACCTCCGCATGAGCCGTGTTTCTTTCTGGGTGAGCCCTAATGGAGACAGCAGTGCACACCAGGCATCATTTCTGTTCCAAATTATCCTGTAGCACTTCCTGCTGCAGACTCAGCCTGAGCCCTGGGTGTGGTGGCAGCCCTGCTCTGTCAGGAGCTACCAGAGCTTGAGTGATCCATAGGGTTGCTGAAATGCCCCACATCTGCACCCAACCCATCTGTAACCACCCCCTACCAAGAACCCAACCCCTTCCCTCAGACCGACCCCTGGAAACCACCCTGCACCCAGCCTGGGAACCCACCACTTTGTGCTGTTTGACCTTCATTTCCTCTTCTGAGCTAAAGAGCACAGTTGTCCCAGAACCTGACTTCCCAGAGCTCACACTTGAAGGAACATTAACGTCGCTGTAACTGATTACACGACACGCACTTGAACTGACCGGCACTTCCCACCACCTGCGGTGGGACAGCGCCAGGATGCTCAGGGTGCAGCACCCTGGGTGCTTCTGCTGTCAAAACTCACCCAAAATCCCAACAGGGACAGCTGCAAAGCCAACACAGGAGCTCTCGTGTCATGACTCCAAAACCACTGGGTAATGCGCTTAAAAACACATCTATAAATAAATTGTGCTTTATATAGACCCAATTAGAATGCATCGGCAAATTATCCAAGGGGGCTGGCAGACACATACTTTACTTCAGGTGTCAGCCACAGGAGAGTGTTATGGGCTTCGCATTACAGGGAATGCATTGTGACTGAGTTATATTGCACTTAGCCTGTAAGTGAAACAATAACAGCTTGGTCTACGGAGATAACACCCCAGATCAGCTCCCTACAATAAATTAGTGAAACGTTCCACTCCCCAGCTCTGCAGTCTCACACCTCTAAATATCAGCTCAAACTCTGAGGGTTTGATGGAAAAAATGGTGTTAAGTCTCATGGTGTTTGAGGAATTTCCCAATATGCACTGAATTAACTTTCTGGCTGCACTAAACAGAGAGGGAGAAAACAGCCCCATAGGAGACAGATGCAAGGCGAGAGATCCAAGCAGCTGTTTTGCACATGAAATCAGATTGAGATTAACACTTACCCTTGGAGTTCTGGGGCTAAGGTTTAGCTGCAGGGACCTCTCTGCTCAAAAAGACCCTGACTTTTTCAGTGGACTAGGATGAATTAGGAACTGGGAATCTCCAGACTGCATCTCCCAGGAAAAGCCAAATAAAAAAGTGTCTCTCTGTAAGCAACAGCCCTGACTTACATTCATCCCCTTTGTTTCCTCCAGCCTGGCATTTTAAGGATTTGCCCCAAATCTTTGAAGCCTTGTTCATCCAACTCAGCTAGAAAAAGCCCTCATCACAAATCTGCTGTTGTAAGAAGACCAAAACAGTGAAGTTTTGTACAGAACAGCAAAATCTCTGTGCGGAACAAACAGGTGGGAGAAGGCAGGCTGGCTTACATGGATACAATGCCACAAAGACTTGTGCACCAGAGAGCTAAACTATGTCTTTTTTTCTTATTATTTTTTCCCCCATTTGCTGGTATTTACATAAATTCAAAATCCTGAAGGAGAGAGGGAATGGTCCAATGCTGACCAATCTGAATCAAACCTATTGGGATCCCCTGGATCTTCCCCTTCCCTGGTTAAATGAGAGCATCCTTGGAGCACATCCCTCAGGACAAAGCTCATTTAGGCCACTGCAGATAACATGAGTTTGTTTTCGGGGAGGCAAAGCAACCTGTCCATAAGGATTTCTCACGCTTCATGCAACAGCCCTGGTCAGGGAAATACAACATTAACTACATCGGAAGAAATCGTTGAATGAATAAATTATAAAAGCATTCAGGGCTCCTGTCTGGGGTATTATTGCACACACTGGTGCCGAGCAGGTTAAAGGAGCATGTTTGGCTGTTACTGCATTCCCAGCTCTGTTTGCAGGGCCTCAGCATCGCTGTGAAAGTGAGACAATGGACACCAGCTCCTGCCAGCACAGCAGGACGAGGCGCTCGCTGATGTCTCCTCGCCTTACAGAAAGGCAGCCCAGGCACCAACCTTACCAGCACCAGAGGAAGCAAAGCCCTGCAGACACAGTTAAGCACAAGCCCATCAGAGCACAGCGTCAAACTGCAGTTTTGCAGAGCCCTTCCTCCTCTTCGCCATCCAGCACATCACCAGCACCTTCCTTAGGCAGCACCCACTGCCAGAAGACATCATTCGTGCTTGTATCCGTTTCACATCAGAGGATTTCAAAGAGCTTTGCAAACATCATACAATGAAGCCTCCCAACCCGTGTGTGGATGGGCTGGGTATTACCCACTGCAGTTTCTCAGCTGTGGAAGGAGACACAGAGGAGCCATTAAGTGATTTATCTAGTATCCCACAGAAAGCCTACGAGAGAATTAGGATTATCACCCAGATCTCTGGATTAACAAGCCTTTTTTAATGCAATTTATTCCTGATCAAAACCATACAGTCCACTTTGTGGCTTTGCTCACGTGGAGATTTCTAATTGTGCAGAATTTATACCGTTGCATTTTTTTTAATGCACAAATTTGAACTTAGACAGTTGTATTTCTTCATGTAAACGGTTGTGGTTTTTAAATGCGAGAAGAAAAGACAAGAAAAAAGGAGCCAGCTACCATTTCAATCAGCAAGCCTGTGCAATGTATGCACCTTTGCATTTCAGAATAGCTGCTGATGGGTTTTCAATTCAAACTTTCCTAGCAAGGGTGGGGAGGAGCACACAGAAGCATGGGTGCTGGTCCCAGGATGACCCTTCCTGCAGAGCCCAGCCCCTGGTCTCAAGCACCGAGGTGTGAGCCCGGCTCCATAGAGGTGAGGGGTTGCTGCCACCCCCAGCAATGGGGCCTGGGGCTCGCCCGGGGTGGTTGGTGGGTGAACGCTGTTGCCTTTGGCATAAAAGACCTCCCTGGGTCCCTGTAAATTATAACAAAACAGTATTAATTTTGGCCTTTTACCCAAATAAATAAATGCCTTTTCAAGACTAAAGCCTACCCACACGTAGGCTGCAGGCTTCAGCTGGGGGAGAAAAAGGGCGGCGCGGAGCCAGAGGCAAAACCCAGGCTCTGCTGCTGCCTCATCAAACCCAGCCCTGCTCCTCATCACAAAAGGCTCTCATCTGGCCCCTGCTGCATGCTCACGTCCCCATTGGGCCCATCTCCCCAGGCAAGCAGTAATTGTGTCCCCCCAACCAGCCCCGCTGCCCGGCCCATATGGAGGCCCGGCGCCAGCCTCAGGTGAGGCCCAGTGTCCCCTGCATGGGCCCTGTGGGTGACTTCCAGGCACGTCGTCACCGCTGCCTCCCAGAGGTGCCATTTGCCATCTGGAGCTGGGCACGGATTTCACACAAAGGCATCACCCATCGAAAGGCAGACACTTTTCTGCAAACTCAACGTGTTTGCATTTGGAATGTAGCTTGGTGGTGGAAAAATACCGTCAAATTAAAATAGTGGTGTTTTAAAAAGAAAAATGCTTCAGTTTTCTTTTGAAACAGCATCCAGAAGTGAGAACAAGCTTCATTTATAGAAAGAATTTAGAAAGGATTAAAAACTTAGAGCCAACAGAATATTTTCTGGCTGACTCAGGACCAGATGGTCAAATGGAAAAACAAAAAAAAGACAACCCCTGCCCCAAAATAAATTTAAAAAAAATAAAGTCAGCCCCATTGCCTTCATTTCCCTCTTGCCATGTCAAAAAAAATTCAGATCAGTCCTGTCTAGATTCAGCAAGTCCCACTAAAAACAGATCCCAGCTCCCAATCCCCCTTTGCTGATGGGGCTGAGGATCAGACCCAGTTTGTGTAATGCCCTCAGATCTCATGTTTCTTTCTCCACTGTGCCCCATGGCTGTTACATGAACAGCAGAAATACCGTCCCCATTGCTCCCATTTCCTTCTGTCTGGTGTTTAATAGTTCAACACATCCAGTTCCTGGGAGATTTTACTCAAAGTTAATTTACTCCTGCTGCAAGGAACACAACCATTGTACAAAGGTCGGATATCCTAAAGGCCTTCTTGGCCCATTAGCCCTGATGTTGACCACCCTCCCTCCAAAACCAAGCTTTGCAAGCACCTCCAGATGTGATCACAGTTGGACGTCTCTGCCAGCCACCATGGACCCTGAAGAACCCTGGCGCATTGAGCCAGCGCCCTGAGCAGCTCACTGCAGAGAAGGTGCTCAGGGATGAGGAACGCATGCACGTCGCAACTACAGTTTGAAACGTTTTTTTTTTTTAAAATTGCCTACAAAATGAAAACATTCTGATTCCAGGCTCTTTACAGCTGTCACATCTGAAATGGATTTTGCCACTTTGGTGTCAGAAGGTTGGGTCTGCAAAAGGAGACGTAATAGAAATCCCTAGTGATAAGGAGGCAAATCGCTTGTAAATTGAGCCATAGTATCTTTGGTTGTGACATTAATTTAATTCTCTTACTGCAGTGCATAGACAGAAACACTCCCCACCTAGCTAGTGATCATAGAAAAAACAGTAATAAGCACATAACAAGGATCCCTAGAAACAAATAATGCAGGGCTTTTGAAGGGATTGTGTTTTGGAGTATTTGCATTTCAATGGGACACAAAGCATCATTTCTCAACTGTGCTTTGCCAAACTCTCAGGAGCACCCTTTTCTTTCTGTTGATTAATCACTTCATGCTCAGAGTCTTTAGAAATAGTGCTGCTTCTAGCAGGCAGATAAGTGTACATCTCTTCAGATAAATGATGAACCTTAAGGCTCTGCTCTGTTTTGTTCTTTTCCAGCTACCTCAGCTCCTAAACCAGCAAACATACAGCACGTTTTCTAGCTGTGTAAGAAGAGGTACTGGATGTGAAGGACTAAAGCAATGCTGCGGGTCCGCCTGCCTCAACTGGGGCTGGGAAATTACAAAAGCCAATCTAATAAAAAGGTGAATTTTTCCAAGTGTTCAGCGTGATTAAAAATCAGCCAATTAAAGTTCTGATTTAATATAAAACCTGAACGTTTCCAAATGCATAAAGCAGTTGACACCAGCGTGACACCTGCCCTTTCCCTGCAGCTCTCCATATGGAAAAGAGATCGACCTGCCTTCTCTGTGCTGCTCTATGGCAGAGCTTGGATTGAGCTGAACTAAATTCGACAGCAAAGTCCTAAGCTCAGGTCCAAAATGCAGACCTGTTTTGTTTCTACCAACTCCTCAGGCAGTGTTACAGTACATAAAAGAACTATACTGGGTCAAATCATCTCATCCAGGCTGGTCATATGTCTCTGACAGTGACAATGCTACGTGGGGAGAGCACACGGGCTGTCCCTTCTCTTTGTACCAACCAACTGTGCACAGCCACTGAGCATGGGATGCTGGAAGCACCTCCCTGCCCCATCGTTGTAGTGTCTGCATATGGTGCTGCTGCAAAGACTTTTTAAAGTTCCCACATTGAACCACTTTAATCAGTTTGCAAACCTCTCCCATACAGCTTTCTCACCTCCAAAACGAAGAGTCACAGCCACAGAAGCAGCTTTTCCATCCCCATTTTAGTGCAACACTTATTCCAGTTATACCATGCCCTTCACAGGATTAATTTTACTAAGTCGTATTACTAGGTATAAAAATGAACCAGGTGAAAGTATATTTTTGAGCAAGTGTGCTGCACTGAGGACTAAGCACCATGAGTTATGGCGGTACATCTTCAGTGCAGGGAGCAAGTAGCTCAAGGGGATCAGCTCAGGGCCAGCTGCAGTAAAGCTCCATTAACACAACACTGCTCCTGCACACAAAGGAGCCCCATTTCTCAGCACCACGAATCCATCCAGACACAAGAGGAGACTCCTGCTTCTTTCCAACCAGAGGCCATTGGGTCCCACTCAGGGATCTGTGCCCTACACTGCATTGCACGAGGTGGACTTGGGCACCGTGAATGCTGGAGTTCCCCATTTCCCTCAAAGAGAAGAGAGGGGCAGTGACACGAACAACAGGCAGCTCGAAAGCTGACTGACATTTTTTTGAACCTCCAGGGAAATTGAAACTGGGTTCAAATTTCATTTTAAGTGATCGCTCCCCATTCCTAGTGCTCACATACATCAATGTCATAGGCAGTGGGTAATATATTATACATGTATTCCATGAGTGACTGCACACTCAAGTATGAAATAATTTGTGTTCCACTTGCGTACATACAAAAGTACTAATCAGCAAAAGGCAAAGTTTCACAGCAAAAAAAATTCCAAAGCTTTGTCAAATGTCAAATGCAGAAATAGTCATGAAAACACAGGAAAAAAAAATCAGCTTAAAAAGAGAAACGGAATAAATAGACCAAACTACAAACCAAGACTAATGTTTTGGCTTGGGAGAGCGTGGAGGAACCCAGCCTGTGTTTCTGGGGAGCTGAACCTTTTGTTCTTACGACGTGCTGCTTTCCTGACCTCCGCACTTTGAAAAAGGCCATTCTCACACTTCCGCTAACCAGATTAACTCATGAGTCTGTACAAACATCCATTTTCGGAGCCCACAGGAACTGCTGGTGTTTATCAATAAACCCTTTGGGATTTCCAGGTCTCATCATTTAAGGACAACAGCATGTGAACACGCCATCCTGGCAAGTCACCGAGGAGCTGTGCAGAGGAAAAATTTCTGTAAGAAGAGGTCTTTTAGCAGACACAATGCAAAAAGAACTGCTATTCTATTCCATTTCCTTCTCCAGCAGTCTCCCTGCAGGTCTTGCCATGCTGGGTAGGTAGGATGTGAGGAATACATGCATCACCTTTGCATGCAATACACCTCTGACATTTTCAAGGATCTTCCTGCCCATTCTAGGTCTGTTCTGGGTGAGCAGCCTTTCCTGAAGCACTTGTACCTCTAAGCACAAGGTCTGACTTTCTCCTCACATAACTGAACACAGCAATGACTGTATTCTTTAAAGAGTTTACTGAAATCTCACATGAGGAGGGGAACAAGAGAGCACATATGGCAGAGGTCAGCCCTGTGGCCCAAAGGCTGCCCAAAGAATGCTCACACACAGGCACGGTTCAGCACTGAGAACATCCTGGGATGGGACCTTGCTGCCTGCAGGATGAGGAGGAAAAGAAATGCGTATGTTCCTCCACCCTGGCCCTGTTCTGTAGCTCACCCCTAGGGAACTACACGTCTGTCCTCCTTGTAGAGAGAAGAGGAGAAGTGGGTCTTTCTTGACGCTCCTTCATCTTGGACAACCCAACGAGCTGGTACAGCAAAGGCAGCACCCATCTCTTCTGTTTTTAAGGAAAATCAGCTCCAAAATATATGTAAGAATTATACTTTTAAAATGCATAGCTCAAGCCAGAACCATCTCTGCCTTTGCTTTTCTTGCTTTGATCTTGACTAAAACATATCACAAGAATAACATCTAATAGAGAGCAGTGAGTAAAGCCCAACTCAAGGGGAAGCCACACGTCTACACACGCGTACACACACCATCCTCTTCCAAAGACATCAGTTTGATAACTGCGTAAAGGAGACCTAGTCTTCTGGAGAGCTCACAACATCTATGGGCAAAGACCTGCTATAATACATTTCAACCATGAGTGCACTGCAGTCCGATATTATTTTCCATATAAGCCTGTTTTATAGTATCTCACATCCGGGTGAGCTCCAACAGTCTATTTCTCAAGGAGCGGCTATATCCCACTCTTAGTGAAACCTCTTCTGTTTAACATCCACGCTGCAGCTTAATAAATGCCACAGTGTCATTTCCTCCACTTGCTGGTTTTAGCAAATGTCAAAGGGCAACCTCATAGCAAAAACCTAGCTTGGAAAAGAGAAACAGCAGCTACCAATAATCTCAGAAAGGTTTGGCATCCTTCATCCAAGTTCTTTTAGGTTTACTTTGTGCTCATGTTTATTTTGAGGAAATCAGAGGGATTTATTACCGCCGTCCAAACCCATGTTCTACTGAACACCAGCCAGTTGTCGGTGGAAACTACTAAATCTGGAAGATATTCCTCATTTTTGTAACCCCAAAGCATCAGATAGCCTCCTCCTTTTCTAGAGACATACAATAACATGAGTAGAAAGTCAGTTTGATTCAAAGTTTGCTTTGAGATATTCATAGGCCTATTTGGCATACCTTTAAAAAAAAAAACACCTTAAGCTACTATTTCAGCAGTATTGGAAAAAAAAGGGTGAAACCCTTAATTAATCATAATCCTCATAATCCTCAAGTTACCATGAGATATAAATAGGGAACACTTGAACTATTCTTCCTCCCCTGTTCTGCATTCAGTCAAAATAATATTATTAAAATATACATAACAGGCATTAAGGAGGCATTGAGTCCAAAGCCATGCATGCGAGTGTTGGGAGTGGAAAGGTGAATGGGCAGAGATGTTATCAAAATTGTTGTTTAGCCTGAAGTAGTTTAGGGTGAATGTGTCTGGGTGACAAATCATCCTTTAACCCAGCCCAGCCCTGCACGCTACAGCACACGGAGCAAGGAGGCACAGCACCAGCCCACTCCTCCTGCCATGGCTGAACCCACAGGTCCCTGCACCATCAAAAGGTCTCACCCTTGCGTAGGAGGATTCTGTGTTTCTGGAAGTGTTGCTACATGAGACAGACTCTTCTATTTGTGGTTCTGGAGCAGAAATCCAAAGCTCATATCACAAAGCTTGTATCACAAAGCCCCGTGCCAGGCCTGTCCCTGCTGGGGGTGCAGGTCCCCATACCCACCAGCATCAGCTGAACATTTTTAACCAGAGTTTAGCTAGGAAGTGGACAGTAGCTGAGCAGAGGCAAGGCAGTCAGCACAGAAGGGGAGAAAAAAGGCTCCACAGTGAGAAATCAGCCCTGGAGCAGGGGCATCCCATGAGGCTGCTTCACCTACACACTTTGCCAATCATCCACCCACCTCCAGGAAGACAGCACCGAGACAAATAGGAGCACTGCAATATTCTGCAAGGGACAGACTTTTTTCCTGTTTTCCATCCCGTATCCTTTGTCACAAGCTGCCGTTCAGAGGGGAGGTGGGTGATGGATGCTGCCCAGCCTAACAGCAGCGAGGCCTCCAGGCCTTGACCCATGCAGGTTCCAATTAGCCAAAATTAGTCAGCTGTGGCCAGGGTTTGTCTTCCTTAAACACCTAACTGTGTGAAAGCAACAGTCCCTTTCTGCAAGTTGCCCACTCAAGCCTTTGTGGCTGTACACCCGTCCCCGGGGAGCCTCCTCCGGTTTTGTTTTTCCCCTTTGCGAGCTGTGCCAATCACTAAAGGGTCTCAGCAGCCCCATTATCATCCTGGGCAATTCTTAACTCATTAGGCTTTTAAATTGCTGGACTTCAGGAGGAAAATAAAACCACAAACCAAGCAAATGCTTAAGCACGATGAAAGGATGTTAATGTTTTACCCCACTGACAATGACGGAATCTGTAGGATAATTATTATGGATATTTCCATGGGTTTAGTGTTACTTTTTCCTGACATGAGGTTCTCTGTGCAGCGACTAATTAAAAATGGAGTTTAATCTGCAGCCAACCTCGGAGGTTGATTTGAATTCTCCCACTGTGAACTTTCAAACACGGGAGCACGTCTGTTTGCACCAACAGGATCCAATATCCTGCCTTCGCGAGGACGTTTTACATTTTGGCAGGCTGCGTGCCTATGATTATGCCAGACTGCAGCATTAATAATTCACCACCTGAACTGATCTTTCAGCATGAAACACAAGTAAAGACGACGTTAAGTGCTGCTTGGATTCTCTTCCACTGCTGTTCCCCTATTGTGTCTTCAGATTGTGCTTAATCTAGTGGGAATTTAGTACTAAATTAACAGAAGAAGTCATTTCTTAAGAGGTCAAATCCACATGTACTGCTCAAGAGAGAAAGCAGTCTTTCCTGCTGAGTTTACCATTAATAACGTTTTTATTTTTTATTTGAATTTCTGCATCAAAAACAGATACAACACATTTAGCTTGAGAAGCAGGAAAGGATAGAAGAAATTTTAACCCATTCCTGGTGAACAGCTTATTAACACTTTCCTCTTCTTTCCTCTGCTAGTGTGAAAAAGATCACCTGCAGAGATGGGGGGGCATCCTCCTAGAGCAGAAGAGTACCACTTCCCAATTTGAAAGTTTCCCCATTGAAACAGAAGAGAAACCTCTTCCAGGAAAGAAAACTACACTGCTCCATGTTCAGATGCACGGGCACAAGCCAAGGAGCCATGGACCAATTTCTCCTGAAGGCTTTCTGCAGTGGCACAGTTGCTGCTACCTATGTCCTCTGGATCCCAATGTCTGATAAATTTCAGCAAGCGACACATTACAGTTCACATCTTCCCCTTTCCAGGGATTGGTGTTTTTTATTTTTTTTTTTTGGGGGGGGGGTTCAACAAAGGGGGGAAAATAAAAGGAAAGTAAAGGAAGATAACCTCAATTTTGACAAAAGTTTCTTTCAGAGTTTTTCATAGGATTTGCTGTTTTTCACATAGTCCTGTGTGATTCCCTTTGCTGCCTCAATTGTTGCATCCCAAAAGCTATCACAAGGAAGGGAAAACACTTTGCTTGCTGTACCAAAATAGTCTGTGTTGCTATTTTACGCACATCCAGTGCTCTGGTGCTGTTATCACATTAACACTTAGAGATCCCAAATAAGGTCAGTGCCTTTGTCTGTCAGCCTTTGTACAGTCAAGAGACAGTCCTTGCCCCAAAGACCTTAAAATATAAATAGATAAGACAGACAAAGGGAGAAAGAAAGGGAACATTTCTATCGTTGTCACAGATAGGAAAAAGAAAGATAAAATGGTTTGCTGAAGGTCAGTGACACAGAGCTGAGGAAAGAACACTGTCAAGTCTCTATCAAGCATCTTCAACCACGAAGCTGTCCAAAAAAATGACTCTATTTCCTCCAGTGCTTCATCCTGGTCCCTGCAGCGATGCTCAGAAATGGGATCTTAAGGAATCTTTGCAGACTTTTGCAAGTGCTGAGTTCTCAGGAACTTCTGGAAGGGCTCCTAGCAGCAGCGCCAGGGGTTTGTCCAAAGCTAAGTCCAAACATAGAGACCCAGCATCCCAAGTTTGGACTCGGCCATCAGGAACACAATTCTCAGAGTAAAGCAGACAGGGCTGGCCCAGATCAGCAGAAGAAATGGGATGCTGCATTCAAGAACTCACTGTGGCAATATGGGCAAGAAAAATATGATAGCATAGGGGATGCTGTGATAAATGGTTGACGGTTGCGTCAACCACAACACTAGGACAGGGAGGAGATGCCTAAGTCTACATGCTCCAGAAAAACTGTTAAGATGACAGACTTCTTGGACAAAAGCGAAAGAACTGAAGGACTAAGTTCACAACTACACTTTTCACTTCCATAGAAGGTCAGAGGGGGGAAAAAAGCAGATCTTATGGCATAAGCCACTCAGCAGAGTAGCTCGTTCTTCAGCCCCATTTAGTGGCCGGTGTATGCCCTGTCATCTGAGATTTCCCATCCTTTATTCATTTTTCTGGATGTCAGAGAAAGAGCTCTCTCTTTCAAGCTTTATGCCCCACATGTCCCGTGGCAGCTGGCTCTGTGATTAACTGCACTGTGTGGTGGCTCTCATCCCTGGCTGTGGCACGCCAGGCAGGTAACGTTAGAAGTCTCATGTAGAAGCAGAGTTTAAGAGTATCTTTAGTTAACCCAGGTTAAGGTCTGCAGTTTCTCTCTGCTTTCTCTGCCTCCCCCCAAGCATAACTGGTCACAGAGATTTGCAGGGTTTTGGGGCTTTTTGAAGCCTTTGTCTTCACGGAGTTGCTGGTGTTAGTTACACCATGACAGGGACACGTATATATAAAATAAGCAGCAGTGTAGGAAAAAAATAAGTCACAGCTATCTCACTAATGGCTTCCCACATGGGATTTGTGTGGTGTTGGTGCAGGACTGCCTGCTCTGATGCAGGTAAAGAAGCCTCATTTTAGAGCACAAGTGAGCATCCTGGTCCATGCAGCCACAAGAGCCGGACCCAGCTCAGGCTCTGGGCCCATCTCTGGCCCTTCACATTAGCACAGCAACACCCTGACCTATCATGGTGTTTTAACTGCGACTGTACCCCAGGTGATCAGAAGAGCCCACATTTCACCCAAACCACTGATCCTTCCCAGTCCTACAGCCCAAGACCCACCTCAGCTCTGCCCCCAGGTTTCCCTTTGGAAATCAACACCTCCTGTACAATCTCCTCTTTCCTGTAAACAACTGAGTCCTGGCTGTTACTGTAGCTACTGCAGTCATCCGGAGTTACTACCAATGTTTAAAGACAGCTTGAATTACTGATGGATGGGGCACTCCAGCCCAGAGTTGTCTTCCCCTGTAACTCCTCTGGTCTGCATAGCCCCAGGGGTTGTGCTCAGCTCTTCCAAGGACAGGACAGAGCTGTGGGGATCAGGGAAGGATCCTTCAGACGTGCATGGGACCAGACCCAACCAAGGCTGAGAAATAGGAGAGCCAAGAACAACAATCATGCAGTCAAGATCAGAAATACAGTCTGCCTAAACAGAGTTAATGTCATGGATCATGACATTGCCCATTTTTAACCCAACTCTTGGAATACTTCACTTCCCCCCCGCTGCCTCCTCACATCTATTACTCCATGTTTTCCACAGAGTTTTCCACAGAGACCAATGTCTTCCAGTTCCCTCCTGTCACATTTTTCCCCAGATGTCTCCAGCCCAAGCAGCGTGAGTAGGAGCAGACCCAGCAAATTGGGACAGTCATGGAGGTGTCCATCTCACAAGCATCTCCTGCAGGGCAGCGGCCTCCCTCAACATCCCATCCTGCCACAGACCCACACCTGTCCTTCATCACAGCTGGGCTGCCCAGACCCGGAATCTAATCCCAGAAGGGAGGTTATTTTATCTTCAGAGAAAGGCAAACAGGACGGGCACTCATCGATCTTGAGAAAGAAACATTAGCCAAGTCAAACACGCGCCGACGTCTGAAGCAACAGGATGTCCATGATGTAATGCCTGGATTCACCTTGCCAGCTCCACTTACACCAAGGACAGGCTTGGAGGGAAAGGGAAGAGATGTGAGCACAGGGCAAAACATTTGTAAAGAACACTGTCCAAAGATATTCTAAATCAGCGCTGCTTCCTCACAGCAGCTCAGCCTTAGTACGGGCAGCCATCACGCAGCACTGTGAGACCCAGGAGGCACCACCAGTGAGCCAGGTCCCCACCTGTCACATAGGCTGTGCCGTACTGCCTTGTGCCATCCAGCAGGATGATTTCACAGGGACCACTGTAAAAAGTTTTTCCTTTTTATCCTGCGGTAGTGCCCCCAGGGAGATGGGATCTGGCTGGGAGAAGAGCCCAGGCAGCTCCAGCTGCAGCCAGCTGTGGCTTTGTGAGACAAAGGCACCTTGGCAGGAGGAGAAAGAAACAGCAGGACACCATCCCTCCCCCACGTCACATGTGGCTTTGTGCTAGAATTGATGCAAGGACTCCAGCAGAGAAGCTCCTGCTGACAAACTTACCTTGATCCAAGGCTATGAGACAGTATTTTTAGCTATTGGCTCAGACCCTCTCGCTTCTGGCCAAAGAGCATGTAGGAGAGATGGCTATAGCCACCCTCGCACTGTCCCTTTCTGGAGCCAGCTGACAGACGTCCCAGATCACAGTTTGCTCAGAACAGCAACAGGATGGCATGGGGACAGCAGGAAACAAAGTGCTCCAGGCCCAGCCAAAGGCCATCCATCAGGAACTGGGAAGTTACTTTGCCCTTAAAGGTCTTAAGATGGGAGCAGCACAAAATAACCTTTCAAAAGCAGTCTTGGCATCCCGATTCTGTATCTCAACCCATGGTGGTCAGCACATCTGCACTCAAGAAACCACTGTGACTCAAGCAGCAGCAGTGTCCTGGCTCCTAAACACTCACGGAGAGCCCAGTGGTCTCCATTAGGCTTACAGAGGTCTGAGTGGATTTCTACCACTGATGAGGGTTTACATCAGCCATGCCCACCCCACAGCCCGCAGGCCGCACCCGGCCCGGCCCAGCCACACTGCAGCCTACCCCTGCCCCACGCCATCATGGCGGCGGCTCTGCCCCACCTAGCTGCCCGGCCCGGCCCCAGGCTGCCCCCATTGCTCAGCAGCACCCAAACATCGGTGTGCGATGGCCCTGAGCTGAGCCCAGGGCACGGGGAGGGCGCAGGGCAGGGCTCGCTCAGGGTATGCAATAACTGCATGCGTTGGGATACATTGGCTGAACACAGTCCTGGGAGCAGGGAGAAACATGCAGCCCTGCCTCCTGTTTGGATAAAGGAGTTTGAGAACAGGCTTCAAGATGATTGCTGAGAAAATCATCAATTTTTTGGTATATTTACGACACCATTTTCAGTTGACCTAAATATATAATGTGCAAATTTTCAGATGGAACTTATGGAGTTGCAATCAGACATTCAACTCAAAGAAAAATGTGACCACATCTCTCTACCAGACGTCTACAAGCCCTGTCTTACCAGAGAAACATATCTCTCCCTTCGCAATCACGCCTTATTCATGTCATTGCCTTTTGGCAGTCTGTACATTTGTGAACAACTCTTTTCAAGAATGAAGCACAAGAAGAGTAAAATGTCATCAAAAAAATCTGACGAACACCTCAGGAGCTCACTGAGGATTGCAGCCACTGCCATTGAACCAGAGTGATGCGTTGGTTTCACAGAGCCCGAGTCCCAGCAGCCTGCACAGGAGCCGTGGCCTTGTGAAGTCTCCGGTGCTTCCCAGGTCTGGCTGGCAGAGATGGCATAGGGAGGAACCATGGTCCTTCCCCTGAAGCCAGTTTCTCTCATTAGAGCAATGGGAAGAACAGACATAATTAAAAAGCATTGGGGGGAGAACGTAATGGGAAGTCTACAAAACGGGTGGTGGCTTTGTTTGAGCTGCAAGTCAAAGCTCTGTTTGATCTACTCATTTACCAGAGCTAGTTCAGAGAGCTAGCTACTGGCAGGGACCTCAGAAGTTTATTTCTTTGCCAGTATTCCCAGGCTTGTATTACCTCCTTTTAACAATAACACCATAAAATTAGACCTTCATTAATGCCGAATTCCACTTTAATTCATAGAAGAGAGCAAAGAGACCTGATGTGACCATCCAGGCATTGACTAAAACAAATACCTCAGAGGATGCTGTAATAAAGATTCAACACTTAACAGCGCTCAGAGTCGTGTCATTTCGCAGTGATTCGCCTCATTAATCCTGGCATGATGGACCTGCATCCGACACCCAAAACGGTTGCAGGTGGGAGGCAGCGTGCATCCACAGAGCCTTCCCTCTACCCAGCCTGCCTCCTGCTTCTGGTTAAGAACTTCTAGCAATTATTTTTAATGCCAAAACACAATGTTTCTCAGCTGATAGGAGATCTGAATGATTCCAACGGGAAATGAGAATTTGTTTTAGAGGGCTTTTGCTAGAAGCACGCATTCAGTAAGGGGGGGGGTCTTCCCTCCCCTTGCTCTTTCTGAAGGAGCAGAAGTTCATATTTCCCTTGGAAGTTTTAATTCTTTCAGTAAAATATAGTTTGTTTTTAAGCTGGAAATTTTACTTGATTTGGCTGAAGTGGCATATTGCTGCCTCTTGGGCTTTAATGGTTTATTTTCACTCTTCTGGAAAAAAAAAAAAAATTAGAAACGTTCCTAAATGGGAGCCTTTGTTAGAAAAGATCATCAAAAGTTTTGGGGAAACTTTTGTCTAATTTAGAATTGTTCTTAAATAACACTGTATTCCTGTTCGCATTTCATTTCTCACTATTTTACTTACATTCTGCACCATGGTTCCTAGCAGGAAACTTGAGTCAGCCCCAGCCCTGGGGATATTCACAGCCTTGCTGCGCTATCAGAGATCTGTGAGCATCAGCCTGGAATTAGCAAACATCCGAGGTGCAAGCTTTTAAATGGAAAAAGTTCTCAAAAAATATCTCTATTTAGGATCAGCTCCTTGCAAATTTGCATTATCACAATTGATTCTGACAACCGTTCACTTTTATACTGGAAATAGAAAATACTTCTAAGCAGTTATCAAGAAATATTAAGAAAATACAAGATAGAGAATACAAAAAATAACCAGAAATACTCCCGTAAATTTGTCTTTCTTTTTAAACAGGCCCAGTTTTCTCTTTGGAAGTCCACAGAAAGCAAACAACTGACACAACAGATTCCCACCAGAGAATTTCCATAATGATCTGCTGTTTCTGAGCAGCAGAACCCAGGCTGGGCTGTAGAGAAGAGCAGCTCTACGTGCCCCTGCACACCCCTCAGTGCCTGCAGCCCGCTGCTGCCCCGGCTGAGCGAGAAGTCACATGAGCCTGCCTTGGCTTAGCACAGGAGGGAGAAAAAAAGTCTTTCCTTTAGAACTTTTGTTTTCTCATTGCCTGCAAAAAAATAAAGACCCGAAATCCACCTACTGACCCGCCAGCAGCCAGCCCTGTGCTTTCTTCACGTGCCATGGTGGAGCCAGCCCAAGTGTAGCACCAGGGAGAAGGAGCCAGCAGTCATTCCGCGTGTTTATTTTCCCTGGGTGTGTGAAGCCGGCTGCCAAGCAGCATCACTTACCTCATGGGCATACAGCAGCACCGTTGTGAGCAGGGCTGGGGCAAAAAAGGCTCCAAGGTTTGAGGTTCAGGAGGTTTTATGTCCCTGGGTTAGAAAAACCCAGGTTAGGTTCCCAGCTGAGAAAAAATAAGAAGTTATAACTATTCCTACCCAACCCAGCGCTTCTGACCTCCGTGGCTCTGGAGGGAAGCGTAGTTATCAAATGCAACAGAGATTTCTTCCACAATGAAATATTTCCACCTTAAACCATGGGCCCTGTTGGAAGCTCTGGTGTACCCCCAGGCCCTGCGGTGCTCACAAAGGCTCCTGCTCAGGCCCAGCTCTGAACAGCCCCCGGGCTGGGGAGCTCTGCAGAGAGGCTCAGCGTGCTGCCTCTTCCTGTGGCAGCTCCACAGGACACATTTATGGGGTCTGAGCACCAGAGGACTGCTGCCTACTGCCCACCTCCTGCAGTGGAAATTCCCCCCTGCAGAGAGGGAATGTAAATCAAATGCAATGGACATTAAAAACTGCTTTATTGTCATCCTCAGCTGCTTCAAGAACCCAGTCCCTCAATTTTACAAAGACATGAGCTTTGGTGAAAAGCCAGGTGCCCCCAGGAAGCATCTCCACACCCCATCCTCCTCCAGCACCACCAGA
>WBMW01004047.1:25559-56889 GCA_013396635.1 Penelope pileata | reverse complement strand
CCATCCTGCACCATCCTGCACCCATCCTGCACCATCCTGCATCCGTCTTGCACCATCCTGCACCCATCCTGCATCCATCCTGCACCCATCCTGCACCATCCTGCACCCATCCTGCACCACCCTGCAGAGGCCAGGAGCTCAGGGTGGGTGGAGGATGGATGGGGTACCTCAACCCTGTCCCCATCCAGGAAAAGTTGTCATGGCCTTCCTTCCTCTCCAGTCTGCATTTTTCACCTTTGGCTCTTTTTCAATGCAGAACATCTCACTGCCAGAAGAAAACTTCTTTTTTTTTCTCCCTGACAATGGTCCTTCAAAGCCCACAAAGCTGCCCCTTCTCTGTGCTTCGGTTTATTCCTTTCTTCTCCCGCAGCCCACAGTCTGTTCTGCCACGTTTGCCTCTGAAAAAGGGAGAATAAAAAAGCAGGAGAGATGGGAAGAGAAAAGCAGAAAAAAGACAGAATTGTTAAAGTCACAATCAGGGACAACTTGCAACCAGATTCCTTTTCTTAGCGTCATTCTTGCTTAAAACATTAATAATTGTATCATTCTTTTCAATTAATTTTCAATCAGCTGCATCTAATCTTGTTGTAGACCTAAACGGAACTAAGGCATGGGCTGGACAAAAAAGATCCAAGAAAAATGATTTTTTTTTAATCTCAATTTTCAAAACCCATCCTCATCCTCACAATCAAGCAGTGACTTGCAGTCCTCTCCTCTGGGTTTGCTCACAGGTGCTGGGGTCTCTGCTACATTTCCATGACCTTTTATTAACAGCATTCATTTTTCTATTCCCATATTTTAGGATTCCCTTTACTTGGGCAGGGGCAGAGCCGGCCTCATGCACACAAACCCCACTCTGCTGACCACAGCTGCTACCCACGAGCAGGGACCTGGCCTCAGGAGAGCTGCAAACACCCCCTGAGCAGCCAGATCCCCTGCTCCTAGCCAGGGAAAAGCACCGGGTTCAGCTCACTGGTGTACTGTGACCAAGAGAAATCCTGCAGGGAGGCAGGGCAGGGGCAGGGCACAGGGCTTGGCATTTTCAGCCCGGCCCAGGATGCCCAAGCTGGATGGGAACGCGCTCCCGAGCTTCTGCACTACCCGCAGAGCCTTCTTGCGCTGCCAGGGCTCCAGCGCGGAGCGCAGGGGTATTTGAGATCTCAATTATTTATGTGATCATGCTGTGGGTTAATGCTGACTGACACTAAAACACTGCCTAGATTTAGCTTCATAAAATTTTTATCCCCGCTATGAACTGCAAGTCTTTCTCCAATTTCATTTAAAGGAAACAGAGTATCGAAAAGCCTACTGAGGAATTCATGAGCAACTAGCTACAACCTCACTTTTCCTCCTCTCCAAATCCTGGGACTTGATTACCATGGCAACATATCATAATTTTAATTCCCTTCCTGATTGCCCCTGTACATCTGCTTGCCTTTCTAGGAGCACGCCATGCGCTTTGGGGCGGGTGTAAGGTGCATGGCACTTTGCTCCTTAGGGCTCGTGAGAGTCCAGGGATGGATGCAGTGTCTTCTTGGGGGTGAAGCACCCAGAAAGGGTCAATGAAATTCAGCAAACCCAGTCCAGTCAGTGCTGCTGATGCTCTGATCTTTGGGCATCACGAAGGTGCAGGTGTAGCCCAGTGTGGTGGGAGACCCTGGAAGGAACAAATTCTGGGTGCTTTGTGGGGTTTTACGTATTGCAGCAATAAGGAAAGGCAGCTTCCAGCACTGCAATGGAGCTGGAAATGGGATGGGCAGTGTCCATGGAGATGAAGCATCTCCAGCGATGATGAGTCTTGCTTTGAGATTTGTCTTATTTTAGCAATCACCACTCCCAAAGGCATTTACAGCATTGTAATCTCCATCTCATCTCTATGATTCTGTGATTTTTCCCACTAGGGCAGGGTGCAGGCACCAGAGACGCCTTTCTCAACTCACCCACTGAACATGGTCAAAGCTCACCGCACCGAACCTTGGGGCTGGGCTTTGTACTGGCACCTGGGTAGGGCCTTGCCCTGACAGCACCACCCTCAGAATGATGATTTCAAGCACATGAAATTAACAGCTTGAGGTTCATTCAGGCTCAGAGCCCATCAGGGATCCCCAGGGGGCTGCAGACATTTGGATACTTGCTTCAGTGTACTTCATGTACAGAAAAAAATAACCACAATTCTCATTCTCACATTTAGAATCTGCATGGAATAAAAGAAGAGTGGGCACACGCTTGTTGTGGAGCAGACACTGTTCCATTTCGACCATCGCTGACAAAGCAGCTTTGTGCATCAGGAGCACATCCCTGCCCAAAGGGCCAGCAGCAGCACAGACCTGCTGTATTATATATGAGATAGCTATGTATTGGGCATTTTAGAGATATATACTGCATTGTATAGGTGTATATAATATATAGAATATGATAAATATGATATATATGTATGTATATTGCACATATGTGTAAAATGCCCAGTTTTGTAGCAGACCCCTGGAGAGCCACAGCTCATTTATGTGCAGGGAAGACACAGGAGATTCACCTTTCTCTCAGTAAAGGAATGAATATTACACGAGAAGGGCAGACTCAAACCTCAGCAGTGGGGATGTAGCTACCGGCTGGCATGTTCCTCCACCTCAAGAGATCCCTCCAGCTCATCCTCTTGCTGAAGGGTTAAAAATTTGAACAGAAATCACTGTGTTTTCCTTCTTTCTCTGAGCTATTTTATTTAGTTACCCTTTCAATATTGTTTTCCTTCTTCTAAAATAAAAGTAATCTAAGTAATTACAATCATAAAATGGATGTGAACAAAATGGGTACTGCGGGATTTATAAAAACACAAATTTCCCTTTTCTGGGAAATATGGTCTCTTCTGCACTTAAACTTTCCAAGCCCTGCCCAGCTCCTAAGGTGGCACGGACCCATAAGGCTTGTAAGCCCAAAGAGGAAATCATGTAAATATCCCGAGCCCTCCTCAGGACCCGCTTCAGCACATGCAGGAGAGCTGCGCTGTGCTTTGAGCGCGTGCTTAAGTGCTGCCTGGAGCAGGGATGCTTTCTGCAGTGCAGCAGGAAGGGCTGCCACCAGGAGCACACTAACAGTGCCCAGTGGGTGGGTTGGGTACCACCATGCACACGCGTGGTGCCCTCAGCAGGGAATGGTGCAGCTCTGCTCCATGTGCTCACAGCCCAGGCACTGCCCCCGGGCTGAGTACCCGACATGCATGAGGTCACCCAGCCCCAGGCAGGGATCAGCTCCTTCCCAACAAAGGAGCCCATTGGCTTTGGGTTTCCTTTTTTCTTTCTTTCTTTTTTTTTTTTTTTTAACTCTTCTGAATATGACCCAAGAAAAACCTTCCTTGATGTTAGCCAAGCCGTTATTGGCAAAATTTCACTGACGTGAAAACAAGGAATCTTTCTTACAGGTTGAATGTAACCAAATCGCTGCAGCCTAGTCAAGTCCTCTTTTCTTCTTCTTTTTTATTTTTTTGCCATTCCTTTATTTATTTTTGAACTGATAACTGCTCTGTGCATTTAAGTCAGCCAGAAAGGGGGAATTCCACTTTGATTTGGGAAAGCAGAACACTGGCTATTAGTCTGAGACATCATGTAACCTCCTTTTGCAATTAACTGTTATTTCCGAATTGCTGGAAAATCCTCAAAGCACGGGTCTGGGTTCTTCATCCCTGAGAAGCTCCTCACTCCCATGCAGTGCACATAAGCAGCTCAGAGCCTATATTTCTGCTGAGGAGCTGCATTTCTTCCTTCGTGGTCTGTTTTCCACAGTAGCACCAGGGCTATAACTACATGGAGAATGACATGAGAGATAGCATTGTTTGCAAATGTGGTGTCCCAGATCCAATTCAGCATCTGAAATGGACTCCAGTACATCCCAAATCATTAACTTAATGGCTTTCCAGGTATATGGACACAAACTTTCCCTGCAAAACCTTCCAGAACTGTTCTTTTGCCCCAAAAAATCAAACAAGTTTTTTTGAGATGATGCTTCATAGATGCCAGCTTCCTCAACAGCAAGAAAGAAATTTTCATTATTTCAGAATCAGAGAATCATAGAAGCATTTGAGTTGGAAGGGACCTTTAAAGGCCACCTGGTCCCTCTCCCTGCAATGCACAGGGACACCCACAGCTCCATCAGATGCTCAGAGCCCCCCCAGCCTGACCTGAGTGTCTGCAGGGATGGGGCATCCATCACCTCTCTGGGCACCCTGATCCAGTGCTTCACCATCCTTAGTGTAAGCAACTCTTTCCTTATATCCAACCTAAATCTCCCCTCTTTTAGTTTGAAACCACTTCCCCCTGTCCTACCACAACAGACCCTGCTAAAGAGTCTGTCCCCTTCTTTCTTCTAGCCACCCTTATCCTAATGGCCCCATCTGAGGTAGCAGCAGGATGCCTTCAGGAATGGATGCTTCCCCATGGCAGTGCCAGGAGGAAGATGTGACACATTTGTGTGACCACAGCACGCCAGAGCCCACAGCAGATCGATGGGTCTTTGCCAAAGGGATCGGTGATCTGATTTTCTCTCCATGTTGGTCCAAATCCGCAGCCAAGTACAGGATCAACTGCTGCTCACACACTTGTTGCAGACCTTGGTGAAATTCCGGGAAGACAGATGCACCATTGGCAGCCCTGTACAACAATGTACATTTTTATGCTAAGTACATTTTCTTTTAATGTGCTGGTTTTTTGGCAACGTGACAGCAAAGTTAATCAGACCTTTCATTGCTTCAACCCGCTTTAAAGGATTTGTAATATTATACCCACTTATTAGAGAGCAGAAGGAAATTGTTTGTCTGATTCAGAATCTGTTATTTATCGTGCATTAGGAGCACAATCACCTAATGCAGTCAACAGTGGGATATTTCACCCGTGTTTTAGGGAGGTGGGAGTGGAAAGCTGCTACCCTGCCCTACCAAGTGACATAAACCTACTCTGATCTCAGAAACCACCTCCCGAATACCAAGGAGCTGGGACATAATGGCTTTTAAAGAATATAGTTTCCAATTAGGTCATTGGTTTCAAACACAGGGTGTACTAAATTAGTAACATTTGGTGGTAAATTTCTTTGAAGTTCTCATTAATCTTGGTCTTGGATTTGAACTTTTCTTGGCCATGTTCCTCATAGAATTTGGATCCCGGTTATGTCAAAACAACTGATTAGCCCCGCAGTTTGAAGGCGAGGGGGATTAGGTAGGGCGGGTGTTAGGTTTCATGAAAGGCCTATTTACCTCGTCGTTTAGCATGACCAAATGGGAGGGCAGCCAACAGGGGCGACGCGCTGGAAAAATTCCAGCGCTCCCGTCTCGTTACGGATCTCTGCAGCACATGGCAGCGTTGTGCTTGTGGTAGCGGCCACCGGTCAGGTCCAGCTCCCTGCTGGGTCCCCATGGGCCGGGGACATCCCCTGACCGTGGGGCTCTGCTGCCCAGCCAGCCTGCCCACTCCTTCAGCTCCTGTGAGGTCTGTGGGAGGAAGGAAGTTCTTTAAGGAGCATCTTCAGGTGGTGCCACATCTTCATGAATGGCCCGAAGCAAACTTCCCCTAAAAAGTCCATTGAACTCTTTCTGTCAGCTCCAACACATTCAAAACCTTCTTTTCAAAAGATCAGAATCACCAAAACCAAGAACTGTTAAGAAACTCATGGGGATGCTCTGACACGGCCCCTTGTCTAAAAAAGCAATAAGTTTAATTCCTGAATTAATTAACCTTAGCCCAGAGGAAAAAATACACGGTGAGTCATGGCAGCAGCGAGGCCTGGGACATCCTCAACAGGACATGGTACAGCGACCGGAGCCCACAGCACGCCTGTGTCCGCGGTGCACGTCTCCTTCCTGAGGGCTCCAATTAGTCCGAGGACAAAGGAGCGCACCCGCGGCCTTCCCTGGAGATCACAGCATGATGTCACGGACCCAGCAAGCAGAGGGCTCAGAGGATGCATGAGGAGAAATGTTCTCATTGAAGCACTGTCTGTCCCCGGGGGACACCTGATCTCGAGCCAGGACGGAGTGCCAGCCCTGGAGGGTGCAAGGCCAGTGTTCATGACAGGTCAGGTGGATGCACGCGGGCTGGCACTGCTTCACATCCCTTGTCACACAGAATCACACATGGAATTGCAGAGTTTGGCAGGGACCTCTGGAGATCATCCAGTGTAACTCCTCATGCTAAAGGACCGGAATGAGGAGGGACATCATTTCTAGGTGGTGAAGCTGCATGAGACTCTTGCTTCCATTTCTAGACAGCACCACATCGGTGCTCAGAATGTCCTCTTACACCAAAGTGCTGCGATTGCCTCAACACAGACCTTGCTCTGACTGCCCCAGTCCACACACACAGCCTTCAGCACGGATTCAGCCTCGCTGTCTCCAGCACGGAACCCCTTTACCATAAGTAACTCTCCTACACATGTAGAGGTGTTTGTAGGATCGCAGCCACACAATTAATGGAGAACTAACTTTAATAAGCCTAATTAGGGTCATTCCCAATGGTGTGAAAAGTAGCACTGATACCTCTCTGTCTGGGGAGGGAGAGCTCACAGGTGATGGGCCACGTGTTGCTTCCCACAGCTCGGTGACCTCGGGGCAGGACTGCAGCAATCCCCTATAAAGTTGGAGCTGCAGAAAACCGAGCTGGCTGCGTTCAGACGGAGCCATGGAAAATACTATATCTTTTTTCCCCCCAGCAGCACATCGTGGCTTGGAACCATTTCTTCCACAGTTAGGAGCTCAGAAATGTCCTTCACATAATGATGTCAAAGGATGGAAAAAATAGCAAAGAGGGGGAGAAACAGTGAGTGAGAGCCTTCTTGAAGGGCCCTCTCCTGAAGAAGTGGAGCTTTTTGTGGTGTTCAATGAAAATTACGCATGGGAAAAAGAGAATTGCGTTGTGGTAGGACACACACCTGCAGGACAGGTGGCACAAAGCCACGTGGCTGACCTGCTGCCTGGGGGCTGGTTTCACCACCACTGAACGTTCTCAAAGAGCAGAGTCGTTTCCTCCAGTTGTCCTGGTCTAACAGGGCTTGTCTCCAGAACCATCCAAGCAAAATCCAGAGGGTTTTTGCTGGTTTTCCTGCACTGCCCACAGCTCCAGCCCAGCACCTGGCTCCTTCCCACTGCTCCACAAGACCTTGAATTGTCCCCGAGCTTCCAAAGGCTAAGAGGAAGCCAGGCAGCAGCTCTGCACCCATCTCTGCATCTGCAGGGGAGAGGTGTCCTGTCCTGGCACCACACATCAGAGCAAGCAGGCAGCAGGGAAATATTCACCCTTGGAGTTTTCCAGGGTAGAGCATTTCCTCTAGTTCTCCTCTAATTAAAAATCACTCGGTGGCCAACAACAGCTTCTCATCTGGCATATCGTGAAACCACTATTTCAGCACAATTTACAGCCTTTTGGGGAGGGGAGGACTTGGTTATTTAGTAACTTCCCTGCTCGCCCCTAGGAAGGTCAGATCCTTTTGTTCCCTGCCAGAACGGTGAAAGCCGTAAACTACAGGAGGGAGAGTGCTGGGAGCTTGTTCCTACAGCACGGTGCACCTGGATAACCCTGCAAACAGCCTGCACTGCAGGCAGGGCACGTATGGAGAAGCAGAATATTATGGGATTGATGCATCAGAGCATGGTACACAGCAGCAGTGCTGGAGGGCAGTTAGGACCTGAGTACAAGAACACAGAGTACAAGGATTAGGTGCATTTTCAGATGAAATTACCACTTGCAACAAAGCATTCAGTGGATGCCAGGAGGGGCTGATCCCTATTAATTTCCCCTTAGTAGCATTTTTCTTATTGGGAGGTGGAAAATAGCAAAGCAAGCTTCAGTCCTTCTCCCCACACTGCTGGCACCTCTGAAGCACGGCGTGGTGCCCAGCTCTGCTGTCAGCACTCCCTCAGCTTGCAGAGCAGAGCAGTGCTCACACGGGCTTATGGGAGGCAGAAATAGCAACCACCAAAACAACAATAAGGCAGGAACAAGAATAAATTGCCAAGAAGCCCCTCCCAGAAGAGAGTATTTGTTAATCACTTTCAAAATAATAAAGATTTTGAAGAGAAAAGAAAGTTAACAACATTATTTTGGTGCTATTTTGTGCCCAAGGTTTCATGGATATTTGGCTGCTGGTATTTCAGACACCTCAGGCAGGCCTGCAGGGCACAGAGGCTGCACCCCCTGGCTGGGGGAGAAGCCTCCTGAACAGAATGTTGTTACACTCAGTCTTCCCACAAACCTCTCTAAGTTTCCAGCTGCTGTTTTGGGGAACAAGGTTAACCGTCCTCAGGGCTCAGAAAACCCACCGGTGAGAGAGCCTTTCATTGTCGCTACACGTTTGTTAGCATTTCATTTCTCAAAAAATCAATACAAAACCACAAAGGAACAATGGCCCAGGCTGCAGCCTACCTGAAGATTTTTGTCACCCCAGTGAAGTATAAAACAAACATTTTCCCTCTACCTCCCCTGTTTATTCTGAACAATGTTTGCTCAAGAAGAGCTGAAACTTATCTCCAGGAAGCTTGCAGAGGAAAGATAGAGAGAATCCACAAAAGCGTTTTGAACAGTCCAGGCAAAGAAAGCAAAGCAGTAGTTCCCAACATCAGCTTCATCTCAGCTTGCTTGCTCAGCCTGGCAATCAACATCTTATTATGCAGCCCTAACATTTCTCTGCAATTTAAACAAGGCGTCGGTAATGCTGCGCGATCTTCAAGGTCACTTTCTGAAGAGCTGTCTTTAGCCCAGTGGTCGCGAGCTATTTAGGAATAAAAATGACAATTTCACTAAAGCAAATTACATCCTGGAAGTATAATACGCTTCAGCAAGTGCAGTGGAAATGATCAGATGGGGAGTCCAGCTTGGAATGCATTAGCTTATATGGGTATAGAACAGGTTTCTGGTATCCAGAAACATTCCAGAGTAGTCCTCAGAAAAAGCTCGTGTCCTCCTCATTTACCTCCAGGTGCATGGATTTATAATCATAGTCCATTTAACAAAAGCAACCTCTTGCTATTGTGTCTCCATGCAGCAGCCTACAGAGTGCATTTCCTTGGATATTTTTTGTCCTGCGAAAAAGAATGCATCCTTGCCACACACAGGCAGACATCACATCTTGCACATGAAAAGCTCCTTTAACATGTCATGCAATTTCCATTATTTCTTTTTTTTCCATGCTGTTATCTGAAGAGAATCTTTTTCTTCCTCCATTTGGCAACGTGCTCCTTCTGCTTCAGCCAGGAATTGCCTGGGGCACCACAGTACTCGCTGTGATGACTAACGGGTGTCACCCAGGCCAGGCTGTGACATCACAGAAGGAGCAGGTTCTCTTTTGGAACTGACGGATTTATCTACTCGTGTTTAACTCATGTTGGCAAATGCCACAGGGTGTGTATTTGCCAAACCTGCAAGGAATGTTTTCTCACCTCACAGTGGAATAAAAGACAAAATGAGGTTGGGGAAAAGGGAGAGCATTTGACAAGGCACATTCAGGCCAACCTGAAGAACATGCTTGGAGACGATGGTGGCCTGACATATGGCGAAGAGAAGGCCTGGTGGTGAGGGACACCCACCAGGCATTGGAACAAGGTCCCGAGGTGGCAACAAGACCGCCCATTGCAGGGCACATTGCTCTGCCCTGTGCAGGACCATCTGCCCAATAAAGAAAGCCCTGCATGTTTAGTTGAGGATACATTACATACCATGATGCATTTCCTGGAAAATGTTGAAACTTTCACGAAACTTCAAAAAACACTGAAAAATAATTGCCAAGACCGTGTGTCTGCAACTTAATATCCCTACTTTATTCCTCAGATTCAAAGGAAGTCTTTGAAAATGCCAACGTTTTTGATCAGAGGCACTACAGCAGAGCGTCCCTCTCTTGTAGAAGCCAGAAAAATGCCACCTTCAAACTAAGTTTTAATTTAAGTCAATCTGTTTATTGCAGTCTGACCTCTCCTTGACGTGACGCCCATAGAGAATGGTGGAGCCGCTGCCTTGACATTGGAGAGAGAAACATTCCATGAAACAAGTCATCTGGGTCAGATCTAGCATCCAGCTGTATATAGGAGTTTTTGCACAAGACTGTAACAGAGATGATGCACAAGACTGCACAGTGATGACATCACTCAGAAATAAATGGAGCAGAGGATCCACCCGCAGGGACGTGCTGGCGGAGCACTGCTGGAGAGCAGGAAGGGAAGAGGCAACCACGCTCAGGCAGAGCTCAGGGGAAGCAGAGACAAGCTCTGTGTGTAAGCTCTGCTCCCATTACGGTGGGACCAGCCATGTCCTGGTGACTGGGAGAGGGGTACCTAAGGGACATTTGAGAGAAGAGCAATTTGAGCATATTTCTCCCATTTAGGAGAAGAGCAGCAAACACCAGTGGCAATAGCTGTGACCAAGAGAGAGAGACACTCATGGGATGTGCTATGGTGACCACGTATACATGGCTACACCCTGCCAGGCTAAACACCGCTGGAAAGTGATGTCAAGTGTTTCTTGTTGAGTTGTCTTAAACCTTCAGAGACAACTGACCAGCAGGAAACACATAGTTCAGGCATGTCACTGTGATTTAGACCAAATACATCCCCAAATCTTCATGTGTTGTCCATTTTTATGGTGTCAACTGTCCCTACATGTCAAAAAGTTCAAACAACCCAAAGCTGGGAACAGGAGCAATTTGCCAAGAGCTCACAGACACGCGATTAAAACCTAAAGCATTAAGAGCCTTCTGGGGTTTGGGTTTCCCCCCACTTCCTCTCTCGCTGAAATCAGGAAGTGCAAAGAAACAACTGTGAAAATAAAACAGTTTCTTTTCAGAGAATTACGTGAACTTTTTGAACCCTCTGTTCCATTCCCATGTAGGGCAAAGATCCAAGATAGTTGTTCCTGTGCTTAAACCAGATTCGGTCATCCTTAGTGATTAAGGGCACTAGATCAAGAATGAAATTTATTGCGCCAGTAACACAATCACGATGGACCTTCATAAAATTTAACCACATAGAGAGGGGGGTTGTTTGAGATTTGCCATTCAAGCAGGCTTTATTGCATTTATATATAGAATCATGAAAAATGAATTAAGAATGGGGATGACCCTTTGTCTACCTAGAGGCCCAGCAACGATGTTTGCCTCCGATACAGTTTGAAAATTAGCATTATATAGGGCCTGAGATGCTGCCTAACATACAAAACACTTTAAAATTCTGTAAATAATGTAAGTAAATTAACAAGAGATAGTGACTGCAATGAATAAAACATAAGTTAAGTACCTTTCTGCTTCCCCTGAAGCCTGGAGGAAAAAAGTGACTAGATTCAGCTCTTTGGGAAAAAAATTGCAAGTAGTGCCAGTAGGAGAATACACAGATAATTTAGAGAAACCCTGAAAAGTCAGTCCAAGGCATTTTCAGCGGAACTAGAAAAGCAAGGCTCCCGTGGCGAAGATGGGTCCCTTGGGTCGAGCTGTAGCTGAGTCTGGGACAGCTGGGCTGAACACTTCTGGGGGCTTTCCGTACCACTTTGGAGAGCAGAATGTGTTGCCTAACTGTGAAACAAAGTACGCTTCTCGAGAAGATCTATGAGGTCCAACACCTTACAATGGGTGAGGCATTTGGCTGACACAACCCGTATTTTCAATTTTACAATCGGGATCTTGCAGCCCCAGCCCACGCCCGTGGCCGGGCCAGAGCAGCAGCCCCGCAGCAGCACGCTGCTGCCTTATCTGATGGGCTGCAGCCACGGCAGCAGGAGCCTCTCCCGGGATGTTTTGGCTCATGATCCCAGATGAACACCTGGAAGCGAAGAGGAGCCTGGAACAGATTAAGTGAATTGGCCAGACTTTCTCATCTTGTTAACATGCTGCAGGCTTCCTTTATGTTCTGGGCAGGATTTCAGAGTGGTTCTGTATTTGATTTGAACCAGATAGCCCCTCACAAATCCCAAGCTCCTGCTTGTATCAGCATCACCCAGATGCTGTCCCTACAGAAGAAGGTCTTTGCGACAAAGGCATCTGACAAATTCGAACAGCACACACAGGCTGGGCTTTGCTGCAGATGAAAGCCAGCAGGATGTTCCACTTTGCCTCCTCTTTGCCGTCTTTCATCTCACTCCTCTACTTCTAGTTCCACTGCCCCTGATAACAGGAGGACTCAAACCGTGACAGCCTCCAGACCCTGCATGAGGCCATCCAGCTGCAACCTGCACCAGGACACGAAGCCGCCACCTCTCCTCGGAGAGCCCAAGCCACACCACGTGCCCTGTTGGGATGCAGCTGGTGCACTATGTCCCACCAACCCAGCCAACAGCTTGCACTAATTTTCCTCCTGAGCAGCAGCTTTCCTATCCCCCTATTTATGGAAGTGACTCAGAGGTCCCTGCGGAGATGAGGTTTTTGCAGCCATGTCATGTCTGCAGGAGATGCGTGGCAGGGACAGGAATGCTCGGATGACACCAGCGGTGACGTACGCATGCTGCCACAATGCTGCTCTGAGCCACCAGCCCCATCCACCCCCAGCACTCATAAACGCCTTCTCGAAGGCAAAACTATATCCTATGAGATACAAGCAGACTTAAAATTTAGTTGAGTGTCCATATTCGACCAAGGGAAGGACCCAAGACAGCAGCACCATGTGAGGTGGTGGAAGCCCTGTCCCTGCAGCCATCCAAGGTCACGCTGGACCAGGCTCTGAGCAGCCTGATCGAGCTGTAGGTGTCCCTTTGCATTGCAGGGAGTTGGACCAGATGGTCTTCAAAGGTCCCTTCCAAATCTAAGGATTCTAAGATTCTATGTGCATGAGGAAGCCAAGGGTCACTGGCCTCACAGTCTACATTTATGCTGCTCCTGGACCAAGGGGTTCCATGACCAGGGGAATCCCTGCCTGTTTGCATCTGTAGGTAGCAAATAAGAACAAAATCCTTCAGGAGAAACGCAGCTTCTCTTGGCCCCGCTTAGGACTGAATGTTTCATTGATTGTTTCCATGTGGTTTGTGCTGACAGCATGAAAACACGCTCCGTGCAGGCATTGAGCTGCTAACACCAATTATCAAATAAAGAAAATGGAAGGATTTTATCAAGCACCATCACTGTAAGATCTGCCTGCGTGCAAGGCCTTCCAGCGAGCGGATAGATCCCTGAGTCAGCTGCCTGGGGGCACAGGGCCCTGCTGTGGGCAGCAAAGGGAACAGCCCAGAGCCTGCACCCTGGGACATGCACCGGGGTCCTCTCAGGTCTGCACCGCCCTGGGCCTGAAGCAGGAGAAGTTTGGGTTCTGCCCTAGACTCTGTCATTCATCCATCCTATGATTCAGGGCGAGGTACAACCCCATTCTGTGAACCACTTCTTCTAGTTTAAAATGGAAATGAGCCCAGACAACTTCTGAAAACTGCTTTAACATCCATGGGGGGAGAAAAGTAAGAAAAAAACCCAACAAGCACAGATCTTACAGTTGCCACAGTATCAGGAATTGACAACTGATTTTATTTCCTTTGCAATAAATCCACTTATTTCCTCATTCAATGACTTTTGGTCAAAGCAGCCGCTGCTCAGGAGCTTTTTGCAGAGGGTGCTGGGGTGTGGAGCTCACTGCTTTACCAGCAGGCAGAATGGTTTTGTTGTTGAAGGCAATTTCCATTGAAGAATGTCCATTTGCCTCACCATTCCCCTGCCTTCACCTGCTAACACCATCCATTCAGCTTCAGCTTAGTTCAAATGCCATCAAGAGCCAGGGAGACAGATTTACCTGTGTCAGAATTCCCCCCTACACGAACATTTTTAAGGGAAGCCTCAATTAAACCCAGATCAGGCCTGGTGACCATGGGCTGAGGACTGGCCTGGATCCTGGCTGGGGAAATCAGGGTTAAAGCACTGATGTGCACACAGGCACCGAAGGAAGCAGAGCTGGAGAGGGCTGCTCAGAGTAATTTGCCATTCCTGGGGCACAACCACACTGATGTACCCCAGGAGCAGCTCCAGGTGGGGACCTGGGCTCTGGGCACATCCACAAAGTGCCCAACATTGCCAAAGGGACTGCGGGAGCTGCGAGATGCAGAGGACAAGTGGGGCATGGGACAGAATTAATCTGCCTGCTCTGCAGCAGTGCTCCTCGCTAGGGAAGGGAAAAAAGCTTTGCCCACACAATGAAAAATTGAAGAACCCCTGGCCTGGCAGTGTCCTCCTGGGGAGGCAGAGCTGGAGAAGGGGGCAGAGCCTTCCCCTTGCACTGTGCTGCAGCGAGGCTGCACCACTCCCTGATCTCCTAAGCAAATGGCCACCTTCCCATGAGTACCTTCCTCTCTCCAGGAAAGAAACAAGAAAGAGGAGCAAACTTTGCATTTTCAGTTAACATTTTGCTGAGATTCACACGGCAGCACCTCAGCCTGAGCCAATCCCTGCATCTCCCTCACGCAGCGTCAGCATTTGCTGCTCTGATGTTGTAGGGAGGAGGCTGTACTGGGGCATTTACCAACCCCGGCATCCTCCCCTGCAGACCAGCCAGCTCCCTGACCAAGGAGACCAAGTGGAAAGGAGCAGCAGATCCTTCTCTTTTGGACTTCACCTTTGGAGCGTTGCCCTTGCTGCGAGTAAAGCACCATTGGAACGTGCACATGGATATGTGCACCATGGCTGTCCCCTTGGCCACCCCAGGACACAGACATGGACAGGGAGGTGACACCGGCCCCGCTGCCTCAAACACCACCGCTAAAACCCCCAGCAAACAGAACGGGGCAGGCAGCACAGCAGCGCGCATGGAACAAGCGTGGCTTTATCCAAACATCTGCACCTCCGCTCCCAGCGCCCGAAAGGCCAAGCACAAACAAAGGCACAAGCTTTCCATTTTCTCCTTTTATTACCCGCCTTAAAAAAATAAAACAAAACCCTGCTCAGCCCCAGGATTCCTGTTTTTATGGAGGCCATCCTGCCAGGCTATTGCTCCACGAGGACGTCATTAATGCTATTTACGGCTCGGCTAATAACCGCGCTCGGAGGCTGCGGAGGAGCCATTCCAGGGGCGATCCCGGCTCGGCGGCCGCAGTCTGCCATGGCCGAGCAGCAATCTCCTGGCTGTAAAACCAAATTAAATTAAGGATCCCGCTCCACCAGCAGCCCTAATGCTAATTTGTGTAGCATTTCCATTAAACAATGCTAGCTACAGAAAGCATACACGAAAGCACTTCGACAATTTAACGGGGAACATTCCAGTAGGAAACATTATTAGATTTCCTTATTAAGCTGCTCAGGGCACACACTCACTTAATAGATGTTAATTACATTAGCAAGGCTGCAAATTCAGCCCTGGTGGAATCTAAGTGACTTCTGAAAAAATTGACTCAGTCCTGGAATTTCTGCCTTCTTTTTTCCAGTTTTTAAACCTTTTGTCACTATGATAGAAAATTGGAAGCAAGCCACAGCGTCCCCACTCCCTCAGCAGTGGCTTTAAACCACTCCAGTGTACTGGTGCATTTTGCTTCCACGTTTCCAGAGTGGAATTTTCACTCATTTCCCAGCTTGGCAAAATACTTGGAGAAAGCCCATGCCACTCGATTAATGGCTATTTTCGCCAGTGGAAAGAGGGGTTGGTATTCAAAACAGCAAAAAAAAAAGGCTGAATATTTCAGTTCAGTACTTCTGTGAAACCACCAAAGTATTTCATATTTCTTCTAAATGTGCTTGTGTCCTATTATGTTCAACGGGGATTTAAATACACGCTTTGAGTTAACAAGGCATATAACGATTAGCTTAAATCAAGACCTAATTACAGAGGATTGTTGACAAATGATTTCAGACAACATGTAAATGCAAGCCACACAGGACTTTGCTTGCACCCAAAAGAAATTTCTTTTCAAGGAAATTCACTTTGGCCTGGACAGAGCACCCCTGACACTCGGGCCGTGCTCTGCAGGCAGCCATGGTTTGGAAGCATCTCCAGTTTTCCACTGGCTACCACAGGAGCCTAAGCATGGATTTAGGACTCCATGGCCATATAGAGTTATTTTTGGCTCAATCCTTAATATCTTGAAGGCACAATTTTAATTTGGTTGTGTTGTCCACCTTTACACTTAGCTCTTTTGCACTAATAAAAGAGTCCTGAAAGCTCTGCAACGGCCGAAAACCTGTTCCCATTTCTGGGAATGGGCACGGTCAGCCATGGGCCAGGGCCAGAGCTGGGCCTGGAGCAGCCCCGGGACCCACCTCAGCCCCGAGGGGATTTGTGTCCCTACAGGCACAGGAAGGCACTCCCACATGCAGCTCAATCTCCTAAATCTTAATTAGCCACGCCGTACCTTAAATTCAATGAAGGGCTGATGACTCCAGGCCCTGAAACAACTTTTCTATTCATTTAAACTCCTCAGTATTAGAAACAGTAAACACGGTAGGACTTTAAACATATCCCAAACCGTATCCTAATCCCTCACTCTGAGCCTGCATGATTTCTAACAGATGTGTTGCATTAATAATTAAGATGAATTTAAAGGAAGATTGGGACTGAATGCAAGGAATGGGAGGTGCTGGAGCTGAGCACAGCGGCACAGGAAGGCAAAGGCCCACCTGAGCCGTACCCTTCCCTCCCTACTTCACCCAGCTCCAGTGCTGCTGCCCCTGGGTTATGACATCAGTGGAGCTTTCTCAGCCACAAGAAGGAGAAATCAGCCCTGAGATTTCTTTTAGTTGTGATCCTTCCACTTCTGCAGACCAGCATTTCCCTCGGACACGCACCACCAAGACCCACAGCTTCCAGAGACATTTCTCAGTGGCTGGGAGCAACCAAACTACCCAAATTCTCCCAGTCTCTCTTCCCTAAAGGGCTCTAGCCTTGGTCTTCCAGTGCGTGAAGGCGCTTAGTGTTGACCTCCTCCACTGAGGGATCAGCAGGGTTGGACACTCAAGAAGAATCCCTGGTGCTGCACCCTTTGTGCCCAGCCACTTTGGTGCCCAGCGAGGGCTCATGGTGCTGGCTCCTGACCTGCGGGGAGCTGGGTGGAGGCGAAGAACCACGGAGAAGGTGTTTTATCATGGCAGCACTGGGCAGACATAGAGTTTGAGGGAGCTTTGGTAGCTCTCCCCCATCAGCCCCTCGGTGCTTGCTCTCAACCTTCACCACGGCTCCATCTCCACGTTTGCACCTTTCTGAGCGGAATGGAGAGTAGCAGACATTTGCCTTCAATGCACCAAGGAGTGGAAACAAGGAACTGCTTGTCTCGACACGGGATTTCTGACAGCTTTAAGGCAGACAGACGCGAGCCGAAAGCCCCCATTAGCAATCCGTCGCCCAGGCAATTGCTCATGTTCTGTCATTTTGGCTAAAGTGTTGTGTAGACTAATTGGCCTTTTTCAGAGGCCAAATACTACTCATGAACCCTCCCTTAAAACTACTCACAGCCAATAACTTCTCCAGAGAGAAGTCTTTTGGGCTTAAAGCATCTAATTAAGTAGATGGTAACATCAACACAACTTCTGCTCAACTCCAGGAGCTGTCAACACACAGAACTGCCATTTTCTGCAGTTTTTATCATGAAATCCATCCTATTTGGCATTTCTTCTACATCCCTAGCACAGGGCTCACACAATTTTATATGCAGCTCTCTAATTTAACTCCATTTCCAGCGTTAATGCTTGCAAGAAAAAAATGACTCCAGAAATTGTGACCCAAGTGTAATTGGGGCTTCAGAAGGAGAAGCTAATTCAAAGAAAAACAGAACCCCTCCCTGCCGTCATGCCCTCATTTATGACAGCAGAGCTCGATTCAGAATCACTTAAGATATTACTCAGCTCAAGCGATGCGTCAGGAGCAAGGCTGCAGCTAATCCACTGAAAGCAGCTCTAAAAACCCAAAAGCTGGAGAGACCCCGTTCCATCTCCCACATCCCCCTGCCTGCTGGGGCAATCCAAAAGACTGAGCCTGGCTGGACAAGACAAGCACATTTCTTTGCAAAGCCAAAGCACTCCTGCAAGGAGGATGGATGAGCATAACGATGCCAGGTGTTTTATCCCCTGACCCAAAAATAAGCATTAGGCTGGAAATGCACAGTGTCAGGAGAGCAGGTTAAAGGACTGGGAAGGAGAGATAACCAGATGGGAGACCTGAGCCTTCTGTGATGGGAAAAATCATCTTTTTGAGTAGCTGGTGGCACTGAGGATGACAGAGGATGGCAGAGGATAGATGTAGAAAGGAAAAGCACTTTGAAGCACAGCACAAGTGCTCTGCACAGCCCAGAGGAAGCCCCATGCCAAGCAGCTGCAGGAGGGAAATTCAAGCCCAGAGAGGATGTTTAGTTTGGGACATCAGATTTGTTTTCCCCCAGCTGCAACCCAGGCACTGTTTTTCACATTGCAAGATGTTTTCAGCTCTGCTGATGGCATGCCCAAAATAGGAACATTGGACTGATGGCCACAGTCTCCTGCAATGGACAATTCCACCATTTTAAGTGTACAGAAGGCACAAGTGAGGCGGTGCTTAAGTGTAAGGAACTGTAACTGAAAAACTGAAAAACTGCTTCTTCACCTCTAGAAGGGCCGCCGCATCGATTCATCTCTGTAACTCTCCAACCAGGCAGGCTCAGAGCCCACACCTGGTCATCTCGCAGGCTGCTCTCCTCTCCCTCTGCCAAAGATAAGTCCCTCAGCCACCAGGTAGCTCCATCTGAAACTGCTTTATTGCTGTGAAAACACACCTCTGCCTTCCTTTTTAGTAAAAGTTTCTTCCAAAACCTGCTGTACCTTTGGCTCCTTCCTGGGAGCAGCACGACCTACATTGGTTGGGGTGTTCGTGCTGTTGGCCTGTCAAGAAGCAACCCTGGCACCTTTCTGCTGTTCAGCACCCCATAAAAATGTTGGAGCATCTCATAACTTCCAGCAACAGAAGCTGTTGCTATACCACGTGCAGCAAACACTGATTTTTGTCGATGGGTTCAGGATTTCAAGAAGATTCTCCTTGGGGGGGGGACCTGCCTGTCGGTCCCCCTGCTTCCAGATGTTGGGCACTGGTGAGGAGCAGGTGCAGATGCTCACTGCACCAGCACAGCCCATATCAGCACATGGCCCACATCAGCATGGCCATCCACACACTCGTATTCATCCAGAGCTGAACTCTCCTGACCTCCCTTGGCTTACGAGATCCCAGCCCAGAGAGGTATGGCTGCAGGCCAGTAAGAAAACAGCTGTCTGCCATAGACACCACTCATCGATACTTTATTCCCATTTATTATTTATCTAATACACACTCCAGGTCGATTAGGGTTCTGTTCTTGTGAACTCTGCACCAGCATTTTTATAAACAAGGTCTGGCTAAGAATAGCTGCTTAAGAAACAGAGAAACTCGCTTGCTAACTCCCACTGGTTTCTTGCAAGAGGAAGATTGACTCCGTGACAAAGCTCACCAGGAGTGCAGTGCAAATCTAGAGCGGGTTCAGTCCTCAGGATCAATAGAAGCTGACAAATAGGTTATGTGCCTGGTGTTCTCTTTCCTGGTACAACACGTGGATTTTCTGAGCAGTTGGCCCCAGGACACTTTGGCTGCTTTTAAGGCAGCTTTGTCACCTTTGTGCTGAAGACCTTACAAGCATGTTGTCTTCCATTACAATGAGGGGAGGTAGAAGGAAACAATAAAGAAATGAGAGGGAAAAAAAATATTTTTTAAGGTCGTAAGAGCACCAAACAAGGCAGTGCAAGCATTGATCACATGAATATAAAAGCAACAGCTTGCAGAAGGGGGAGGAAAAGAAGTAACCTCATGGGAGCAGGGAAGAATTCTGTCATTGTTGTGAACCCTCTCCGTGAGGAAAAGCAGGGCCGGGGACGATGCTTTCCTAAAAAAGGCTGTTGACTTGGCTGGGATCTTCTGATCAACAGAGATGTAATTAGCCAGGTAGGTGCAACCAGAACAGCTCTCAAACTGCCGTCGTTTTGCTGCAGGGAAGAAGTCCCCCCGTCTGCTTTATCAGATCTGCCACGGGAGGAGCGATCAGCCCTATGGCTATTTCGGTCCAGACCCACCCCAACCCTGCAGGACGCCCAAGGCTGGGATACAGCAGGCGTGATTCCCTCCACCATCGCTGCCCAGCGCAAGGCTCCAGCACTCCTCTGCACCCACTCTATAAGTTGGGGAGGTCTGGGCTGGGGGGCACGATGGGCGTTTTATTCTCTCCGTGCTCCAGGGCAGTACCACAACATATCCACTCCCAAAGTAATTCAGAGCAGCTCCCCAGTGGTGCCCAATGGAAACCAAAATCAGCGTAAGTGAGCCCCAGATCCTTTTCCTGCATGGCAATGCAGGGGTGACGTCCAGGGAGCCGCCCGTCCTGGTGCAGCCAGGGAAGTATTATCAAGTGACATTTTCCTTTATTCAGAGCTAATTGACGATCAGGCCATTAGAGCAGAGATTAATGTCGAAGGGTCGCAGCAGATAGTCTAGAAGGGACCTTGGGGTCATCTAAATCCATCCAACTGCCCCACAAAAGACTCACGTTGACAGGTATTTGACTCCTTCCAAGTACGTGGGAAGCTTCTGACCAATATTTTAATCAGAAGTGTTCTTTGGATGGCTACAAAATACTTCATTCATTTCTCTCAGATGGAAAACAAGTCTCTTAAGGCACTTTTTTCCCAAGGTATTTTCAAAACAGAATCAGACTCTTAAGTGTGCCCATCAAAAGAGGCACCTTTGTATTCCAGAGTGTTTCCAGCAAAATAATTCATCTTGGAGCAACCAAAACGCTGGGGGATTATTCTTTTCTATCCTTCAGGCTTTGTGATCTGCCAAGAACTTCAAGCTGTTTTCATTAAAAAAAAAATGGCTTAGTATTGCCAGGGGAAAAAACAACAACACAGAAACACATAACTGCTTGCAAAGATGTAAGGATCACTCGTTAAGGACAGGAGCTGGCCAGGGGACGTGCTGATGCACACTACACAGATCTGCCCCCATAAAGCAATAAGGACACTCAAGGAATTTGCTCAGAAGAGTTTTGGTGCAATAACCTCTCCTGCACACGTTTTCTTTGCCTGGTTTCTGCCTTGGTTCCTCCCCATGCTGAGCCAGGCATGCCCGTTAGCAGGGGGTTGACAGACCTCAACCCAGTACTTTGCTGAACTGGACTGCAAGGTGCCACCTGAGCGTGCAGCTCCAGGATGAGGGATGCGGGAGTGTAATGCAGTGTTTCCCTCCCGTAATTAGGATTTCATCATGTAATAATAATAGAGAGTGATTGATCGTGGCCCTTCACTGCTGCAGGATGTTGGTTGTTAGGAGGAACTGATCGATCACTGGAGCTGTCACTGGGCCACAGAGCCCTTCCACCGCCTTTTAGAGGGGGAATGAAAGGCTCTTCAAATAAATAAAACTTTAAAAGGTCCCAGATCACTATCAGGACTCTTAGCCCCTCCCCACACTCAGAGCAGAGCCGGAGGTGGCCAGAGAGCTGCCTCAAAGGCATCACCGGGTGCAGGGAGCCGGCAGATCCTCCTGCCCGTGGTCACCCATCAGCTGGGGGACACCGAGGTGGGGGCAGCAGGACCGTCCCCTCAGGCACCAGAAGGGCTCTTGCAGCCGGTGGCTCTGGCACAGCATTTCTGAGCTCTCAGGGGAGCAGAGGTCCCGTACTCAGGGGGGGTTTCTGTCTGCTTTAATGCTGAAATGAGCTGAGGGGCATGAGCTCGCCTTAGATTACAGCTCTGGTACCGTCTTTCTGCAGGTGCATGGGGGATCACATCTACACACTTGTAGAGCAGGGAGGAATCTTCTGGTGTCTGGACAGCACAGCTTTTGGGGACAAGGACTGGCCATCATGCTGAGGTGCTGTCCTTCATCCTGATGGCTCTCAGCATGGCTGGAGACCTGTGCCAGCCCCACGAACCCCAGCTCTGGGCTGCATCCCTTCCCATCTCCTCAGGAAACCCAGCAGTTTCCCAGGTGCCTTAATGCACTGCTCGATGACAGTGCATTAATAAACAGAGCTGTGCTGTCTGACAGGGGCACAGCGCCTGCACCCTGCGCGCGCCTGCCAAGTGTTGTCGAGCAGCTAACTGCCTGTAATTGAGCTCTCTGAAGTGTCTGCCCTGAGGTGAGGCACGGAGAAATTTTACAAATGAAGATAATAGATGTTTATGTCACACGCACGCAACGAGAAGCAGCGAGCTCTGATCCCTCCCTCGATAACTTCACCGTCAGCAGCTCAGTGTGCAGCTGCATGGGGTCCCGCTGGCAGCACCCAGTGCCTCCCCACCTGGGTCAGGGCTGTGTGCTGCCCTGCACTGAGCCATGCCCACAGTCACCTTGTGACACTATCTCTAGTATCTTCATCCCACAGATCTCCATAAATTTCTCCAGATTTCCAGACAAGATTCGTTATCAGCAAGCATTCATCAGAACATCTGGAGAAGCAGGGCCATCTGCACTGCTAGCGTTAATCAGTGCAGCTCCTCTGGAGCCAGCACAGCCATGCCAGCCTGCCCTTGCCAAGAATTAGTCAACCTTTTCCAGCCTACAAGCTCTTCCTGAACTTAGTGTTTATTCCCAGGACGTGTCGTTATTTACACTTTTAAATAGGAGAGCAAAGGTGATGCACGTGCTCGCAGCTGGGACAGCCAAGTGCTGTGCCAGGATGCAGCGTGTCGCTGGGGTGGGCTCCGGCGATGCCAGGAGCTCTGCTCTGGGGACAGAAACAGACCAGAGACACACGGGCAGGGTCAGCAGCTTGCCAAAAACATCCGAACAATCGAGGAACAAAAACCAGGCCTCCCAAAAGGCAGGAGGTGTTTCCTCTTTTTAGATGACCTCCTGATAGGGCCGTGGACTTGTGAAGAATCGGAGAAACCAACCAAGCACCCGGGGTTTAAACATCCGAGGTAACATTTGCAGAAGTGATCAGTCCTAAAGCCCAGATCCCAATTAGGTGACTAATTGCCAGAAGTGTCAGTGTGAACAAATTGATTTATGTTTTCAAGGTAGAGGCAGGCCAGAGGAACCTGGTTCCCATTGGCCTTCCAGAGGGAAATGAATGCCAAGTGCCCAAGCTGCTTTTGAAAATGGGATTGTACAGAATTGAGGGGGAAACAAGCATCATTTTAAATCTTTGCAGAGTGCCTGTGGCATCCACCACTCTCCTTCATTGAGAGGAGCAGCAAGTGATGTTGCGTTCCTGGAAGCAGCTCCTGCCCGTGGGCTCTCCATGGGCAGATCTCCTCGGCTCAGCCACCCGTGCAGACCCAGGCGGGGTCTGCTGGCTTCACCCTGGCAGAGCTGCATGCAAACCAGAGAGCTCCTCCCTTCCACCAGGGACTCTTTGTGGGCTCTACCACAGATGGCACACGGACACACATAGACATGCTCTCCTCCACTGCAGGTCCCATCCTCATGTCCCAAAGCCCTCTGCTCAGAGAGGTCCCGTGCCAGGCCCTCACCCTGCATCCCCCATCCCGCTGCACGCATCGCATCCCTCTGTCTGGAGGCAGTTATTCTCTGTTGATACAAAATCCTGAATGTTTTCCAGCACAACAGCTGAGTTTCCAAGCACGCTCCCAAACAAAGCACTATAAAGCAAACACACACAGAGGAAGTGTAATGAGATCCCCGTGCTGTTCCCCCCAGGGCTGGGCGATGCTCGCCCCACATATGGCACACGAATTTCCCCAGGCACGACAGCCAGCTGGGCTCTGCACAGCCTCTGTGGCCAGGCCAAGGGAGGTGGAATGAATCAAACCCCACCAGCACCAGGGGCAGGATGAGCAGCAGGAAAGTACCTGCCTGCCCAGGTATTCCCCCTTGCACTCTGATTTACTCCTTTTGTTCGCATCTTGGGTTTTTGTTTGTTTGTTTGTTATTGCTTTTGCAGTTGGCTTGAGGTTCTCTTTTCCACCACTCTTGTGATTAAAGAAAGCCAAGTGCAGTCTGATGTTTCTGCAGTGGTTTCTGGTTTGGTTCACCCCTCAGCAGCGGGTACCCCAGGTGACTGCAGCACGGCCCCATGTCAGCCCCACAGACTCCCCCCCAGGGTCTGCCCAGATGGCAGCCAGGCTGTGGGGCTCTCACTGCCCCATTCTGCAGGGACGTCAGCTCAGGTCCTGACTCTGATCCTGCCCTTACACCAGGTCAGGATTAGCACAAGTACTGTTGCCACCCCATTTTCCAGAAAGTTTGCTGTTTGATTCCACAAAACTATATTTTCCATAGGAAACAATGAATGTTCAGGGAGAGAAGTGTGTCAGAAAAGCTCCATTGGGTTCCAGCAGTTTTGCTTGTCAGGCTTTTTGGTTTTTTAAATTCCATTTTGGCTTAGGTAGAGGGCACCTTAGGACATGCAGGGGAGCAGCTCTCCTCTCCTGCAGCGGGTCATGCTCTGCACCGTGTGCCCTGAGCCTATGACGGGGTGTGCAGCCCTGGACCCAGATCGGGGTGCCCAGAGCCTCCAAAGTTCTTAGCAGTGAAATGTCATGAACCTGAGTGCTCCAGCTTTGTGGTCTGAAGCCACACGACAGCGTTGAACCCCTTCACTTTCCCCTCCTGTTCCTTTTGAGCCCAGCTTTGGGAATTTAGCACCAGAAGACAGCTGATGGCCCAGGAGAACATGGGTGAGATCGTGGTCAGCCCACGCCAGCCGTGACCATAGTTCCTCCTGAAGGCCGTAGTGAAGCAGCGTCGAAGCGCTGAGCTGTCAGCGACCCCTGTTACCCCAGGGCAGACAGAAGTGCTGTCCCAGTCCTGACGAGAGCTGCAGGAGCTCTGGCCATCCAGCCCTGCCCACGCACATGACCCATCAGGTTTCAGAAATTCTACACACTAAATACCTGTACACAACCACAACCTACGCGAAGGGCACAGGAAGACAATATCTGCAGCATCTCTTTGCACTCCTACCCCACCCATTTTCCCTGTCACCCCTCAGCCATCTGCCTGTTGCCTCCAGCTCCTCCCAGCTCTCCCCTGGATGTGGTGGATCCCCGTCAGCTGGGGCTGTGCCACCACTGCTGGCTGCGTGCTCCCTGCCCCACGGTGCCAGCACGGTGCTCGCTGCCTGCCCGGGGCAGCTGCCAGCAGCCACCCACAGCAGCCCGGGGTGGCTGCACAGCACCCTTCCTTCCATGGAGGTTGTTCTCGGTGACCATGGGTAGCTCTGCTTCTGCAACAGCTGGAAACAAAGGAGTGTTACAGAGGTGCAGGCTGACCTATGGAAAGCACCCAAAGCTTGGATGCCTTTCTAGATTACCTGAGCTGCTTTGAGCTGCAGCTGAGATTGGAAGTTTCGTAAGGAGGAGTCGCTTATCACTTCATGCTCGACCTCTGCCTCCACCAGAGGAAGGGCTCCGACTCACTTGCAGGACATGGATCTGTTACAGACCAGTGCTGCTCCCCTGTGAGCAGCAGAACAGAAGGGTTCATCCCAGGTTCTGTGTTCCGGGAGCTGTCTGGGGTCAGCGATGGGGTGCTGGCTGCAAACAGCACGGCTCGTCCAGTCTGAGGATGTTGTGCATGGGAGCAACCTAAGAGCTTGCTCCAGGGATGTGGGAATGAGTAAGGTGAACAGAAGTGGTAAACCAGAAAGAATGACACTCCCGATAACAAGGGTCCACATGCACAGAGCAAAGTCACACACAAGAGGTGGAGGAACCAAACGTAAAACCTCTGCGTAGTGTCTGTGAGAGGAGCCAGGATGCTTTGGGAAACAAAAGTCAGAGCTGTTCTGTGAAAGGCACTGAGCAAAACTACCTGCAAACAGCAGGAAAATGCCTTCAGAAATCAAAACCTTGCACACCCAACTTTGTGCAAGAAGAAAAGAAGGAGAGCTGTGATGGAGAAGGGCCAGGCTGAGGTGCTGGGGGGCTCCAGCCCTGCCACAGCACCCGGGGGATCCCTGCCCACTTCACGGGCCCTGCAGAACGAGCCAGGGGTGCTGCTCTTATTAAAAGGAGAATTCTTTGCTTCAGTGCCAAAGACTTATATAAAAAATAATTCATGGTCGAATTAATGAGAGAGAAAGTCATTAGAAATCAAAAATGAGATAATTCTGCTGTAGACATGAGTGATGGTGAGAAATAAATTATATTTGGCTGACATCACTTAATTAGTTGGAAACATGGTGCTTTCTTAAATTTGCTTCAGCGAAGCTTTTAAGCTTTTGACACATAAATTCCCAGCTAAATAACCCACATGTCAAAGCAGCCAGTTGCATCTTCCCTGCCAAGACATTTTTGATCGTATTGCTTTAAAGCTTCGCTCTTTTGTTCAGGGCTTTGGTTGCTACCGGGGCATGGCACATAATTCCTACGAGGATCCAACTCTGTTCTTGGGGCCAGCTGGTGCTGGTGTCCTCCCAGCTCCTGGTGGGATGGGATACAATCAAGCCAAGATGAATGGTGGTGGCTTCATTGCTGCGAGCAGTCTGAACAACCAGAAAGACTTTGCGCTGCTGCAGTGCTTCCCATCAAGCACCTCAGAGGACTTTAATGAGCATGAATTAAGCCTCACAATTATGGCTGACTCCATAAACAGTTGCAAATATTCCTCAAGGATGCTCCTCAGTTCTGTGCAGAACGTTACAGCGATAGCAGCCGACTTCTGCAGTCCTATTGAAAAGCTTTTCTCAGAGGGTGGGGGAAATCGTGGAGGCAGAAGTTAGGATCTAGCAGTCATGGAGGACTGGATAATGAAAAAGAAATAAAATAAAGGAAAGCAGCAGCAAATAGAGCAAATAGCTCAGTGAGAAGAGTTTGGAAGCAAGGAGATAACCCACCCGTCTCAACTTTGGTACCAGTGGGTGTCTCCCAGCGAGTTGGTGCATAGGGCTCTGCAATGATCTGGGATACCCACCTTAAGGCGAGAACACAGCCCTCACCTGGGGGAACCCCGGCTGGCCCAGAGCCCTGCACTCGTGGTGGCCATGAAGCGTTATCCCAGGCAAGGTACCAACATGACACAGGAATCCCTCTCTGTAATAAAGAGGCCATTAAACAAGGTGCTGAACACTTGTCTTCCACAGACATGTTTAAAGGATTTATTACTAATTTATTGTTACTACCTTTTTGAATATATGCATTAAGAGTTAACGCTGTGATCCTTAACCACAGAGAAATTGGAGGATAATAAAGAATAACTTTATTTAAAGCTATTAACTGTCAGATCTAGTGGTTACGTGAGATTTTTTTGAAGGGGAAACACCCACAAACAGCTGAGGAGGAGAAGCAAAGCAATCCCAGTTGCCATTCCCTGGTGCCAGTCGGGCACGGGAGGTGCACAGTGTGCACTGCTCCCAGGGAAACCCTCACAAAGACGATCTCCTCCTGAAGCCAGGCCCAAGGAAAAGCTCTCTCAGGCCTCAGGGTTACCTCAAGCAGATCATTTTGGTCCAAACCCCACAAAGCCCACCGGCCTTGTCAGTGCCTTTGTTAGGGCAGCCCCATCTCCATGACTTTCACTGGGATTTTCTGCCTCTGCAGCTGCTGCTCTGCCCTTCCCTGGTGCTGCCCCAGCCCCCAGCTCCCCCTCTTTCCAATGTGAGGCTCTTGGGTGCTTTCTCAGCACCCTCCATAGAATTGCAGCATTGGTGCTCATGACCTCATCAATTTTTCAGCTGAAAGCTCCTCACCTTTCTCCCACCATCAGCCTGCTCTCATCCTGAGATAAAAATAGATCCGCCCTCATTATCGCCACCACCAGCAGCAACCCATCAGCCTCTGCCCCAGCCCCACTGCTTCTCCACCAAACCACCGCAGTTCCCCAGGAGCCCCCTCCTCCAGCAGAGCTCCCAGAGCCATTCGGAGGCTTCACTCCTTCTCCTCCAGGGCAAACGCTGCTCTGCGCTCAGAGCCTGCTCCCAGCAGCCACACAGAAACCCTTCCTGCTGTCTCTCAGACATCTTCACCAGGACAGCAGCTCCGAGCAGGGCCCGACCCAAATGGAGTGGGGAACACATCCCAGAACCCACGAGCCCAGGATGCAGCTGGGAACAGCCAACAGGGAGATGCGGACCCCATTTCATGGGCACTTATCCTTCCTTTCCTTAGCAGCATCCCCTGTGAAAGGGAAAGCACTCACACCCCTTCCACCCGACACGAGGAGCTCCATAAAACACAACAGACAGCACTGTCCTCACTGCCACTCCACCGGGCTGAGCTGCTGCCCAGGGGCTGCTGTGAATGGGATCCAGGCAGGGTGGGAGGCACCTGCTGCTCACCCCATCTCCGGGGGTCAGCTCCCAGCACACCCAGCTACACCACTCCACAGGTACCCGGGAATCTTAAAGTAAAATCTGCACATACATATTTAACAATGACTCACCGATAGAGTTCCAGTGTTGTCAGAGGTTGGGAGCAGCTGATTGAAATCCTGAGAACTGGAGGCATCCAGGTCAAATTCCTCCTCAATTGCTACATCGCACCTTGTGCGTGGTTTGACTGCCAGTCTGGGCTGCTGAAAAATGGGCAGTCTGAGAGATTCCCATCAATTACTCCGCACCGGATGCAAGACTTGCTAAGGAAAATTAAATTATTTTAATTCAGTTTAGTTAAGTGGCAATTGCTGTGTTACATAAATCTGTACTGCTCTTAAGTGCTGCGTTGTATAGCGCTGGCCTGGGACTCCTCTGAACTTAATGATAATGAATTTTTATGTCTTAAAGTGCTGAGTGTGTAGGAGCAGCAGCAGCCGCTGGCCCCAGAGGTTTGGAGCAGCATCACTGCAGTAATTGCAAAGCTTTGAAAAGAAGCTTGGCACTAGAAAGGTTCCCACCAGCAGCCACGGAGGACCAAATCCATCCTCCAGCATCCCAACACAGGAAGTCACCATCCAGCCAGACCATCCCAGTCCCATATTGGGGCTGAGGGCAAACCCTGGGGGCTTCCTCCCCTGAATCATGTTTGATGAAGATGTGTTGGAAGGGTCACGCAATGCAACCGAACAACGGCCCAAGGATGCCTCCAGCTCCCAACTGCACCTCGGGGCTTAGCATGGGGCCACCACCACCCAACCAACAGGAGGCACCAACCCAGCCAGGAGGCACCGACCCAGCCAGGAGGCACCAACCCAGCCAGGAGGCACCAACCCAGCCAGGAGGCACCAACCCACTGCCATCGCCTGAATGAATGCAGCCGTGCCCATTGCTTGGTAAAATATAGCTTTTATTTGTTCATACAAATAGTATGAATTATCAGAATTTCATTTTCCTAGAAACATCTTTCTCTGTGTAAAATTAATTTGTGTTGTACATACCACAATGTACTTGATTTACATTTTTTTTTGCACTTTCTTTTTTGTTTTTTTTTTTTTCCTTTGTTTTGTTCTTTTTTAACAAACTGGCTACACTACAGTACCACGTTACAGACAACACATCACTAATACCTGTACTGCACCTCTGAATACAGGACTGAATGAAACTCAGCCATAAATTAATGTTATAATGTGAAGAAAAAAGAAAAAAAAAAACTTCTAATCACACCTCCAAGCTTAACTTCAAAAAAAAAAAAATTTTAAAGTGATGACAATAGAACTGATTCCAGTCTTAGCAACCATGGGAATCCGCCTTTATTGTCACACTGTTAGGTAAGGCCTTTATATTAAATGAAGTCTACTCCAGACTTCGTCACAAGGGATATTGAGCCAGGACTAACAATTTGCTTAAGGTTAAAGAGTTGTTATTCACCCTCTGTACTTCTGCTCTCCCACATGATTGCTTCCTGAGAGCATTCTGCAGCAGGGTTCGGTGATGCAGATTAAGCCCACGCTCTGCCATACAGCTGAGGGAGGCATCGGGATATTGAACAGGTGTTTCCAAGCAGAGAGAGGGGATGCTGAACCTTCCAGCAGTGAAGACCACGGAGGCACACGCAGGGGCAGGGAAACCGCTGGAGTGGGGACTGCTGGAGGAAGGATGCGTTGCATAAACCGACACGGAGGAAGACGGAGGATTTCAGAAGCCCAAATCCCTCATTTCCAGCAGGATGAGTTTCCTCCCCACCAGCCCTTGTCCCCTGCAGCTCCTCCCAGGCCACCCAACACCACGGGGTGTGTGATGTGCTCATGCATCCGTCAGTGGGGAGCAGGGCGGGGGCCTGGCCGGGCACAGAGACCCCCAGCGTGCATAGATCCAACCACCGCTCTGCGGTCCAGCTGCGTTTTGTGGGACGGGGGTGTGAGCTCAGCCAGCCTCTCAGGTCCCATCCCATGCTGGTGACCACTGGCAGCAGCACTGTGTCAGCATTGCTCTATTGCTGGAAATGGCTTGGTGCAAGGGGAGGATTTGCACCGCTTTCTAGTTTTGTAGGAAGACGTAGTTTGCAGGCAAAGCCCAACAGAGGAGCTGGCTCTGCTCGCAGGTTTGCTACCCACCGTCATGGTTGGCATCTCCCATTCCTCGAGGACACAGCAGTGCTCTGCACACACGGGTTGAACTCACACACACCCCACCAGCACAGTCAGGGTGTGACACCACTGTGCCAGCCCAGAGCCCACCAGCTCAGCACAGCCCCGAAGGAGCAAACAGCAAATTGTTCTGCTGCTGCCCTGCCCCGCGGGTGTGCAGCCGAGCTAGCAGAAGCTCTGACAGTAACACAGCATCGGACACACACAGTGATCATCAAAACCTCCTGAGCACACAGAGCACAGCTGGAGCTTGTAGGAGAGCCCTGCCAACCTGTTCCATGTTCCAACACATGCAGTTTCACCTCTGGGAAGGATTTCCAGGTCACTGCACATGGCATGGCAGTGAGGTGCTCAGTGTCTCCCAATGCCCAGCTGCCAGCCCCCCCTGCCTCCCTACAGGCTCACCCTGTTGGCAGAGCATCATTTTTCCTGGCTCTAAGCACATGCTGCTCCAAGGGAGAGAGCACGGGAAAGGTGTTCAACCAAAATGCAGCAGGAGTGGAGAGGGCCAACGCTGATGTTCACAGTGGGGGAAGTACCCGGGGGGGGGGTACCAAGGGGCACGGTGCCAAGCACAGACCTGGGGTCTCACATTGCCCTGGCATCTCCCCACGGTGCCCCATGGGCACAGGCAATGCTGGAGCAATGCTGCAGCTCCCAGGCAGCACGGAGCACACCACACTCCTGTACACACATTTTCACATTTGTCCTGCAGTGAAGATTCAAAATGCATAGAGGGACTGTGGGAAAGAACCTTCTTGACACAAGGCAAGGAGAAGCAGGCTGAAGGGGCTGCTCTGCCCACGCTGCAGCATCCCCGTTAGGAAAGGAGCCCAGATGCCAGGCAGGGGCTCTATGGCTTGGGCTTCCCCAGGCTCTGACCCATCAGCTCGGCTCCCACCCACCCCACAGAACCCTCTGGGACAAGGGAGCAGAGACTGGGACACCGAAATAGGGAAAGCAACTGTTTATAAAGGCCAGATACCCGTAACAAAAATAAATTTG
>WBMW01004047.1:584-25509 GCA_013396635.1 Penelope pileata | reverse complement strand
TTTTTTTTTTTTTGATTTTTAAATACAAATTTTCTTAAGGAAAAATGGAAGCACCGTTTGTTACAAACCAAACCAAAAAATAGGAGAAAACAGGGAAAAAAAAAAGAAGAAAAGGAGAGACATATTAGAATTAAACACGGTGGAATGTTAAACAGGTTATGGGCTACCGTTCTAGCCAGTGCGGTTAGGCAGCTTAGTGAATTAGTTGCTTAGGAATTAAAAATAAATTATTATAAAATAGATTTCTGTACATTTTACATACATATATATCTCTTTATATACGCAAACTGTGCTGGGCAAGTAATTACAGGGGCCTTTCCCACGCCAGCCTCAGTCCCAGCCGAAGTCCTGCCCCGTCATCTGGTAGAACTTCATGTTGAAGGGCCGGTAGAAGTCCCGCAGCCTCTGCACCACCTCCTGGTCGATGTCGGGGTGGGTCCTGCCTTTCGTTTTCCCCAGGCAGTGGGGTTTGCTGCTGCCCTCCGCCTTCTTCAGGCAGGGGAAGCCCTTGGTTTTGTTGAAGTAGAAGTGTTTGTCGGTGATGATCCTCTTGAGGCCCAGGAAGTCCTGGACCCGGCCCAGCTCCCCCGCGGGGTCGCTGATCAGCCTCTCCCCGCTGACGAAGAGGATCTGCCCGATGGGGAAGTAGAGCAGCCAGTTCTCCAGGTGCTTGGCGTAGATGCCGATCTGGATGGCGCTCCACGAGGTGTCGATCAGGCCCGTAGTCCTGTTTTTGAAGGTCAGGCTCTCAAAGGTGGGGATGTCGGGCTTCTTGGAGAGCGTCTGGGTGTAGTCCGAGATGGCTCTGGTCACGGGGTCACGCACCACCACGATCAGCTTCGTGCCCTTGGACATGGAGGAGATGCGGGCCGGGGCCTCCTTGGTGACAAAGTAGCTGGGGGTCTTCTCCATGGTGATCTGCCCCTCCAGGGTCCTGGGCATCAGGTCCCTGCCAGCAAAACACGCACGGGTTAGAACAACGGGGAACAGCAAGGAAAATACATGTACATATAAATATATGTACTCATAGATGCATAAGAATTTTCCTCCTTAACATGACTATGTGGGTCATTTGGCTCATACAGATAAATCCATTTGCCAGTGATCAAGGGGCAAGGGGCATTATCATTAAAGGGCACTGGATTAGAAATCCACCTGAGCAATCTCACGGTTATCCAGGGGTGGGAGAGCTGGGCTGCACCCCGCACCCGCAGTGTGCCTGCATGTACCGAGCCAGCAGGTCAGGATGAGTCCACAGCAACATCGTGCATGGCTCAGGTCAACACCAGATAGCCCTCACCCCCAGCCCAGAGCTTGTTTTCCTCAGGGTGACAAGAGGAAAGGCTACTGAAAGCCAGGAGCTCAGCGGAGCATGCCCGCCCTGCTTTCCCTTAGCATCCTCAATGTGACATTTTTCCCAATTCAGGCAAGAGCACACAATTTGTCCCCAGCACGTGCCTAGCCTGTCATCAAATTACAGAGGTCCTCTGCACCCAGAAGAGTATTTCCATAACAAGCACTAGAAGGAGCATCAAGAGCTGCTGGTGGCATCTTCAGAACATCCCAGACAGCACCCAGAGAGAACAGCCTCTCTCCTCCACTGCCACACAGGCTACAACCAGTCGGGATACAGGATGCGACCATGGAGAACACAGCCTCAGCTTGCAAGCAGGGCATACCCTCACAAAACACCCCTGAAACCCAAATCCTTGAGCAATTCTGCCCTATTTCCCCATCTATTTCTGATTAACTATGCAGGTAAAGCAGGAGAATTTTGTAAAATTATGGAAATGGCTCAAAGCAAGAGAAGTCATCTTTTCCTAACATTCACTAGGCAAGCCGAAATATTTTAGACCCTTTGCCAACTCTTTCCCTTTACAACTCCACGGGACCCATTTGCTCTGGGCTGTGAGACAGTTAAAAAAGGCAAGAGGGGAGTCTGCCCCAGAATTAAAGCTATAAAACTAGATTAAGTTTTCAAAGCATCCACCCATCGCAGAGCAATGACCGGCGAGCGTGTGATCTGCGCGCCGCGCTGCGCTGCACACAGAGGCTGCTTGTTCCCCGCCGCAGCCTCCTCCTGTGCTGCTTTTATGCCTCTGCAGCAAAGATCACCACGGGCCCTTACAATTCCACACTGCTGCTGATAACTTGTGCTAATGCCAGCGGTTGCCCCAAATAAGAAGCCAAGGGGAAAAAAATGACCCATCTGAGGGTAAGTAACAGGAAAACCCAGAATGAATGGTCTGACTGAACGACAAATTGTTCCACGGCCATGAAATTTGGTCAGTAGCTGTTTATGCTACTGCTATTTGATGTAGATGGTACCTAGTTTTCTACCTCACCTTCTGGCACTAAGTTTACGCAATGTGTTTACGGGCAAGGGGCACCTGATGACCACACTGCTGTGCTCTGCATTGCACAGGAGAGGTGCTCGGTGCAGCCCAGAAAGGCCCCTCTCCATAGATGCGGTGGGAGGGGATCCCCCTACTAGATCTACATGGGTGGATAAGAGGGTCAGAGGATCCTGGACAAAGGGGCTATCAGCCTGGGGCTACCTCCAGCCAACAGCAATGGCAACCCCGGGGCTGCCCTCTCAGTGCCGCACAAATGGAGTTTCTGGTGCAGACAGAACTCGTGACGGCCTACGGGCACCTGGGAGAGCTGCTGGAAGCCAGGAGCCGGCAAGTGCCAACAAACAGGGACCAAAACAAAGCTCTGACTAACCCCTCGCCCTTCTGGCTCATCCTGCAAACCTGTAACGCCTTCACAGAACAGCACCAGTCAATAATGGTCAGGGAGCAACTCTTAAATCTAACGTGGGCTGATGTGGATTTCGACAGACTACTCATTAAGTGGTGTCTCTTTTTATGGCCACATTAAATCCGAGTTCTATAACCTGCACTGGACACCAGCTGCTTCCCAGCCTGATTTAAGGGACTGGGCTCAACCCACGAAGCCCTTAGCAGCCAGGGACCTGCCAAGAGAGAACACTGCTCGCCAGGCCGGGCCCAGGCCGGCCACACTGCACTGAAACTTTTGTGGCAGCGAATCCACCGGGTCAGTCTCTGTACAGGCCCGGGCCATCAAGGGCAACTTCTCCTCCAGGGCTGCCGCAATCAGTGTTTACCAGGCTCCTGAGAGTGATGCAAGGCTTATTTTTTCCTCCTTGCACAAGAGAGGCCTTGGGCAGGGCCCCAGAGCTCTGTGGAAGAGGAGGAAATTGCTGGGAGTAGAGGTGCTGAGTCAGGTGATTGGGTTGGGAAAGCCTTAATTAGAGTTTCAACGAACTCAGCAGAGCAGAACTGGAAGAAAGCAAGGAGCACCTCTTCACCTCAGAGGCATCCACAGGCCCAGGGCAGTGCCCTCACCAGCCCAGCAGCACTTGAACCCACACTCTTGATCTGTGCCTGAGGACATGTGAGATGTACTGTTTCCAACAGCCGAAAGTGCTCAGTTCTGTGCAGTTCAAGCCCACCTAAAATTAGGATTTTTGGAGAGGAACAGAATCCTTGGCATCTGGAGAACATCTTGCTGGTGACCCATCACTGCCAGAAGCAAGACGAAGCCCACTGCCATGCTAGTGCCCTCTGGCTTGGTCAGCATGGGCTGTGATGAGCAGAGACAGAAAGGGGGCCTTCAGCCCAAGAATGAGACCTGACCCCACAGCAAGCAGCCCTAGGGCCTAGCTCCAGCACTCCCCTGCCTCTGATCTACCCAGAAAGGTACCAGGCATCACCCAGAACCAAGTTCCTCAAGATTGTCTCAGACGAGGTCTTGCTTGAAAAGCAGCTGCATAAAAATTGGAGAGCAACAGGTGAAGCCAAACATCATGGCCCATGGATGTGGTTTGAATTCCAGCAGCACCACATCCAGGAAAGCCATGTTTCATTGCACGGGCCTGTCTGTAGTGAGGAGCTTTCCCATGGTTTCCCTAATCTCCCACAGAGGCATCACCCATCACACCAGCAGCCGGAGACAGAGCCTTGGGGACAGGAGGAACAGGTAGGTTTGCTGCTCTGAACTCACTCAGGTGGAGCAGTCATTGAGAAGGGTTTACTCCCATTCAAACCACGCCTGGAGAAGGGCAAATTGGCCTGGGTGTAGCACTGCAGCTCCAACACAACACGCCAGATGCACGTGCCAATGGAAGCAGGACCAGACTCCAGCTCTGAACACATCTCCTCCCAGGGCTCCTGGACAGAGGGCTGCACAAACTGTAGAGGGAAGGGAGAAGGAGCAGTCATGGCTGGAAGAGCTGCAGCCACGGTGTGCTGGTGGTGGATGGCCTCTCTGGGTGAGAGGTGGGCACGAGCCCACCTCAGCTGCAGCACAGTGCCATCGGCACAGGTCAGCCCCAGGCAGCTCATGACAGCTGCAGTCCCCAGTTTCCACAGAGGGTTCACAGACATGTTACAGACCTGGGCAGCTTCCTGGTGCAAGGTAGTGATGGCAGAGGTGCAGCCACCACAGCTGTCTGTACAGAAAAGAGAGATGATAAAGGGAGCCAGGCCGTGGGAAACAGCGACCCGAGCACAGAGAAAAGCTGCTGCACCAGTCGGGACAGGGCTGGATCGAGGCACCACAGAGGGCTGCAGCGGATAGCAGGGTGGGAAATGAGGATGGTATGAAAAGCTTGGCAAGCAGTCCTCCTGCCTCGTTATCCTCCTGCCTTCTGGCAACCTGCAATTCAAAGACCTCTGGAGCCAGAGCGTGCATCCGAATCATCCTGTTTCATATCGACTGTGAACTGCGTGAGCCTTTTAAACCCTTTTTGCCTTGAGAACATCCCACAGCAGAGAGTCCCAGCACTGTACCTTTGCCTTTGAACCCTCTCCCTACACCCCTGCTTGGGAAGGGACGAGGCTCCTGCTTTGTGAGCACAGCAGAGGAAGGTGAGGATGACAAATGCCAGCACATGGGGCACTTGCAGGGGAGCTGGGACCCATGGGCCGATGGGGATACAGTGGGATCACAGCCATGAATTTCCCACAGGCAGAGAGCAGAGCCCCTCACTCTGAGCTATGAACATGTCAAGAGAGACAGAGGAAAAGCTTTTCCTCTAATGAATATTTCCTCGTTGAAGCTTGCATCCTCCGTAGGCGAAGTGATAGGCTTAGCCTAAAGATGGATTGGCCTACTTTACCTATTAACCACTTAGACTAATGTAATAAAGGCGCTCCTCATTCAAACAGCCCTAATCCCCAGCCCTGCGCAGCTCCGAAGCCCACAATTAGACAGGATGCTAAAATAAACCCCACCAGGCTGCTGTGTGGTGGACACTGGTGGGGGGGGGATTTAAGATTTTTTTTTTAAAGTGCAAACTTCTCTAATGTGAAAACCGGACCCAGAGAGAGATAAATTTACAAAGTGGGAATGACAGGTGGCCCCACGGTAATCCAATCCCAAAGGCTAATGCCCTTTGTGGCAGCTTTTGTCTGCACAGGGGGGCTCCGAGCTAATCTGCTGCCATTCTCCAGGAGGGGCTGGGGGCTGCGGGGGCCTCCGTGTGCCAGTGGCAGGTAGGGCAGCCTGGTGTGCAGGACAGACTGCAGCCTCCTGGGGAGGGGAGCAGCGCTGCAAGGGCTGTACTGGAGCCCAGCAGGACCAATAGCATCACCCAACTGGGAATCCCATGGGAGGGGTGACTGGTCCCTCTACCTGCTGCATTGGAGTGAGTCACCTCTGCCACCACCATCGCGTGGCCATCGTGATTGTTTGCACCCCAGGGATGGCTGGCATCTCCTGCCACCTGCAAACACTCGTCCTGCACTGGGCTAAACCCTGCGGGAGGTGCCCAAAGCCCCGCGGTGCGGCTGTGCTGACTCAGCCCCGGGGGAGCAGAGGTGGCCGTCCCCAGCCACCTGGGCACATGGAGGTCACCGTCAGGCTGTCCCAGCAGGGACCCAGGTACTCTGCCACTGGCCAGGAATCCCAGAGCCAGGTGGATTATGGATTTTCCTTCCTGGGGATGGCTTGGTGCTGGATGTGTCCTTTGTGCTACCCAAGAACCAGAGGCATCCCTGCAGCATCCATTTTCGAGATGTGTGGATACTTGGTGAGGATGCAAGCACTGCCACCACATTCCGTGCCTAAAACCTCCCCAGCACAGGAATCGCCCCCAAAACACCACTCACAGCACCCCAAGAGAACAAAGCAGGAGACAGAGCAGGGGGTGCAAAGCTCCCTATGCAGGTTGCACTGGTAGGTGTTCAAATGGGGGTGCCCCGTGCTGCAGCCACAGCTCGCTCCAGTCTCAAAGCCCCCCACATCCAGACCAGTCCCTCAGCTCAATCCCCCCCAGATGCCTGAGATGCCTCAGTTTCCCTCTGCAAGGACAACAAAGCTTCGCTCCAAAAGGGAGAGGGCTACAGTTGGGGAAAAAAACACCAACACTTCTGGATGCCATCAAGGTCACTGCAGGCGATGGGGCAGGCTGTGCATCATCTAAACAGCCCGTGGCAGATACAGCGAGAACACTGTTTTGTGCAGGATTTCTAGACTTCCCCAAAGCTGTGCCCTAGAAGCAAGGAAAATAGGGAAAAGTTGGGGAAAAAAAAGTCAAACTATTTTGGACACCAGCCACATTCATGTTGAGCTCAGCCCTGCAATCCAGAACCAGTTGGGGGGCCGCACAGCAGTGCGCACAGCAGTGCGCACAACCTATTTCTGGTCACTTTCTACCCAAATTCCTGACTGATGTGTCAAGACAACAAGTCATCATTTCTTCCAAGAAAACTGAAATTTGGAAACCTGACAGCTTCTGGGGAAAGAATCTACAAATCCTCACAACAGCAAGTCTAACGGACCACACAGATTAGATAGAACAGGAATGAAAAAAGCAGACCTAGAACCCTTCTCCCAGCCTGGGAGGAGGCTTTCAGCCCCCAGAGTCAAGACAGGGAGTCCAAAAAGTTAGGCAGCACAGCCCACAGGGTGGGACAATCCAGAGCAACTGATGATTTTGGTGTGATTTCTGCCACTTTTGTAATTTGCAGGTTGCCTGGGATGTCAGAAGAAAATAAACCTGATGGCACCAGCTTGAAAAAGCTTTAAGAAACAAGTGCAGAAGATGAGGCAGGGCAAAGCCTCCCACGCTGATGCTCTCCAGCCCACAGCACGCTCTCCTGTCCTGGACTTGTCCCCATGCACCTCTGTGTTCCCCAAAGCCACAGCCTGTCTGTCTGCTGCCTTAAATCAAATACACTTTTGAGAAGGGCTTTGCCCTGCCTCAACTCCAGCCCTGCACAGCCAATTCCCATTTTATATTCCCTTACTTCTCTATCTCCTTTTTCCCCACCAAGAAAGTACTTTAGGCCAAGCAAGCAAAACCTAGCATCCCAAAGAGCTGCAGGCCTGCAGGAAGGGATGGGGCTGGCACCCCCACTGCTGGCAGTGAGCAGCCCTACCTTCCAGCAGTTCTGCGATGGCAATGCTCACTTACTGCCCATCTCTGAGGCAGAACATTGCTGTCAGAAAGCAGTAAAAACATAGTGGTGACTAGAGCAAATCCACTGGATCGCAGCCCCATATCAGCACCTGATAGTGAGGAAAAGTCTGGGAAGCAAAAACGCAGAGCATCACAGCACATGGCCAAAGGCCACGATGCTGGACCCATCCCGACCCCATTCCTCTCCTTCCACCACTGCTCAGCACTTGGAGAACTGATCCTGTCCTAGTTCCCCTGGGATGCAGCACAAGAGAGCCCCGAAGGCCCCATCCCTGCTCCCTCCACAGAGCATGGCAGCACCCAGACCCCATCCACTGGTGTTTACCACTGGCTTTAAACTGGCTTTAGGGAGCTTAAATTACATACTGTTATCTCTGTTATCACTAGCAAGCAAAGACCTCTTATATTTGTTACAAGAAAGCAAAAGCTGAAACAAGTTGTACTATTAGGAGGACCTTTAAAGTCCAGGATGAGTTTTGCAGAAGATTGGAACATCACCAGAACAAGAGCCCAGCCCCTCACAGAGGGAGGGACAGCAGGGCTGCGCCCCCCACAAGACTCTGAGGTTTTAATGGTTGCTTTTCCCTAGAGGTTGATCATAAAATCATCAAATCGCAGCAGTATTACTTTAAACAAGAACTTGACAAGCTCAGGGAAAGAACGTGAGAGCAATAAAGAGCTTTAACTACACGACCAGCACGGAGGTGTGCCAGCTTTGGCATCACCACGTGGCTTCCACTTGGTGTTATGGTGGCAGCAGGTCCTGCTGGCAGAGGAAGAAACAGAAGATGCAACAAAACCCCTCCTGTTTGGGGCAGGAGTACCTGCTGGCTTATTATTCAAAAATCAGATGTACCCTTAGCAAAATTCCCCTGTCCTGGGCTGCCCTCTCCTCCCGCCGTCACACCGAGGACCTGTGCAGCAGCATGCAGCCTCTCCTATTTTATTATCAGCACTGAGAGCAACATGTGTGCCTTTGTCTCAAGCAGGAGCCCGTTGTTTGGGTTGGCAAACTGTACAACAATAAAAAGGAACGGCTGTGAACCAGCCCCGGCCTTTTTGAAACGGGTGTAACTCTATCCAGCTCCGTCAAACACTCGCCACGACACTTACACAAACCAGATGATGGGAATTAATGAACTTCGGGGGTGAGAAAGGGGAGATAAAGGAGAAGGAGAAAATAATACATGGGCATGAAAGTCATGTTTTTCTCACTATCCTCGCTCCCTGCCCCCAAATCTGCCAGGTCCCCTTCACCTGTTGGGGAGTCTGGGGATTAGGGGAAGGAGAGGAAGGTAACAGTGTGTGAAGGCTTCCCATCAAGAGTCTGCTCCTTCTGTGGGCTTTGATGGGCCCAGGTGTCCACCACCACATGGGAACAGGCTCCAGCCATGAAGTCTGATCTCAATTCCTTTGGTATGGATGCAAAACCCCACCAAACGCTGGGGAGAGAGGGGGGACATGGGGCACCAGCAGATGGTCCTTGCGCTGTGTGCAGGCACAGCCCCGAGGAGGGGACAGCGCAGTACAGGGTGCATTGTAGAGCTGCAGCCTATAGGGGAGGGAATAACTTCCAGCAGCAGCAATGCTGGATTGGCAGCGCTGTCTGCATAGGTTTGTGCTTTTGCTGGAGAGCGTAAAAGAGACCAAAGTGCCACAAAGGCTCCTTGAGGCCGATGAGGACATGCCCATCCTTGGCAATGGGTGCAAAGGCACCAACCAAGTCAGCCTTTGAGGCTCAGGCTTCTGTTTGGAGCAGTTCCTCAACCCACTGCAGAGCAGATGCTCCAGTGTTGGGAGGAAGGGCTCAAGTGGATGGGGACCACCCTGAAAACTTGGGAGGAATGCATGGCAGAAAGTCCTGCTTGTTGGCTGGGGGCCCAAGCGCTACTGCTGCCTACATCAGGTACTCACAGGGGCAGGGGCAGCACAGCAGCTCCTGGAGCAGGCCAAAGCCACCACGGTCACTAACTCTTGCCACAGGACTAGGACAGAGCAAGAATGGGCAAGCAAAACTCCCATCCCCACCACTCACCCAGTTTCAGCTCAGGGACCTTCCTGGCGCTGATGCCATTTGTGTACAACCAAAACCTCAGTGGATCTCTCTCCCAACCCTTTGTCCAGGTTCTGAACCCACGCAGACTTTCCACATGCACTGCCCACCCTGGTTCCTTGCCTTGCTCATCATGCACCAACTCAGCATCCCATTTACAAACACTCACCAAGAACTTTCTCCCCTCCCTTGCTGGAGCCAGGCGAGATATTCACCAGCTCCACCAGTTCATTATATCATCCCCTTTTTATGTAAAGAGCGAAGCCTCTTTCTGTCCCCTGTCATACTTAAAAGCTCGGAACTTCCACTAAATAATGATCTTACTGAGGGGAGGGGGGCTGCACTTTCCATATCAAAGGGCTGCTTTGGAGGGATTTACAATAATTTAAGATGAAGTGGTAAATATTCCATTCACTTCACTTTATCTCCAGTAATAATTATAATCCTATTAGCAAGGTCCCAAGAAAGTGATTGCATTATCATCTAGCGAGCATCTATGTGGATTTCTTGGAGGAGGAAGGCCATAGGCAAGTAAAGAAGCAAAAGCAACAAAAGATGCAATTGCCAGCACCTCCCTTCCCCCAGCAGGATTTGGTCTCCATTGTCCCGATGCTTCAATAGCGCTTTGCTCTGAAAATAACAGCTTTTGAGTGCAGTAAGGGGGTGGGGCTGAAATGAGCATCTTGCTCCCCCCAGTCAAACCCGGGCCCTTTCAGTGCCACCAGGTCCCCCCGCTGCCGCCCAGGGCACAAAGAGCCCCGGTTCCTCTTCCTGGTGGGGACAGGGCTCTGATTAAAAGCTAATTGCTGTTTCTGGGTGAGTTCTTCAGAATATTGCACGGCAGCACCAGAGTTCGCTGCCCACAGCTTGAGTCATGTGAGATTACTCTAATCTGTCTNAAAAAAAGAAAAGAAAGAAAAAGACTTGTTTCAAGGAGAGGGAAGAAGTTCTGTGTGAAACACATGATTTAAGGGGGAAAACTAACCCAAAACCCAGCAGGAAAAATGCCTGAGCTAACTGGCAACCCGGGACCAAAGGCTTTTCCCAGCAGATCACAGGGCCAGCTGCCCCGCCGAGCTGTGTGTGCCACTCCCACGTGCTGTCACCTCTTGGTGCACCTCCGCAAAACGTTTACCTGCGATTTATCCCTGCGTGATGCTCCAGCTGCACCCGTGTCACCTGTCCCACTGCGGGCACTGCGAGGCCACTGGTGCCAGCCCTGTGCCTCTGACAGAATGTGCAGGTGGCTCAGGTCTGCAGCAAGCCAAGATTGCTTTCACGGTGTCCAAGAGTTTAGTGCTAAGCAGTAGTAACATTTCTCTCTATAAATTCAGCAGACAACAGCCCAGAAGGGAGGAGAAGAGGAAGAATTTTTGGCATCTGCAGAGATTCAGCGCTCACAACTCACTCCCTGGGAAAGATAAATTCTCCCGGCTGCCTCTGCCTGACTCCTGGCTCTTACGCTATCACAACCAGAAGCACCAGCCATTTCTCTCCTCTCAAGAATTTATAGCTCTGACTTAGCGTTATGTTTGCTAAGCTTCTGCAATGCAAGGATTGGGCAGATCCACTTATGTATTCACAGCAGCACAAAGGTCTGCTCTCAGAGCCTCTCGTGGGGACCGCTGCTTTAACACAGCTCATGCCACAGATGCTGCTTCCCAAACACACCTTCACCTGAGCAGTGCAGACACCAGGCTCCATGGGAACCTGGAACCAGGGCCTGGTGAGCTGGGGCTGGCCCAGCAGCTGCAAGAACCACAGCGATGTCCTCACCCAAAAGAAGGCTGCCCTAGGGGAGCGCCCAAAGAGCCCCTCAGCCTGGAGTCACAGCCCTCCTGCAGCGTTCCTCAGAGCCTGCAGTGGAAATCACAGTTTCAGGGGATGATTTCAGATGGTCTGCGCTCCCCTGGGGTGGCAGAGGCTGTGGGTTTGAAGGCTGACATCCCTTTGCAGGAGCTGCCCCTCAGACACACCTGTACCATGGAGGGGAATGGCAGCCAGTGTGCTCAGCCCTCAGCAGCACACCTCCAGCACAGAGTCCATAGCCCCAGACTGCTCCCACACCCGCTGATTTCCTCTCCCAATTTGTAGTAACACCACTAATCCTCTCAAAGACATGAGAACACCACAGGCACTGCTCTTCACTTGTCCTTTAGACACCTCTCCTCCTCTCAGTTCTTGGAGAAGCGCTTCCTTGTGGCAGTGGGATCAACCCCCATTGGGTTAAACCCTATGGACGTGACAATTTGGGGAAACACAGCTTGCTGCCTTGCAGCTGGTGCCCCAGAAGCACTGGGTCTTTCACAAACTAGATGCCCAAACCCAGCAGCACCATGACCAACGCAGGAGCTGAACTGCCCATCAGCCCTGCGGAGCAGAGCATCCTCCTGGCTGCCCCCAAGGGATGCACTGTGGGGCCACACCCTGCCCCAACATGGGGCCTCTGTTACCCTCATGCTGTCACACACTGGGACAGGGGGTCTCCTGTCCCCTGCCAGGGCATCTGCAGGTATTTCCTACAACCCAGGAAGCCCATGGGAGGTTATCCCAACAGCCTCATCCCTAATGCCCTTCTCCAGGGACCCACTATGCCATACGCCACTGGCAGGGAGCCCAGCGAGCAGAGCAAATCTCATACTGGATCCAATAGGCACAGCTCAGACACCCAATGCAGGAAAAAAACATCACTTCACACAACCCCCATCACCTGTACAGCCACTAACACCAAGCCACCATTTCTGCACCATGCTGCAATAGGCAGAACCTTCCTAGAAAATAAGAGTTCAGTTCAAGAGAAGAAATCCCTGCATGTGTCCATTCTAGAACAGCAGACTGTAGGGTTTATGTGGATATGAACTTTTATACTTGTAAATCCACTTTCTGGTTAAAGAAGCAGGGACCAGCGGCCATTCCTGCAGCCTCTCTCTAAAAACCAAAGGCAGCTGGAGCTCGGCAGCCATCCTCACATCACTTCAGGACACCACAGATGAAGGCTCAGCAACACCTCACAGATTTCCAGCCAGGACAAGACCACAAGGAGAGGAACTCACACCGGGCTGACAACCAGGGGCACGCAAAGCTCACGCACCACGATTCATCCCATGGATGAGCCATGGCACAGGGATGAGCCAATGCTTCCACACCCCTCCCCCTTCCCACGCCTTCCCTCTCCCTGGGACAGCCCAGGCACCACGTTTTGCCTGCTCCAATGTTGCTAGAGAGGAGAAAAGAAAAATCCACAAACCACAGAGCCAACCCTTTGCTAAGCATCACACAAGCCAACAGCCACCAAACAGAATCAACCCAGCAAGATACAGGCAGGACCCACGTTCCCCTCTTGCCCCACTCATAAATCACAGCCCCGCTGAGAGGTCTTTTGTGCTTTTCCCTGAGCACACAAATTAATGCCCTGATCTGCGTGCCTGCACAGGCAGGTAACAAGCCACGCCGATAACGCTGCCTTTTGTCCAACACCCACAAGCAGCGTCCCGTTTGCACAGGGAGGGCTCTGCGTGCACCTAGACACACAGTGCTCCCGAGGCAGCCCAGCCCTCCTGCCATGAGAAGAAAAGCTTCTCGATAAAGTCCCGTGCTGCCTGCAGGGACAGCCCAGCTCGCACCCCGCTGTTTGTCACCCCTGCAGGGCACCCTCAGTATGGGACACGCACTCAGGATGTGCAAAGAGACCTGAAAGGGACTGGTGCTGGTGGCTGCTGTGTGACAGTCCTGCTCCTCTTCCTCATCATGGGACAGCAGAGCAGAGAGGGGAGCAGGGAAACTGCTTTGTTGTGCAGCAGAGTTCTTCTCTGGGCACTGGTAGCATCCTCCAGAGAGCAGTCTGGCTGCTCCCCAGTGTGCAGGAAAGGAGCTGCTGGGGTGGCAAGGCCAGGGCAGGCTTCAGGGAAGCCTGGAGAGAGATGTACATCTGCATAAAGAAAGGGTTGCAGCTCTTTAAAAAGCCTCTCCAGGAATCCATCCTCTGCAGCTAAAGGGATGGTAAGGGCAACAGGCAAGTGACCAGCGTCACCCCATCAGCGGGGGCCTTGGGAAGGACAGCTCAGAAAGCAGCCAGCCTTCCACTTTTACCATCAATCTCCCTCAAAAAAGTTGCAATTCTTTCTTCTGTCCCGTTCCCCAAGAGCCACGTGTGCATGCATGTTCCTAACACAGGCTGAGCACAGCAGGGAAACTGTGGAGTGCTGCAGATCCCCTTCAGCATCACCCAAAGCACCACGCAACAGGGATGCTGGGCAGCCTCCACAATGGCCTTGGGAACAACAGGACACCCCGCCGTCCCCTCTAGAATCAGAGCATCCCGAGTTGGAAAGGGCCCATAAGGATCACCGAGTCCAACTTGACGACTGTGACAGGCCTCTGTCCCCGTGACAGAAGCGCAGTGAGGAACAAGCTTGGAGCAGGCCCAGTGGCACGGGAAGGTGCCCAGCCAGCCAGGCACGCCATACCCTCAGCTCTTCTGCTCCCCACTACAGGAAAAGTTCACATTTCTGACATGCTTTGTGATCCTCACACAAAAGACTCAGACCTGCTGCTGAACCAAGAATTCCCACCTCACAACAGCCGGACACAGGGCGGTGCAGGCCCCACGGCTCCAGCTGGCTCCTCACGACCCCAGCAGCCCACCGAGTGCTTCAGGAACTTTAAATTAATTTAGAATGTGTTCCAGGCTGAGCCACCTAAGTAATTTCCTAAGGTCTCCTACTCCAGCAGGAGCAGATGTTCCTCGCTACAGAAGGTGACAGCAGTCACTGTGAGCCGGCCAGCAGCCATCCGGTCACAGGCTGGGCCCGCGCGTCCCACCTCAGGGTGAGGGGTGTTTGCCACCCACTGGAACAAAGGCCTGGGAGCTAATACACCGGTGATCCTCTCAGCACTGATCCCTAAATGCATTTTAACACAAATGGGATTGCCGCCTCACCTCATTCCTTAATGGATTTGCGATTATAGCCATAAAGGTGTAGGCGGTGCTGTGGAAATTAAGCTTTCCATTGTAAACAGATCAGGTTAATGAGTGACAACATTTGTCCAGAATGGGATTTTCCCCCCCCAGCACCTCCAGTCAGGCCGGTGTGGCCCTCCCCAGCCCCTCTCCACTCTTTTTAACCCCCACACCAAACTACAGAGGCATAAAAAGAAATTAAATGCCAGAACCAAAGAGTAACATCACCACTGAGGACACCAAGCTGGTGGCCGTGCCACCATGTCACAAGGTGGGTGCAGAGCTCCAGGTGCAGCAGAAGGAACACCAACAGCCCTGGGAAGGAACGAGATTCCCAGCAAAGGAGGGAGACAGGCACCAATTAGGGAAACGAGAAGGAGCAGGTCTGTCTGCAGACAGCCCTCCTGCCCTAGTGATTGCGTGGGACCATGGCTGGTCACAAGCACTCAAGAGCTCTTTAAAGAGCAGACTCAGCTGGCGGAGATGCTGTGCTGCAAGTACAACAGATGCAAAGCACTACTTCTAATTAAGAAGGTATTCACATAATTAGAGACTGCGCATTGCCATACTGATGATTTCATCTAGTCCTACACACTCGGGCTGTGTTTAGGAGGGCTCTCCATGCTTGCTGTTCACTTCTGACTGCTTGGGTTGCCTTCCTTTGTACCCTGGTGGCTGCGAGGGTAGGTCCACGGCTACAGTGCCAACTCCAAGGAGCCTCGTGGAGCAATGTCACGCTTGCCAAAAGCCAGCCACTGGCAGCAGCTCCAGTCATCAGCCAGGTCCTAGGAAATGTATGCACAGGTCAACCCTGGCCACGGTGCTGAGAGCTGGTCTCCTTCCGAATCCAGCACATGCCCTGGTCCACCAGTCCCTCGCACCGCGCAGTGAGCTGGTAGGCCAAGGCTGGAGCACAACACAAGTGAAATGACTTTTTCCTGAACACCAAGGAGTGTGAATGAGGGCCATTGTCATTCAGATGAAACCAAGTGTCAGATTAACAAATCAATGGGCATAGGAGATATAAAATGGGTTACTATTGAAGCCTTTCAAATACCCAAACATATGGATGAACCAAATGTGAATTGTAATTGACTCACCCGCACCTTTGATCTCTACGCCCTTGGGTTCCCAAAGAGACAGCCGGCCCCCTCTGACTGGGACTGAACTAACTCAGGGCTCCATTGTGAGCCCTCACAAAGCCTTTTCTCTGCTTCCATCTCCTGCATGTAGCCACATCGTGGCACTTGGAAACCAAGACAGTCAACTCTGTCTCAGAGAGCCACAGGGCTGGAGAAGGGCAGCTCGAGCCCCCTAGACACGATTTCTTGCATGGAGCTCAACAGCCCTAGGCTGCTCTCCCCACCACCAGTCCCTGGTGCTCAGCACACCTGGTTGTGCACCAGTAGGTGCCACGAAGGAGCAGCAAAAGAAAAATCAAGAGCGTGTAGCAATGATGTTCACTGCTCCCTCTTCCTAGAGCTGGCCATGAAGTCTGCTTGGGGTTTTCCAAGGACTTCCCTGTACAAAACCAAGGACTTTGCTGATGGGTTTGTAGCACGCACGTGCCCTGACTTCAAAACCCAGCCTGATCTGGAAGTGCTGAAAGCTGTTCTCCTCCCAGCAGTGTCAGCACCTGATAGCGCAGATCACCCCTACTTGATGAAGAGTTGCAACTTCTAGTTTTCCTGGGATATTTCTGCAGCTACATCAAAAATAACCTGCAGTATAAACTAAACCTTACCCGTAGATGTTTACTTCTGGAGTTTGCAATGAGATTTGACCTATTTCAGATATCTATCCAAAAGATGTTTTGTAACAGTAAAAAACAAGCATCCGTTTTGATACTGTACAAATCTCAGCTCCACAGGAGCCACACAGCCAGCCTTTGTTTGGCTCTAATTTCATGCCTTGTTACAAACTTTAGGTTGCTCCAGGCTGTCCAGAAAATCCAGCATAGTCGATTCCTCCACCTCCACATTCCAAACCCTACACAAACCAGCTTTCTGTGGAGTGTTTCACTCCACACTAAAGTCTCCTCACCATCACAGAGGCAAATAAAAAAATTATGCATCCTGGTTACTGCTATGCTGAGCCTTGCAGCAACAGCAGCCTTGAAACACCTTTTGTTGAAGGCAAATCCCAGCAGCTCTTCCAGTAGTGAGCACCAACACCGAGGGCAGAGATGCTGCACGTGTTCCCTCCCTTCATCCCCAGCAAGAAGTCCAGGTATGATTTGGGGACTGGGAGGCCAGGGGGCCCAGGGGCAGGCTTTGCTCTGCCCCCACCATTTTCCAGCTCAGCCCCAGCCCTGCAGCTGCTCAGCACAACTGGTGACCCACGCTGGGACAGCCAAGCACGACAACTGCGGGGCTCACTGCAGAGGAACCCAGCAAGGAAACGGCCACTGGGAGGAAACTCCTGTGCTCCTAATCTGCTTTAGGAGGGCATGAGCTTGTCGTTTATATATAGCTTAATTAATTATTACACTGCATTTAGCAGTGTGACCTTGAAACCGTCTCCTGGGGGGAGCCAGGAGCCCCGTTGCAGCGGGGTAGTGTGCGAGGCACCGGGGTGCTCCTCCCTGCCCCAAACTGCAATTAAGAGGCTTTGGAGCAGTCAGCAGCTCCCAGCCCCTCTCAGCTCGCAGTAAACCCAGCGTGGAACACCAACCTGCTATTCCACTTCTGCTTTGGCAAGGCCAGTATCTTCTCCCAAGGCTTCGCTGGCTGCTCAACAACCCCTGTTAGCTATTCCCTCTGAGAGTGCCACGCAGACAGCCCAAGGCTTGCTAGATACCAGATCTGCTAAGAGGGGAAATTTAAAAAAGAAGCTGTGAGCTTTGTGTGAAGTTGCAGCAAGCTCAGTGCACAGTGCTAGGGAGGACAGCAGGGCTCTGCTGATGCCTGACCCCATCCAGCCCCCCCGAGAAGCAGCAATGCTTCGGCTGCTCAGCTCTCACATGGTTCTGTTTGCAACCTCACTGCCCAGAGCCACAGCAAAGTCAAGGCAGAGGCTTGGGGATGTTCAGGGATGCCCACAAACCCCATCACCCCACTGTTCCGGGCACCTCTAGGAACTCTCCCATCTCATCCCATGCACAGAGGGTTGGGGACAGCAGTGAGGAACGCAAGGGAATGCCTCAAATATGAGGCAATTTGTGGGCACAGCAAGGTCAGAGACCACAGGCACCACGCTGAGCATCCCTTATCCTGGCATGCGGGCAGAGAAAGCTGCTGGACCCCCCTGCAGCTCCTCCAGGCTCCCAAATGAGCCAGCTCAGGCACTGCTGGCACCCAGGGGCTGTCACACACCTGCTGTTTACTCCAGCACCTCCTGCATTCCTTCCAAGTCTAATACATCTCTAAAAAAATTAAGCTGCAGGCGTGCCAGAGCTGCAGGCCTTGCCAGTTTTTAAGCAAATATTTCATAGCTTGACAAAGCAGCAGAACACTTTATGAATAAAGCATCGGGGTTTTGTCCTCCCCCTAGTGACGGGAAGGTCTCAGCATCGCCAGGGCTCAGACTCCTGCACATGAGGCAAATGGGATGAAACCTACAGCCCTGCTGCAATTCAGACCTCAGCACTGTGCCAGCACACTCTGCTTTCCCTGCCTTGAATTGCCCTCCTGCCACCTCAGCAGTTTCCTAATGACTTTGCCTCCCTCCATGCACAGCTCGCCAGCGCGTAGCGGACGTTCCGATTTTCAGACAAGTCTGCATTCAATACTCAGAGGGGCTGCCAGTGCAGGGCTTGTATACAACACCTTCTTTAGTTGTTTTATCAAAGTTGATCACTGTAATGGCTTTTGTCCAAGAGGATGTGCATGCTTCAGAGGAAACATTTGCCAAATTCACCGCCACAGGGATGCACACCGGGGGTCTGATCATGTTTGGACAGCGTTGAACAGTAAAATCTTAGGGCACGATCCAGTTGGTGCAGAGCAGTCTGCCCAGGCCACCAGGTGATGTCCCATCTCCTCTCCACAGCCAAATCCATGCACAGGAAGCATGGACAGCACCAGGATCAGTACTCCCACTCCAGCTGCGCTTGGTAACACAGGACCACAGTTGCAGCAGCCCAGGATTTGGCCTCACATTCACGCTCAGCAAGGGATGTATAACATCTATATATCCACCTATAATGCTCTACACAGGCCTATAAAATAAAAATCTATGTACAATCCTTGCTTGCTGCTGGAAAAGCCGACTGCAGGGCTGCCAGCAGCTCACACCAGTGGGAACTGGCTGCGCCAGCTCAGAGAGACTCCAAAACCACTCACTTCTGTTACAAAGCAGTCACCTCGGCGGATTTGGGGAAGCCCCTGCAGCAGCACTGAGCAGGCTGGCTGAGTTACAGCTCTGACCCTGTGAGTTCGAGCAGTGTGACATTTACAGGGTGGCACCGCGCTGGTGCTACAAGTGGGGGCCGCTGCCCTCAAGCTGCACGAAGCCACCAGGAGCACAGGGATGGCTGCAGATACAGTCAGGGTCAGATGCTCCACTGCCGTTAACAGTCTTGAAGGCAGCACTAAGTCATAGAGGCCCTGAGATTCTCCATCCCTTTTCTGTTGGGAGAGGAGAAAATCAAGCAGGTACTGCACAAGACTGGCTCCAGGGCACCCCTGAGGAACTTAGGGGAGATGTAAAGGATTTAGCAGAACACAGCGTTACTTTTCTTTATTTAAAGTTCTCCCCTTCCATGCTTCCCACTATGTGACAGGGCACTGTCACACTCACGCATTTCAACAGAAGAAGAAAAAAAAAGTGAATTATTCATTTACCTGAAGTCAGCGTGAGGTCTCCTGAATGCACTTTTACATGGATTTTCCTTGAACTTTCCCACCAGCAACATCAAAATCCCCAACCACCCCAACCTCTGAGCCTCTCCATACAGCTCCTGAGACAGGAGCACACGTGCCTGCAGAGCCAGCACACGAGAGCTGGGATGCCAGCAGCAGAGGCAGCCATCTCCTACTCCTCATCCCTCGAGGTCCCGCACCTCCCCCAGCATGAGGGCACTGCATGCAAAACCACCAGCACCAAGTGTTCTCCCCTTGGGTCTACAGAGCTACTGCAAGAGTAAAACCACCATGGGAAACATAATAAGAACTTAGCTCCTTCCTGCAACATTTATGAATGAACTAAGGTCTTGTGTGTGCAGGTCCTGCTGTCTTCAGGCAGGAAGAGAACAGGGGACCCTTTGCTGGCCACAGGGCCTTGGTGGCCCTTCTGAACGCGGCTCTGGACACCTTGCAGCCATCTCCATAGAACACCCTGGATATGGACCCCAGGAAGGGATGCACACGGATCACCGAGCCCAACCCCTGACTCCAGTCAGCACCACTCCAATGTCTGAGGACAGTGTCCCAGCGCTCCCTGAGCTCTGGCATTGGGGCCGTGCCCCCTGCCCTGGGCACTGTGCCATGCCCACCTCTCTGGGCAGAGCCTTTCCTCACCCCCACCTGACCCTCCCCTGACAGCTCCGTGCTGTTCCCTCGGGCCCTGTCGCTGTCCCCAGAGCAGAGCTCAGCGCTGCTCTCCGCTCCCTGGGAGGGGCTGCAGCCGCCATGAGGCCTCCCCTCAGCCCCTCTGCTCTGGGCCCAACCAGCCACGGGGCCTCAGCTGTTCCTTATGTGTGTTCCCCTCTAGACCCTTCCAAACCCAACAGTGACACCAGGACCCCAAATTAACGCAGGCTGCTAACCAACACGTGACCACCCTCCTTGCTGTTAGAGAAGCAAAGACAAGGCCCACCGGCCCAGTTGCCTCCCAGCTGCCACTGGTGACACCACCAGGCCGAGCTCTTCACCGGAGCACACAGTGTTTGTTGCTCACCAGCTAATTAAGAAACTCCACGCCAGTTGCTGAAAGACCTGAAATTGGGCAAGCTGGGTACAGTCAGCAGCAGCAAGTCCCAGCCCAGCACTTAGTCACTGCCAGGCAGAGGCATCCCCTGTGGTCAATCCCCACGGGGTGACAACAGGTAGCAACGATAGCCCCTGACCCCCTAATTACACCACTGAAATAACGAGCCCTGGGATTTGTTGTTCTTTGAGCCACGTGCTGGCTGTCCCATGCCGCCCGGCCCGTTCGTTATCCCCGTGACCCGCTGCTCACCCACGGTCACACCGGCAGAAGAGGTGAGCGCTGGCGCTGAAAGATCACTTAATTAGGATGGATTAATGGCACCGAGTCCAGGCTGGAGCAGACAGAGCAGTTTACCAAGCAGGCCTGACAGTGAGACGAGTTCAGGATCTGGCCAGGTCTGAAATACAGCTCCGAAGAGCGGCAGTGCAGGGTGAGTTTTTAGAGATATCGCATCCAGGGCTCGCGGGGTGCTTTTAAAAGCAAGGCCTTCCCTGGAAGGGCTCAGGAAAGAGATTGCAGATCTGCCCACTTTCAAAGGGAAAAACCTACAAAAAATGCCCAAGGCCAAGCCCAGCCCATGGGCGTCCTTCCCATTGCTCCCACGGCCCAGAGCAGCTCGCGGCACGCGGCGCTGACGCCACCAGCCATGCGGATCCAGCACCCCATCACGTCCCCCCAACACAGGGCCAACGCTGCAGAGCTCAGCAGCTCAACAGGTGAGGCCGTGAAACCCGATCGTGGCAGACAATGTCGTCCCCCCCAGCGTCGTGCTGGGAAGAACTTGTCACGTGCGTCGTATCGGGCAACATGCTTGAAACGCAGCGGCGCGCCGAAACCCCAGCAACACGAATAATCTTTGCCATCTGTTTGAACAACTCAACCCTCCTCAGATCTGGAGGAATGATCCATGCAAACACAAGGGCCTTGCTGACTGATTCCAGCAGCCCAGCCCTGCGATTTGGGGCCGTTTGTTTCAGAACTTTGCCCAGTGGCGCCGGCACGCGGGATTCTGCTCCTACGGGCAAGGCAAGGCACCAGGGAGGGCCCCACCTGGCTTCAATGCGATGAGAAGTCAAGAGTTGTTTTTTATATACTACGTATCTTTAGATATACATTATATATAAATAGATATTTTTTACATCAAGCAAGTAAAATCTCAATGGGAAACTGCTTGGCAAAGCAACCCTGGAGAACACAACGACTGCTTTAGGATACGCATGTTCTCACCGAGCACAGCGGTGTGGGGGAAGCAGTCCTTGCCCAGCTATGGGACTCACACACAAAGCTGTTGGGAGAATCGCCCCCATTCCCAAACTTCCTGGGGACAAGGAGCCTTGGGACATGCTGCGGGAACAACGGGGAGTTTGTGAGCACCCAGCTGGAGGGGACAGCAGGCACTTGGGGTGTTAAACTCACCACGACCATGAATTTGGGATTTACAGACAACGGCCAAACACAGGGTAAAATTCTGCCTCGCTTGGGATTTACCCTGGGTTCAGCACAGCTTTCACCCCTACAGCCACCAGCTGCGTTATCCTTCCTCTGCTCCCAGCAATGCACTGCTCACACCCCCACCCTGGGGCAAAAAACAAGAAAAAAAAACCAACAAAAAAGGAAGTTGTCCCCCAATTCGAGAATCGACACGAAGCAGCGCTCTGCGCATTAACATCACCACTGCTGATGTAGCAGTGTGACTGTGCATTGCACACAGCCTGATCCTGCTGACCCTAACCACCCGGGGGAAGGAGTGGGGGAAATAAACACAATAATAATGAAAATATATTTCAAAAAGAAAAAAAAAAAAGAGAGGAAAAAGAACGTGGTCCGACTCGTAGAGCCATCAGAGCTGTGGTAGCTGCTGCTGAACTGCAGCCGGCGAGCCCGGGGCACGGGGTCCTAGCAGAGGGCTCCAGGCTCAGCACATAAATCAGCGCTGGGCAGTGGGGTCGGGAGTGTGGCAGCGGCACAGGGTATGGAGCCCATGGGCCTGATGTGAGAAATAAAGGAAAAATCCCAAAACGGGTAACCCCAACAATGCGATGTTTCTTTTCTTACATTAATTATAAGACAAAAGGCTTTCAAGTCTCCGCTGTATTAAACATACATAATTATCACACGAAATGAAATTAAAAGAAAATCTAAATTATCTCTACTCGTTTCCCAGGCTTGCAAGAAGCCATTCCCCCCAGCCCCCCCTGTAAGAAAGCAGCAGTGCCCGCGGGCTGCTCACTGACACAGACGGACCCACGCGCTGCCAGGCTCAGGGAGGAAACTTATTTATTGCCAAAAGTTCCCCACGCTCCTCACAATTAGTTCCCAATAGTGGCTGGATCTCATTTCTCCTCTGTCATGGCGAATATTTCCTCTCGAAGCAGTTCACGTGCTGCATTCATTACTGGGGGAAAGCCCCGCAACGTGCGTGCAGGAGTTACTCCCATTCGATTTCTAGCCGTCTCACTAGTGAAAGTCAATTTAATTTTTCTCTCTCCTCCCTCTGCTTTTTAGGAACCTCCCAGCACCTCTTGATGCTGTTTTGCCTTCCACACAAATGAGGAAAAACATTTTATTTCTCTTAACTCCTCCACTTAAGAAATGGAGCAAGAAAAAGTTTGCACTCGCTCCTTCCAAAGTTCCTTACTGGACGCGGAACCCTGAGACACAGCGCAGCAGCCATCTAAATCGGATTAATCACCAGCACCCCAGAACATAAGCTTTCACCAAGCTAAACAAGCAAATTTGCCGTGATTTCTGCCTCTCATAAATCTGCAGAAACTTTCCCTTGGAATACTTCGTTGCAAGACAGGAATAAGTTAAAAAATGAAAAAAATAACACCAACCGAACAAAACCTCCCAACAGATCCGATCAGATTCAGCCAGATCCAGAGGAATAAAATATCATTCCAGTGGCCAAACTCTGCACCTTCACCTTGTCAATGGCAGTGGATTTAAACTGCAGCGACCGGGTGGACAAGAACTGCCCCACTGCAAAGTCCAGCTACATGGATTTGGGCAAAAGCATCCAAAAAGCAGAGCCGAGGCGTGCCCAGCTCCGCAGATTTTACAGCGTTTTTTATCTGATTTTATTGGGCCATTAACAAGCAAACACAAATGCTTCTCCTTATTGACATTAAGATAATAAATAAAAGCCTCAGCGGGGCTTGTGGAAATAACGCACGCTCTCGAGGAGAGCTGGGAAGCCAAGAATCACTGAGTCAGAGGGAGTCTGGGGCTGGACAGGATCTGATTCCTAACACTGAAATTCACAGAAACAGGCTCCTGCACCTAACTCAAACTGAAGTTAGAAATAAGGCAGAATTAGCAAAGCACTTGCCTGTCTCTTGGGCAAATATTCCCCTTCCAACGCATTCAGCATTATTTTGCCATCCCGAGCCCCCCAGCACCGCTGATGCCCATCGCCCAGGAGCTGACCCGCAGATCCGCAGCGCTGCGAGCCCTCTGCAGAAACACTGCCCAGGCACACAGCAGCGTGCTTGCCGGGACAGGGCCCGTGCTGCTTCCAATTCGGCCGCTGAGAAGGAGAAACCATTCCAGAAGTTGTGCGGAACTTCAATGACAGCTTCTTGAAATTTAAAAATTGGGGCATCCTTTAAATACTGACTTTAGATACTGGCTCCCAGAGCTGCACGGGGACAAACCATCGGCGCAGCCATACGCGTCCTTCTCTCCTTCTCCCCCCTCCACCTCTTTCTTGTAAAAGATTAATCAACCATTTTATGGTCTAATTTAGGTGCCTAATTAAAAACAGAGTTCAACACCTACAACACCAGTTTGCTAATAAATCCTGACAGCTCCCCTGCTCCGCAATATGCGGGTTCTCCTTTCCAAGCTCCGAATTAATATTTTACCCGAGCAGCCGAGCGCGCACAGACCTCCCCCCGGGGCCGTGCCACGCCGCAGCCTCCGCTCAAATCCCCGAATTTCACAAAACGAAAGTGCTCTCCGTTGTGCCTTGTCCCAGACCGTACCCCGCATCCCCTTCGCTATGGGATGAAGGCATTAGAACCCCACGCACCGACCCGGACGGCGGCCGTTTCTCCCCAGGGGTTATGCAGGCGTTCAACTCCCGAACCCCGCAGCTCCCTCCCGGGCCGCTCCGCACAGAACCGCCCCGAGCGCCCGCGGGGGGATGCGGGCCGGGCCGGGCCGCCCTGCCGAGCTCGTTCCTCCATTTGCGGGGAGCAGCGCCGCGATTTTTCAACTTTTAATGCCATTGCGTGTTTGTGGCTATACAGCCCCTTTCCCCTCTAATTTTTTTTTNTTTTTTGGAGAAGGAAAACTTGGGATCCTGCACCGACACACTCCGCGCCGCAATGCTACGTTCTCCCCGGTTCTCTGCTACGAGAAAATCGCGGAGCAGAGCGGAGCGCTTCCTCCACCGGGGAAAAGCGAACGGAGCAGAGCGGAGCGCATCGCTGCGGGCAGCGCCGAGCGCGGCGGGGGCTGGGGGCACCGCTCCGGCGGTAAAACAGACGCGGGAGGGGGGGCGGGAATTAATATTTAACCTCCACTCAAAGATTAAATCCGCTTTGCCCAGCGCGCAGCCCGCACGCCGCCGGGGACCGGGAACGCG
>WBMW01004046.1:357682-368280 GCA_013396635.1 Penelope pileata | reverse complement strand
CAACACGCGGGGGGACGCGGGTGTGGGGGGGATGCGGCCGTGGGGAGATGTCAGCGTGGAGGGGAAATGGCCGTGGGCAGAGGCGAATTTGGGGGCACACAGCCGAGAGGAGAGGTGAACGGGGAGGACACGAACACGGGGGGACGTGAGCACAGAGACACAAACGGGCCCAGCCACAGGGACACGTGAACACGAGGGACGCAGCCGTGGGGACCCGGGCACACAGCACGGAGCAGTATTTGGCCCTGTCCCCGCAGCACGGGGTGGGATTAGGCCTCAGCCTCACCAGGAGGGGAAACTGAGGCAGGGCCGAGGCACCACTCAGTGCCGTGGCGGCCCCCAGCACGGTGCCCCTGCACGGGATGCTCGTCTGGGGGACAGGGGATGTCACAGGAAATGTCGCCAGGGTACCCGGGACAGGAGGGGTGGGGGTACAGAGTCACAGCTTGCCCCCCCCTGCTGCAGGCTCGGGGAGCGGGGTCAGGCTGGGCACCCTGCAGAGCCCCCAGCCCTGCGGCTCCCAGCCCTGAGCACAGCAGTGCTCAGCCCTTCTCCAGCACTGCGCAGGGACACGCAGCTCCCGCTGATCTGAGCCACAGCCGGGCACTGCGGGACCGAGCCCCTGTCCCTCCACTGCAGCCCAGGGCCACGGGGACAGTGGCCCATGGTGGCAGAGCAGGGGGAGCCCCCCACCCCCTACCCAGGGAGACAAAAGGACCTTGCAGCTGCCCGAGGGAGCCAGGAGAAATCCCTGCCCCGCTTCCAGGCTCCTCGATCAAAGCCAGCGCGGGGCTGCAGCGTGCAGGAGGGACGTGGGCAGCAGCTGCCAACCAGGCTGCCCCCGCCACGGGAATCCCGGGGGCAGGGTCCAGGGGGGACGTTCTCAAGAGAGGCCAGAAGTGGTACATTTATAAACATTCGGAATTTTATTTAAAAAAAAAAAAAAAACAAAAAACATCACAACCATTAACATCGTACAGTTATTAGTCGCCGCCGCCTCGGGGGTTTGCACACGATGCTGGGAGCATGCTGACAACACGGGGTCGCGTGGTTGAGGTTCAGTTAAACCATTTGTAAAAGGGGGCGAGGGAAAAGAACTCGGCACGCTACCGCGGAACTCGGTTTTAATGTTTCTCCACAAACGGTGAAAAAGACTAAAGTACAGACAAGGAATAATCATAATGTTGTGGCCAACATTATAAATATGGAATTATAAATTTAAAACATTTTCTGGTTTTAAAAAATAAATCTGGTAGTAAATGCAGCTCTCAGGGCGTGCCTCTAGTAGGGCCGGTCTCGGCGCTCCTGGCGGTGCTCCCCCCTGCAAGCAGAGAGCAGGGTCAGTCCCGCCCCTCCCAGCCCCGGTGCCACCCCAGCCCCGTGCTGCGCTGGGTTTGGGGATGCTCTGTGCCCCCAGCATGGGTTCCCCCAGTGCCCCCCTCCCTCCCGCGCTGCTTGTTGGCAGCGCAGAGCCCTCGGCTCTCCCGCCCCGCTGTCCCCACGTACTTGTCCATCTTCCCCGGTCCTCCGCGCCTTCCGCCTCTGCCGCCGCCTCCCATCTGGTCCATGAGCGGCCCAGGCGGGCCCCCGGGGCCTCCTCCTCGCCGTCCCCCTCCTCCGTAGCCGCCTCGATCCATGCCCCGGCCGCCTCTGAAGCCGCCTCTGTCGCCGCCGCGGCCGCCTCTGAACATGCCACCAGGGCCCCCACGGTCCATCAGGCCCCCGCCTCTGCCGCCTCTCATTCCCCCTGGGCCACCTCTGCCGCGGTCTCCACCTGTGGGGGAGATGAGAAATCTCAGAGCAGGGAGGGCTGGAGCCTGCCTACAGCCTTCCACCCCCATCGCTCCACAGAAGATCAACGTGGGCGTGTTCAGCTTCGTGGTGAAAAGCGGGGTGAGGTGTGGGAGCTGCCGGGACCCCTGCGGGCAATGAGACTGCGGGGGGTGCACCCACGTGGCTGTGGTACTGCAGCAAGGATGGCTCCAGAGCCAGGAGAGATGGGGCTCATTAAGAGGGCACTGCCTGGGAGTAATGAGGTCAAAGTGGCGCTTTGGTGAACTGAAGTGCTGGGGACAGCCCCAGGGAAGAGAGCTGTGTGCGTGGGAGAGGCTGAGGGCAGAGCAGTCCCAGCCTCAGCTCACAGCTCAAAGAGGGGTGGTTGCCCACGGGGCAGGAAGCAGCCGCTCCCTGAACATCCCCACCAGGGCAGTTTTGGTGCCACCAGCCCAGCCTAGCCCTGAACTCTTCCACACATGTACCTGGAGGGGGGAAAGGGGGTGGGATGAACCCTTCTGGTTTAGGAGCCTTGCACTGATTGCACTCTGTTCTCCAGGCAAAGTTCTGGTTTCCACATCCCCTAGGCAAAACAAAACAAAACAAAGCAGTTAGCAAAGACCGGGAGTGCTTTCCTGGTTAGATAACAGCCAGAAGCGCTGCACCGACAGAACAGCGCGGCGGGGTACAGGAAACAGCAGCGCTGGTTGCTGGGACCTGCAGCAAGGGCACAGCCCCGCTCACCCAGCCTGCAGCCCCAGCCCTCCCGCCCCGCTCTGCGCAGGGGAAAGGAACTGCCCCGAAGGCCCAGGGAGCTTTGAGAAAGGCCCGTCTGCCTTGGCCAGCATCTCAGGCAGAAGGGCCCTGTGCGGTGCTCGAAGATGAAGGACAGCGGTTGTCACCCTGCTGCGCTGCTTGCAGAGGTCCTGCAGCACCACACAGTGCTGCGTGGGCACCCGCCCGAGGGAGGGGTTCCCTTTTGGGGGGGGGGGCAGCCAGGTGGGGACTCACGGGTTGGGGCACTGCCAGTCGCCGGCGCGGTGCTGGACGCTGCCGCCAGAGGGGTTTCCCCTGGATCCCCGCGGTCCTCTCGAGGAAAAGCCTCCCCTGTCGCCCCCTCTGCCTCCCATCCGGCCCATGGGGCCGCTCGGCCCGCTCGGCCCCCCCGGGCCACCGGGCCCCCCCGGACCTGCAAGGAAAGCCCCATCAACACCAGCGGGCACCAGCTGTGGGTGGGGGACACCGTGCCGCAGGCTGAGCCCCTCGGGGGCCTGGGGAGCGGACGTTACCTCCGCGGAGCGGGGGCGGCATTCCCCGCTGCTCACGTGGGGGCATCCCGCCCCGCATGCTGTTCATCGGGCCCTTCTTCCGCGCGAGGCTGACCTTGAGCTTGCTGCCCTGGAAATCCTTCCCTAGGAGGAAGACAAGGGCAAGAGCCTCATTTTGTGCCGCGTTTCCACCCTTCGCCAGAGCCCAGTGTCACACACACCTTCCCAGAGCATGCACAAGTGCACGGAGTCCATAAGCATGGAAAACTTTGCAGCAGAAGGGCAAAATCCCACCTTTGGGACTAAGACCAACTCTAGCTCGAGGGGGTGAGAGAAGCCTGGGTGGCTGGGGACAGCCACAACCCCAGCACTGTGCTCACATTTTCCGGTTAAAACCAGGAACTTCTTAGGAAAAGGCCAGCTCTAGGTAACCAAGCTGTAAATCACACAAACGCTGCCTTCCGTCAGACTCAGACGTAGCTGCGAACTCCAGCACAGCACGCCCCGCACTCACCATCAAACCACTCGACAGCTGTTTTGGCAGTAGATGGGTCGTCGTAGGAGACGGTGGCATCTCCTTTGGGTTTGCCAGTTTCCTTGTCAATGTAGAGGTGTATCATGGGCTGCCCCGTCCTCTTGTTCATCTAGGGGACATCAGGGCGTCATCGCAAGTCCCACATCCCCATATGCAGAGAGGGGACTCCCGCCTCTGTTCTGCTTTTGACTTGAGACTACAGCTTCCATTTTGGCAATGCCGTGGCAGAAGCAGGGGCCCTCTGGCTCCCCACTCGTGACAGCTGCTCCCCAGATAACCACAGGAACCAGCCCAGAACGGCACTGCCGGGCCCAGCAGCCCCTCCTGCCAGCTCCTGTGAGTGCAGGAACTGAGCTGCAGCCTCCCCACATCCTCCTCCACTCTCTCCACCAGCCCGCTGCCTTGAGCTGTCACACATCCCACCAGCAGATCCACAGACACGCTTCCTGCAAGACTGCGAGCATTGCTGCTATCACGTGTCTGAAGTGGGGGACAAATCCTGCAGAGGATCTTTTGGGAAGCCTGAGCTCCAAGGCAGCTCCAGGCTGCGGGGATCTCACTGCCCGGCTCCTGGGAAGTGACTGAATGGGGACGGGCTGCAGGGAGAAGGCGGGCGATCCCCCTCCCCGTGCTCTGCCCCTGGAGGCAGATGGGCACTGACCCGCACGCACACCTTCCTCTCACCTTGACAACCCCGCACTGTTTGAAGAAGTCTGCCACATCCTCCAGGGTCACGTTATCATTGAGTCCCTGCACATACACTGAGCTGTTGTCCGAGTCCTCATCTGGGTCCATAGGTGGGCCTAGGGGACGAAGCACAGCGTCACCCCGTGAGAAGAGGCAGCAGCTCAGCAGCACAGTCCTCCCAGCACGTCACCCCTTGGCCAGCTGCGGCTTCTCTTTCAATGGGAGCATTTACAAAATGGCATGGAAATTCAGGACATGGACATCCAGGGCTGAGAGCGGTGCTAAGGGCAGGGTGACAGCGCTGCACGGGCTGAGCAGGCCGGCCCCGCTCCCTGCTGCAGACAGACAGACACCCCGAGCCACCCGGCACGGACAGGCCACTCGGTCATAGCAGGAGACCTCTGGGATGGGGCACAAGCAAGGCCCAGAGGCACAGCACATCTCTGCATCCTTCAGGCTCCTGCACGTGGATGCTCTCAGGCTGACATGGAACTACCAAACGTGCCTGCGCAGGGGGGAGCAAAGGGCCAGCGTGCCATGGGGTGCTCAGAGGTGGTGGCTGCCCCCTCCCTGGAGACATTTATTTAAGGCCAGGCTGGGGGGGCTCTGAGCACCGTGCTGGAGCTGTGGGTGTCCCTGTGCACTGCAGGAGCGTTGGCCTTTAAAGGTCCCTTCCAACAGAAATGATTCTGTGATCTTATGAGCAGGAAGGGGACTGCTGCACAAGTGCCTACGAACTGCAGCCTGGGACGTGCTTCCTGCTGCTCCAGGCAGCTGCAGAGCTCCTCAGCAGGAGCCCCCGCTTCCTACGGAGCAGCACAACCACCTCACAAGCACGTGCAGCTTTCTGCCAGTCTGGGTGTCCTGGTGAGTCAGGAGTAAAGAACTGAATGGAACGGCCCCAGAGAGGCTGCGAGCAGCAGAGCATCCTTGTGCTCCTTCTACAGGAGGGCGAGACACGGGCCAACATCTTCTGAGGCTACAGCCCTCATCTGGAGCTGGGGACGAGCACAGAGGCCTCAGTCCCACCGGCGGGGCAGGGAGCGGGCGCGGTGACGTGCCATTACCTAAGTCCAGGTCCGGTCCCTCCTCCATGTGTCCTGCCAGGCGGGAGAGAAGCACAAGGAGCCGTGTTAGTGCCCGCCGGGCAGGCTGCAGGGCCGACACACACACCACTATCTACTGACAGCCACCATTGGATGGCGTTGGTTAAGCTCCAATTGACCTGCATTGCAAAGCCACCAGCAACGCACCTCTACTGGGCGATCACTTCGCTACGTTTAGCAGCCTTGCCAACCACTAACCACTATTACACTTTTTTTAATGCTTTACCAGGCCAATCGGTTTTAAGTTCATTAATAAAAAAGTTACTTTAAAAAAAAAAAAATTATCAAATCCAAACCATTTATTTTCCCCAAATTACAGAAGTGGTTTCTCAATTCTTCCACGTTACCCTGTGTCCTGTAACCACATACCCCTAGGCATTGCCGGCAGTACCCATTACAGTCTCGTTGCATATGTCATTTTAACCACTTAAAACTAATAAAAAATTACACTTTTTCTAAAAAACTGACTGCAATTTTTTTTTTTTTTTTTTTTTTTTAACACTATCCATTGTAATGCTCAAAAACTTACCACCAGGCTTATTGAAGCCACCTCGCTCTCCAGCGCTGCTGGGGGGATAAACGAAGAAATGAAGGCCTTTCCCTTTACAAAGCCAGTACCGCTCTGAGCCTCTGCGGCTCACTGGGAAGAAGGGCACTGGCTAAACATCTCCAAACAATGCATCTGTCTCTCTCTCTCTCATCTCGTCACTATGCCTTTCTTCAGGGCAGCTTGCTCAAATTTCCTTTACATACACAACCTCGCTTCTCTGGGTTTTAGACACCACTTTGCTGTCGGTACCCTTTTGTTGCTTGGATCGGCATTAGCAGTGCAATACTTGGCAAGAAGTGCTTTCCAGCGTTACAAACGGTGCTTTGAGAGGAGAGGAACGGGGGGCGGTCGGCCGGCCAGCTCCCTCCCCGCCGCGTGTCCATAAAGGTGCACCCTCAGCCTCCCGCAGCGCGAGCCCGCGGGTCCCTGACATTAACAGTGCAAAAGGGAGGAGACAGCCACACGCGATGCCTACAACACAGTTCCAGTGACATTTCTGCTAAAACCTCGGTATAAAGCCATACATTCAGGTCGCTACTGAACTTAACAAGTCTCTGTGAAAGGAGAACTTACAGCATACAGCGAGGGCTCGGGGGCCTGGGGTGCAGCTTTGTGGACACGGCCCGGGACGCGCCGCCTCGCCTCGCGCCAACGCAGAGGCACGGCCGCGGCTCTCACCGAAAGCTCGGGCTGAAGCTTTCGCTCAGCACTGCTCCCGAGTGCTGCTTAATTAGCAAAATGCCACCTGGAGAGGATTCGGGGGTTTCTTTTTGGAAAGATAAAAGCTGTTTTGGAGGAGACAAACCGAGGAGGGAGAGCACCGCTGTTTTCCAGCAAGTATTGCACCTCTAATACTGGAAAGAAAAAGTTGTCAATACACAGTTTCAAGCTGTTGCATGCAGCTTTGCCTCCTTTTGTTCAAGTACACACCATCACGTCACGGCTCTCTTTTCAAACACATAGGTTTACACTTTTTGTTAACGTTACACAATTCTAAAGTAGTATAACCTCCTCTGGTTTTATTACCAAACAACAAGTATTCAGTTACCAAAGTTACAGAAGGATTCCATTTATACAATGAATACATTTGGTTAAAAATATCCTATGTATATTTTTCCTCTCCATATGGACACCGTGTCTAGTCCCACTTTTCATTATGCTGCCGGCTGAGTACTGAGTACGGGTACTTTTTAAGTATTGAAGTGTATACAAGGCTCTCACTTTGTAACCTGTAGCATATAAATGCGACAAAGCATGTTAAAAAGTTTCCACGTTGAACAGCCAATGAAAATATAAAATCATCGAGTCAATGAAAAAGGGCAGGTTAATAACATCGAGCTCCTTACCTGCTGGAGACACTGAAATCCATCACCACAGCATGATGGGAAGGGCCGAGTTCCCCTCCCTGCCCCCTGGTGCTCAGAGGAAGGCTGCCTTGTCCATGGACAGCGCAAAGCCTGCGCCCACAGAGCAGGGGCCCTCTTTTAGGCTCTAGGCAGGCGGAAATGGCTAATTTAAGCTCGGATTATGGTGTGAAATTAAGAGATAGGCAGTAAATCTTTGGCAGGAGACACTCCAGAGGGGCTAGAAATTTTAAGGTGTGATGATAGACATTTCAAGTGCCTACGTCTACACTTCAAACCATTAGAGATAAATACATCGTGGGTGAAATCTTTATGCAGGACCGTGGAACTCTGTTCCACTCGAGTCAATTCAAGCCAGATTCAGCAAAAGCAAGACTCCTTCTTCTATTTCCATACGTTGGTGGTTGGATTTCTCCGATAAAGATTTCACGCCACTTCCATTCATTTTGACAGAGCTATGCAGAATGGGACCGCAGCCCGCCCAGCTCTGGCTGCCAGCAGGCTGCAGGGCAGCTCGGGAAGTCGCCTGCCAGTGAGAAGCTGCAGCTCCACCCGCCCTGCAAACACGAGGGCGAGCGCTTCACATCCCACGCCATCGTTCCGGAGAGCACCTACGGACACTCTGCATAGCTCTGAACCATGCTGTGAAGGGATGGAACACACACAAAGCTACACCTTCCTTCCCTTAAGAGCCTCTGGGATTGGTCCTCCTTCCTCGCCTTTATCAAAACAAGCACCACAGACAGGGAGACCAACTGCTGACCTGAAGGCGCAGGTTTACCAAACCAGATTTTGCCATCAGTTAAAATGGCCAAACTGATTTAGAGCACCTGAAAGCTCCAACGGGGAGCAGGCCTGGAAGTCAAGCCAGATCGATGTACGGTCTCAGGGTCACTCCAGCCAAGCTCCAAGTGTTCTGGCCACTCAGAGTCATGGCTTCAACAGCAGCCATCTGCCCCACGCACACACTTACAACGTAGCTCTGCACGCTACCGCTAGGGCGAAGAGGCTGACACGAGGCTTCTGCCTGGTACATACCTGAGCTGCCAAGGTCCCCACTAGTGAGTGAGGCACAGGATGTGAGTGACTCCTGGACCTGGCAGAAGGTTTGTGTGTGTTCGATCCAAAGTTACTGTTAAACCCCACAGAGGATTTCACCTCTGCATTACCACGAAGGGAGCTGAAAGTTCCAGGTTTAGCAATACCCCTAGTTCCCCCAGGCCCAACCAACTGCAGGACAGAAAAAAGCCATACATCCTGCTCCTATCTCCCCTCGGGTGATATTTCCATGGATTACAAGCAATGCTGCTACTGAGATGTTATCCATGGAAGTACAGCTGGGAACGTCAACCTTTCAGTCCCTTCTTTCCACTTCAAATCCTAGGGGTGAAACAGAATTAGATAAAAGGAGAAAAGATTTGCTCTTACCCCATTCCACCGCGTCCTCCTCCCCGCCCACCTCTGCTCATGCCTCCGCGCTCATATCCCCCTCTTCCCCTGCCCCGGTTATCAGGGCCGCTCAGATTGCGGTTCTCTCCCGGGCCTGAGAAGCCTCCGGACTCCTGTCCGTACACGTTCATGCTGCTGGGATGCTCCTGGCGGAACGAGCCTGACAAAGTGTGCAACACAAACATTACAGAGCTGCAGACAACAGAGGGCCCTGTCCCCTTCTCAAGCTTTTCTCCCTGCATTCAGCACCAGAACCTGGTTGTGTAAAAGTTGCTTCCTACAGTGCTTACAGCAACAGCATTATTTCGGGGCAGATGTGCCACTTCCCACCTGCAGAATCAGAAGCCTGAAGTCAGGCCCTACCGGTCTGACCCCTGCAGAACGGCCACCGGGTTGCTTACACCCAGACTTGCCCAGCCCAGCCACAACGGCGTGCTGCACGTCTGTGCTACGACCATCCACCCCCCCCAGCACACCAAGGGGAGCATCACGATATTCTCCTGAGCCACCCAAGCTGAAGGGGCAGAGCGCAGCCACAGCACGCTCTCCCTTCACCACAGCTGCACGCTCGGGTCCTTCAGACCCCAAGAAAGCAGCACGAAGCTTCCTTCAGAGACAGCTCACCCCAGAAGGGTGATGGAGAGCAACCCTCTCCTGGACACCTCCCCAGGGCTGCGAGCACACTCACTCTGCTGGCCGTAACTGCTGCTCTGCTGGCTGTACTGGCTCGGGGCCTGGCTGTAGGATCCGGTCGGGGGTGGGTAACTCGTTGGGGGTGGCTGCTGCCCGTAGCTGCTCTGCTGGGAGTAAGTGCTCTGATCGTAACTGCTTGGCTGCGTGGAGGAATAGCTGGAAGACAAAAGGGTTTTAAGGATGGGAGGATAAGCCAATTCAATGGGACGTGTGCATTAGGGCTGCAGAAGTGGCTCATGCCAGAAAGTAATGCAATTATAAGCCGTATGCACCAAACCACTTACAAAGGTGAAGTCGTCCTATAGAGGCTGCCCTGACAGCAGGGGGAAGGATAAACCTGGGAGACTGCCACAAGCAAAATCAATGAGACCGTTCACAATTTACCTCAGGGAAAGAGGGTGAAGTGCCAGGGGAAAATCAGCGGCAATGCAGGTAGCAGGCCTCAGCCCTGAAATATTTTTAGCTGATATAGAACTGTTCACCCTTAGACAACTCAGGCTTTGAAAATTTCCAAATGTACATTCTTAGCATCAACACATCAAAGACACCTGAGCAGAAGAGGTGATCCTTTTCTCAAAACCACGTCTAAGGAGGCAGCCACTTCCACGCTATACTTAAGAGATTTTCTTAAAAACACTTGTCATTGTTTTGCCTTGCCTCGTTCGGTGTGTAGGCAGACATTTATATTTACTCAATGTTACATTAACAACAAAAGCAGGGCCAAGGAGAACCTCCGTCCCTTACTGGATGCGAAGGGGAACGTCACCACCAAGAATAAGGATGGGCTGCTCCCTCCCTTCTTTGCTTCTGCCCTTGATAGTCAGACCAGTTATCCTCAGGGTACTCAGCCCCCTGAGCTGGAAGACGGGGATGGGGAGCAGAGCAAACGCCATAATTCAGGAGGAAAGAGCTGGTGACCTGCTGCTCCACCTGGACTGTCTCAAGTCCACGGGGCCAGATGAGATCCCCCCCGAGGGTACTGAGGGAGCTGGCAGGGGTGATCGCTGAGCCAATTTCCATCATTTATCAGCAGTCCTGGTCAACTAGGGAGGTCTCCCAGACCACTGGAGGCTTGCCAATGTGATGCCCATCTACAAACATCAGAAGGAGGACCTGGGGAACAGGCCTGTCAGCCTGACCTTGGTATTGGTGAGGGTTATGGAACAGATCATC
>WBMW01004046.1:333671-357350 GCA_013396635.1 Penelope pileata | reverse complement strand
TGCCTGGTGGATGAGGGAAAGGCTGTGGAGGTAGCGTACCTAGACTTTAGTAAAGCCTTACACTCTGTCTCCCACAGTATTCTCCTGGGGAAGCTGGCAGCCCATCGTGTGGACAGGTGTACTCTTTGCTGGGTAAAAAACAGGCTAGAGGGCCAGGCCCAGAGAGTGGTGGTGAATGGAAGTAAATCCAGCTGGTCATGAGTGGTGTCCCCCAGGGGTTGGTACTGGGGCCCATCCTGTTTAACGTCTTTACTGACAATCTGGATGAAGGAATTGAGTGCACCCTCAGTCAGTTTGTACATTACACCAAGTTGGGGGGAAGTGCTGATCTGCCTGAGGGCAGCAAGGCCCTACAGAGGGGTCTGGACAGGCTGCATCCATGGGCTGAGGCCAATGGGATGAGGTTCAACACAACCAAGTGCCGGGTCCTGCCCTGCGGTCACAACAACCCCACGCAGTGCTACAGGCATAGGGCAGTGGCTGAAAGCTGCGTGGTGGAAAAGGATGTGGGGTGTGCTGGTTGACAGCCAGCTGAACATGTGCCAGCAGCGTGCCCAGCTTGATTCAGAAACAGTGCAGCCAGCAAACTTCACCAAGGGCAGATCGTGCCTGATCAATGTGGTGGCCATCTATGGTGGAGTGATGGCATCAGTAGACAAAGGGCAGCAACTGATGTTGTCCACCTGGACTTATATAGGGTCACTGTCATGGTCCCGCGTCACATCCTTATCAGTAAATTGGAGAGGTGGATGGGAAGGCTGGGCTGTTTGGTGGATAAAGAGTTGGTTCGATGGCCGCAGCTGGAGGGCTGTGGTCAATATCTCCGTGTCCAGGTGCAGGCGGTGACGAGCGGTGTCCCCCAGGGCTCTGTCTTGTCCCTGGTGCTCCCCAACATCTTTATCAACAACACAGACTGCGGGATCAGGTGCACCCTCAGCACTTTGCTGATGGCACCGAGCTGAGTGGTGCAGCTGACACCAGAGAAGGAAGGGATGGCATCCAGAGGGGCCTGGCCAGGCCTGAGAAGTGGGCCCATGGGAACCTGATGAGGTTCAGTGAGGCCAAGTGCGAAGTGCTGCACCTGGTCAGGGCAATCCCAGATAGGATGAGCACAGACTGGGAGAAGAACTCCTTGAGAGCAGCCCTGCTGAGGAGGATGTGGGGTCCTGGTGGACAAAAAGCTGCACAGGAGCCAGCAGTGTGCCCTGCAGCCCGGAAGGCCAACGGTACCCTGGGCTGCACCAACAGAGAGGGGACAGCAGGGCAGGGAGGGGACTGTCCCCTCTGCTGTGCCCTCGTGAGGCCCCACCTGGAGCACTGTGCCCAGGCCTGGGGCCCCCAGCACCAGGAGGATGCGGGGCTGTGGGAGCGGGGCCAGAGGAGGGCACGGGGCTGCTCAGAGGCTGCAGCACCTCTGGATGGGGACAGGCTGAGGGAGCTGGGGGTGTTCAGCCTGGAGAGGAGAAGGCTGTGGGGAGACCTCACTGCGGCCTTCCAGTACTTGAGGGGGGCTTACAAGCAGGAGGGGGGCTGACTTCTTCCATGGGCAGACAGTGACGGGACAAGGGGGAACGGCTTTAAACTGGAAGAGGGGAGGTGTTGGTGAGAAGTTAGGAAGAAATTCTTTCCTCAGAGGGTGGTGAGGCACTGGGACAGGTTGCCCAGGGAAGCTGTGGCTGCCTCATCCCTGGAGGTGTTGAAGGCCAGGCTGGATGGGGCTCTGGGCAGCCTGAGCTGGTGGGGGGCAGCCCTGCCCGTGGCAGAGGGGTTGGAGCTGCATGATCTTTAAGGTCCCTTCCAACCTATGCCATTCTGTGATTCTATGACTAGGGATGTAATCCTCCTTCTGTCCTCAGCCCTGGTGAGGTCACCCCGCATTGCTGTGCTCAGGTTTGGGCCCCCCACTGCCACAAAGACATCGAGGCCCCGGAGCGTGTCCAGAGAAGGGCAACCGAGCTGTGAAGGGTCTGAGCACAGCACGATGGAGAGAGGCTGAGGGAACAGGATGGGTCAGTGTGGAACAGACAGGGCTCCAGGGAAAGCTCATCGTTCCCTGCAGCCCCTGGGAGGAGGTGGGAGAGGGGGGGGGTCAGCCCCAGGGGACAGCGATGGGACGAGAGGTGCCAGCCTCAGGCTGTGCCAGGGGAGGGTCAGGCTGGGTGTTAGGAACAATTCCTTCTCAGAAGGAGCGGTGAGGCACTGGCACAGCTGCCCAGGGAGGGGGGCAGGCACCGTCCCCGGGGGTGTTCAGAGCCGTGATGTGGCACTGGGGGCACGGCTCTGTGGGCATGGTGAGGACAGGCTGGGGTTGGACTTGGTGACCTTAGAGGACTTCAAACTTTAGTGATTCCACGATACAATCCTAGCCTCATCTTCTCCAGGGCAAGTACCACCCCAACCAGAACCACACCTCCCTCCTTCCAGGACATCAAACCTCTTTCTACACTTTTCATTTAAAAACCCTTGAGAAAATCCCTTTGCCCAAGTTAACCTCACAGCTCCCATGCCAGCTGCACGAGGCTTCGCTTCCTGAAAGCATTACCTGGTAGGAGGATAGGAGGGAGGTGCAGTGACAGGCTGCATCGGGTAGCTGGGAGGCACCTGAGGGTAGCTGTAGTTGCTCTGCCCATACCCTAGGCTGGGCTGGCTGTAGCCTGTTGTACTTGATTGTGGCTGGCTGGTCTCTGCTGGTTTGCTGCCATCCGGGGGTCTGAAAAGCAATATTGAACAGTAAGGGGACACCAGGACAACCCTCCACGTGTGGAAGCAGCAGAGGTGCTTGCATCCCCCATGGCAGAACAGCACTTTCTGTGGGAAGGGTTACAGACCAGCACATCAGGGTTGGTCCCTCCATAGCAGCTAGTGCACACATGTCAAGCACTAAACATCTCCCAACTGCACACTCCTCTGCCACCAGGAAACAACATCCTGAACTGAGAGAACTTGAAAAGCACCACAGCGTCTGTTTGCCAGCTGCGTTATGAAACCTCCAGCGAGGATTTTAGACTTTAGGAGTGGAGGATGTGAAAGGAAAGCTGGTCAGCAGCACTGCCCCTCTGCTCTGGTTTTACACAATGCTTGTAAACGATTAGCTCCAAAGCAGCCAGAAATGCTGTCAGTTAAAGGCACCATTGTTTGGTTTAGAATCCAGTGCAAGCAGATATTGCCCCACATTCCTTATCTGATGAAAGGGAGAGGATGTTTAGTATTAACTCTCAAGGCCTGAAAATAAAGAGAACTCTTTGCATGCAATTTGCATGTCCCCTGCTTTTACAGTTGTCCCCTTCTGCTTAGAATTTCGAAGTGTTTATCAAAGCTAAATAAAAAAAGAACTAAACTGCTTTTATTGTACAAGCTGGGAAACATATTTAAAATGACATCAGGATTCATACTTAAGCGTAATCTGAGATACAGACAGGGTTGTGTCAAGCTCTGGCCTTGTTACTCAGGAGCAGTTACTGCAAACATCAGGTAAACGAATAAAGCAGTTTTCACTCGCTCCTAAGTTTCCATTCTGTGTTCTAAACCTTTCATATCTCAAGCAAACAACTCAGCTGAACACGCTACTGACAGCATCCAGACACAAGAGATTTAAAAAGGAAACTGTTTCAGCATGTGTACCCACTCAAATCACAGGGCACAGCATCATCCCAGCCACCCTGTGACTCAAGATCACAACAGACTGGTCCATTTTCTGGCTAAATCATGACTCAAGAGCCCATTTGTGCTGCCTGGTTGCTCTCCCCACTTCCCAGTAACAGCGCTGACTCACTGCACCAGAACAGCAGCACCTACACAGTTTCTCCCAGCTCTGAAAACGCGGTGGGATCGGGTGCTGCAAGAGCAAAGCTTGAGGGCAAGAGGTAAAGAAAAAGTGGAAGCAAAACCAGTGGCGTCCAGCTCAACTGGCAGCATCCTGGGGCTCTTCCCACCAGCAGAGCTCAGTACAGCCTTGGGAGAAGGCAGAGATGCACGTCACCTGGCAGGAGCGGCCGCTGGAGGCTGCTGCCCATAGGCTGGGTAGGCAGGCTGGGTGCCGTAAGCGGATGGTGCGGCGTAGGAAGCCTGGGTGGTGGTAACCGTGGCGGTGCTGGTGTCGTAGGCGGCTGTGCCGTAGCCCTGGACGGGCTGACTGTACGCCGGGGGGGCAGCCGGGGTGCTGTAACCTGCAACAAACAACAGCCTCATCAGATCAGCGCGGCCGCCTCGCTCGAGGCTTTGCACCTCATTTCACTCCTGTTGCTGGTGCGTCAGACCTAGGAAACAGCACTGCTGCCAGAGCGTCACCGGTGACCTGGACACGCCAAACTAACCCACAGCACTCCTTCACCTCCCTCGGAAAGCCCCTGCCTGGGAAGCCTCAGCCTGCCCGCAGAAATACCCTCTCTGTCCCTAGAGCACACCCCGAGGAGGCAGCCCTTGAGCACCCAAGGCTCACAGCAGGGCGGGCTGAGGCACGTGGGGCCAGACACAGCTCCTCCTGGCTGTCAAGAAATGCCATTCACGTGAAAGGTACGGTCCCATCCTGGCAGCTTTTCTGCTAAATAAAAGCACAGAACTGCACAAGGCTGACAGGGGAGTCCTGAGCCACTTATGAAGTCTTACTTTAAAATGGCACTTGTAGAAACTAAAGGAAAGCACTTTCCATTTGCATTAACTTAAGAGAAAGGTCAGGAGCTACCTTGTGTGCTGTTCTTTCACGTTTTACGTACCCCTGCTTCTCTTAGAATTTCAGTCTGCTTTAGCCAAAATGCTCAGAGCTTGCAAATTTATTTCTGAACAATTTTACATGAACATTCAAGATCCCAAACCAGCTCCATTGGGATGAGTCTTCCCAGCAGCTGTTGCTAGGCCACTCAGCTGACCGTTCCGCTTGGCAACAAAGATGAACAACAAACCAAGTGTTACCACAGTGACTTTTTTTTTCTAACGGTTAAGAACCTTGCAAGCTGTTTTTTAAATTACGAAACAGATTTAAACAAAGAGCTACCAATTAAAAATTGGGTTAGCAAAAGCTCTCTTATTAAAAATAAAAAAAAAAAAAAATCGATTGCCAAAAAGCAGCCAACTGGTTTCAGTCTTACTGAAGTGATCACAATTGCATCAGTCAAGCAAAGAGCTTCTCCAACACTTAATATTTTTATTAAACATGGGACACTTGTGACATACTCCTCCTTCTAATTAGTCTTTCAGGCAAATTGTGCTGTAGCTTTTTATTTTGATTCCCTCATTACCAAAAACAAAAGCACTTCCAGCAGAATAAAGCATGTGAGTGCAGCTCCTTCCCCCTTTTGCAGCATGACCCCACTGCACCTTGCAGGTAACCTGCTACAACATCAGGGCTCTCCAATCAGCAAGTAAAGAGGAAGAGAAGCAAAAGGAGAAGTCTGCACAGCAAACAAAACCAAGCTGAGCCTCCTGCCCTGCACGTTGCTCTTGGGCTTTCCAGTCAGCCCTGGGATGCTGATGGGGGGGCTTGGAGTGGGAAGTTTGTTCCCCTTCTCCCTCTGCAGCAGCCAGCCCCAAGGTCCTCGCCTGTTCTGACAAGCCTGGAGCCTGCTCATCGCACTGCTGCCCTCCTGAATGCTGCAGGGCAGCTTCCCCATCACGCTGCTGCTGAGCTGAAGCAAGAGAGCAAGCTCCCCTCCCAGCAGGAGCCAGGGGCAGGAGGCACAGCAGGTCAGCTTCCCTGGCTGCTCAGCTGTGCCTGGCTGCGGAGAGGCTCTCTGGAAAGCAAAGCCCCATTCTGAGCATTATGGAAAGGGTGAGCAAAACGATGCTGAACAGGATCAAGTGAGCATGGGTTTGAGTGCCCCAGACAAACCTCAACAGTCCAAACGCTTACATGTGAGCCACCACAGTGTTTCCACGAAGAGTACCAACACCAGCAGCTGAAGTAATCCTTATTTTAAGTGGCTGGAACCTGACCACTTATTAAAAAAACCTGCTGCTTGCGTAAGTACGGTCTGATGTGTGTGCCACCAAAACCACAGCTCGAGCCCAGCCCAGCCCAGCCCTGGGGAGCAGCATACACAGCCAGATCGGAGATCGTCCTCCCAAAAAGGGGCACTCCCCTGGGTACCACCACGGGCAGCTCCGACTTCTCCCGTCAGCTGAATACGTTTGCTCTGCACAGGCATTAGAATAAAAGGGGGGAGAAAATCATTCTGAATTTTAATGCTCCAGCTCTAGATGGAGCATTTCCCTTGTGCGAGGGCGCTCAGCGGGAAACGTCTGCACCAGAAAAAGGAAAGGCAGTGATTTAACATCCCGCTGGCCTCAATTTTCATTTCAACAACTTAGTTTAAATGCTTAGAAAGCCCTCAAGAGCTGTACTTTTGAAGAGGCCATTTACACAACATCATCCCTCCTCTCCTCCCCCCAGCAGTCAGTAATACAAATGGAAAGTCTGCAGAACAGACACTGTAAGAAAAGGGGAACAGAACTCCAACAACCTGCTTTAACAAGCCCAGCTACAGGCTCAGTTTCCTCTCAAAGTATCCACACCTGCAAGCACAGCCCTTACTGAAGCCTACGAATTCCTCACCCAGAGAGGGAACTTGCAGGATTTGGTCCTCAGAGAACACTGACTAAAAACTGACATTTATTCTGAAGCAAGCAGGCTTCAGGCCAGCTAGCAGCAGTTTGCAGAGCTCCTTCCTGAGCTGAGCAGCATTAGAAGCATCCCACAGGGTCCCTGTGCCCCGAGGAAGCTGACCCCTGCTTGGCATGGACGCCATCTCCCAGCAAGGGTCCAGAGGAGGGGAAGCAGGGACTGCCCTCTCTCTGCTTTATTTTGGTGGAACAGGTTACTGTGGCAGCCAAGGGGGTGCTCACTTCCAGCTCTGAGTACACCCAAAGGTTTACATAGAACCCTAAATCTCACAGGTAGAAAGAGCAGTGGGAGCTGGTTATCTTTACACAGTAGTTCCCACTCAGCTACTTAAAAGTGGATTCATACTTGGAGATTTGAAATTATATACTTGGCCCCAATCAACATCGTTAGGAAGCCAATAACTGTAACAGATGCAGCTGTTTATTTCCTCCTGTAATTCGTGCTTACATCCTGCAGTGATTAAGGAGCAAAACATGACCACAGCCTGGATGGTGCCGATTAATCCCCTAATCCACTTGTTGTCATAGAGCTGCTGAGGAGCCCACAGGCTCTGGCCCCAAGGGGCTGGGCAAGAGAGCTCCAAGTCACCTTCTGCAGCCATGGGAGGAAGGAGGAAGGTGAGGAGGTTGGAGGAAGGCTGCTGCCACTGAGAGGTCCCAGCCCCAGCGTGAGGCAGAGAGGTTCGGAGAGGCTGCGTCTGTGCTGGATTGGAATTTCCCTGACAACGGTGGCATCTTATGGAAAAAAAACAATGCGCTGTTAAGACAAAAAGTCACTTTGCTTTTAGCTAACTGGAGAGCTGCAGTAATTCCTCTGCTCCAAAAAGGTGATCCTGAGCAAAAAGAAGCTGAAATTCAAGCATAAAAGCAGCTAGTCTCTTAGGACATGAGGATATATGCCCCAGGCAGCTCCACGGGCTCTGTTGAGTATGAAAAGCCAGAAGGAGCGTTCAGCAGAGGCACTGACAGGCAGACAGGCCTTCAGCACATCGGTCCCGTTGGCACAGCTCCGGCCCCTGAAGGAGAGGCAGGTAAAGGAAGAATAAACACAGCCTGGCACTCTGCCTCGAGAGTAACACCACCAGCTCCACCACAGACAAGTGCTGCACAGGTTGAGGCAGATCAACTTGAAGGCCTCAAATAACCTTTCATTTGACCACTTTCTGGGTTTTCTTTTCTTCGACGAAAAGAAAACGAAGCGCTTTGCCTAACAAAGCAGCCATGCAGACAAGATGCCCAGTATTGCTGTTACTCCAGCAAGTTCACTCCTGAGGGACCCTTGCAGGAGTGGAGTCAGTCAGAAGGATTAAGGAACTCCAGCATTCCTCAGAAAAATCTGGGAAGTGCACAAACCAATTTTTCTGCTAATTTACATGCACAGATTGCAAAGGGGAAGGAGAAACCCTTAACTGGCTGGAGGGTACTCCTCATTCTGCAGGATACACGTTACTTGCCAGGCAGAGGTTTTCCTCATCAGATGTTACAGATGTTAAACTATTTAAGTGCCATATACCTGGACACACTATGGGATAATGTTTTCTCCCTGCCTCTTCCTTGTGAGGCACTTCCCAATGGTTCCTGTGGCCAGGTACCCCACAGGTACACTGCCTGCCTGTTCTGGTGTTCCTGCGCTTTGGAAATACTTCACGCTCCCACTCTGACAGTCACCTGCAATGTCTCTCACATCCAAGGATGAATCTGCAGAAAACGGTACCCAGGGCACTGCTCGGGGGAAAATTAATTTTCTATTTCAAAGTCTCCTGAACTTCAGGCCAAATATACCAGAACTGTATCATGTCTCAACAGCTGCTTTCAAACATTAAGACATTCATACGTACAAAACTTCAGTTTAAAGAGCACACACTGAAATAGCATACAGAGCATTTGTGAGCACGTGGAGTATGCACCTGCACTGGAAGTCCAAAGACACCACATGGAACATGCAAAGATGGAGCTCAGGACACCCGGACATGTCCAACCATGCTGTTTACCCTTTAGGGAACGGTAAGGCAACGCGGTTAGATCCACCTGAAACACCTTGGCATGGCTGTCATCAGCGCTTAGGAAGTTTTATCCACAAAATACACCCCCAAAGTTTTCAAAGCTGATCAATACAGAGATGTGAAGACTGCAAACAGCACTGCAACCTAGCAAGCTCTTACTGCGTGTGCTGTGGTGGTGGAAGTTTTTGGTGCTGAAAGCCAGTGACACCTAAAGGGTTAACACCACAAGTTTAGATGGGATGAGATGGCACTTTCCATGCAAGAGCGAGCAGGATAGTCAAACCTGTACTGGTGCCTTCTACTGTGGGAAGCACAAGACAAAAAGTAGAGGGTACACTATCAGAGCAGGCATACATCACTTTCACAGATTTGATTTTCAGGCAGGGGGGTGCTCAGGACATGGACTCTGTGCAGGCTCAACAGCAGCCAGAATATACACTCGTGAGGAGCACTGCTGTGCAGCTTGTGCTTGCTGTGCTCTTTGGAACTACAGCCCCTTCTGCAGCCATGCTTAGCTCCACAGCATGAACCAGCACCCAAAAAGCTCCTCAATAAAACCCAATGGCTACGTTTACTTGCTCAGGGCACTCAGCCCACCCTCACCTCCGCATCACTTTAATCTGCAGGCTCTCGAGGAAGCAAGCCCTTTCCACAACACAGCTGCCCAGAGCAGCTCCGCACAGCTTGGGCTGGAGCTCCCCAGCACAGACCCGAGCCCAGGTCCTTCCCAGCACCACCCAGGCCCGTGGCTCTTACCGGTGGGGGGCTGCCCATAGGACGTCGCGTACGCGGTCTGCCCGTACGTGGCGGTCGTCTGAGGCTGCGTGTAGCTGGCATCAGTGGGCTGTCCGTAAGTTCCGTAGCTCTGCTGCCCATAGGTCTGCTCCAAAGATGACAGAGATTTCGTTTGTGAGCAGAAGGGATTCGCACATGTTGCAGATACACACAGACTGTTTCGGTGATGTACACAGACTGGGGGATCTGTGTTACCTGGTTTACTGAAAGCAATCTGAGTCAAGCCAAGGCTACTCTGAAAGATTGGGCGCTACTGCCAATTTCAGTTCAGATCTGTAATGAAGTTACAAAGGCAGTTTTTCAATGCCAGGACAGGAGGGGCAGCCTCTTACATATTCACAAAACACTTCTGCTCTATGTAAAGCAAAACGTGACAGCATTCAGCTCCTCGTAATTACCCGGGCACATGGGAACGTTTGATGGCACATCTTGAGGGCTGACCTGCAACACTGGGAGCGGGGGTAGGCAGAGGGCAGAGCTGCATGAAGCGAAACATCAGCAGTGTCAACATAAAGCTGCTTCAGCCTTCACTAGAAGAAACCCATTGAAGCTTTCAGTGAAGTTTTTGGAATACTGAGTATTCTTCATGCCCACTAGCCAACAGTTTTTAAAAACAGGAGTTTATGTGGGCACCTGAGGATGGGATCCGAAAAATTTTAAACTGAAAGAGGGGAAATTTTGGTTAGATGTTAGGAAGAAATTCTTTCCTCAGAGGGTGGTGACGCACTGGGACAGGTTGCCCAGGGAAGCTGTGGCTGCCCCATCCCTGGAGGAGGTGTTTAAGGCCAGGCTGGATGGGGCCCTGGGCAGCCTGAGCTGGGGGGGGGGCAACCAGCCCACAGCAGGGGGGCTGGAGCTAGGTGATCTTTTAGGATGGTCCCTTCCAACCTGAGTCATTCTATGATTCTACAGGATCAACAGGAGCATACGTGCACTTGCCACTGCTGCACTACTCCTGCCCAGTGCCCTGGCAGTCAGCAAGAGGTTGGCCCTCAGCTCACACCTTACCCAAAACCCAGCCTAATGGAGGGCTGCTGCCTTGCCCAGCCCGGATTTCAGCTCTGCAAAGCAACCCTTTGGCTGCAGCAGGCTGATGGGCCGCACGGGGCAGAGGGATTAGTGCAGAGCTGCTGGTGCTGCAGTTTTGTCAGCTGAAGAGCTGGCAGCTCACAGCCCCGTGCCAGACAGCCCGAACGTCGGGCACCAGCCAGCTGATAACTGCTTCGTGTGGTCAGCAGTTGGGTTTTGGGGGAAACTCTACAGAGCTCAAGCAGCATAAAGATAAGCCGTAATGTTCCTATTTTCAGAGATATTCACTGGCTTCTGGAAATTAAATGCCTTTTAGGACCTAAGCCTGTGTTACTTGTGAGCCAGCCTCCCTAGCTCACGAATAGCGCAGACCTTTATCAAGCCAACAGATCTTAAAGAGAAAAAACTTTGACCAGACTGAATTCTCTACTACCAGTGGAAGCTCACTGCACCAAGAGGCAGGAAACGCCAGAAACCCTGCATGGCTATTTGCCTACAGCTGAGTACGAGCTGCATTAGTCTCACTCTTCTTACACCTGTGGAACCTGTGCTTTTGGCAGCAGTGCTTGCAGTTGCTCTCTTTCTATATATATTTACCCGAAATGAGAGGCATCATTATTTTCATTTCCGCTGACCCCAATGGCAGGACTGAACCTCTGCTCCTCCTGTACCAGTGATGCTTTCGCAGAGGTACTCGTGCAGCCCCACCTGCTGCACACTGGCTGCAGCACAAAGCCCACTGAGTACTGCTCAGCACTGCTCCAGCACAACAGCGTGCTTGTTTTTGTCTCCAGAATAAAGCCATGGTTTGGGGTGGTAGGATTTTCCTCTCAAAAAAGCACTCTCTAGAGATGCAGGGGAAAATTAACCATGATAACTTCAGAGTGCAGAGTGTGGTTTCAGTAACTGGGATTCTAAGGATTAAAAAAGCATCATTTAATTCATCTCTTACAGATCATCATCAGTTTGCAGTCTGCCCAGCTGACAATACTAACAGTTTTAGCTACAACAACTCCATGAAAAATCCATCCTCTTCCTAACTTCTCCAACTGCTGCCATCTCCCAAATGGCAATTTCTTTTCTCAGGTTTATCTCTCTCACCACTAAGTAAAACACCCGCTGACGTATTAGTACCAAACACACAGCAAGAATCAGGCTTTTATAACCCTCCTGGCAACAGCTCGGATCTGTTAACAAGGGAGGGGACTGCTGAGGCTCCTGGACATGGAAGCGGCCTCACTTCACACAAGCAGCACCGGCTGTGTGGGGAGCTACAAAGTAACCCCTAATGACAGGTTGGGATGCTGCTGCTTCTGCTGCTCAGAGTTTTTCAGGGCTGGGAGACTCTGTGTGGCTCCTGGGAAGGCTGCAGCAGGGTTCTGAGCCCCTCCATGCTTTACCTGCGTGGTCTGTGCGTATCCTTGGGCTGGCTGAGGTGCGTACGCGCTGTAGCTGCAAAAAAAATTGGAAGTTTATAATGTGTCCCCCACAGCCCTGCCTCGTGCAGTACATATAGCACAAGACAAGTTTTATATCCAAATGATTGCTGCTGAAAGAATAAGGCAATACACAGAGAAAACCAAAGGATTTGCAAACATACCTGAGCTAAGACTAAACCACAATTACTGTATACTTATATTACACCTTTTTACAATACAGGGGACAAGACCATAACGCTACTTACCCCTGCTGAGCCGCAGCTTGGCTATAGGTACTATAATCTGTAAGAAAAGAGAAGGAAAAAAGGTTGACAAAGGCTTAACAAAATTAACAGCATAAGAGCACAGCAGCTGGAATTTCCTCCTGCAACTTGAAAGAACCCCTGGAAATTGAGTTTCAAAAGAGGAAGGTAAATGCACTTTCTCAGTCTTTTTAAAGGAAACAAAACATCTCTTCCCTCCATTGTTCCTGCTGCTTGCAGCAGCAACTTTCATCTCAAATGACCCCACTTTAATTTAACTGCCACCTTGGATAGCACCCAAGGGGACTGGCAGCAGGGTGTTTGGGTCTGGAACAAAAGAAACATGGGGCTGACACTTACAAACGCCCGTGCCTCAAAGGGGCAGGTTGTAAGCTCTAGGGTCTGTAAGAAACACAGCACTGTGCTCTTCCTATTTAACTTCCAAGGACACAAACAAATCACAGGGAAGTCCTAACACTTTTCCCAATCAGGGCTGGAGAACAGCAGCTGCCAGCAATTCCTTCCCCCAAGCCCCAGCCCATGCCAATACTGTGATTTAGAGGAGAGCTGAAATCCAGAAAATCCAACCCGAAAAAAAACCTACGCTCAAGTGGCTTGCTGCTAGGGATGGAAAACACATCCACACAGCAATTACAGGGCTATATTTGACACGATTGCAGCTCCTACGGGCACGCTTTCCCTCCAAGTCACCGAGTGCTTCCAGCTCCCATCCACACATCGAGAGCAAACAGCAGCAACGAGCCCAGCCCTGAGACCAAACCCTTCCTGGGACACTCCTCCAGCTCTCCAGGACCAGAAGAGTCCCCTGGACAGAGATGGCCTCAGACGCTCGCGCTTGCTGCCCTCAGCTCTCCCTGGAGTATAACTTGATCACCTCGCTGCCACCGCGGGTGATGGAGCTCCAGGAACAACTTTAAAATCCTGTTTGCATCCACCAGAAGGTCTCAGAGGCACGGATCCACCCGTGTACGATCCCAACCTCTCTGTGTGAGCATGTGGCTGTCCCCCTTTTCCTCCCTGTGCACTAGGGGGCAGGCCCTGGGATGTGACGCACAGGGCCAGGAGGTGCCATGGCTCCAGCAGCCGTTTCTGATGGCCACAAATCCCCCCAGCCCTGCACCTGGAAGCAGGGATGGGTATAACCACGACAGGAGAGAGTGGAGCAGACTCCCTGAGGCTGAAGCAACACACAGGTCACACACACCACAATGGCACAAAGCTGCAACCCCAGGGCTCCCACAGCCCGGGCACACACCCTGCTGACCTGCATCGCTCCTTCTCTCCTTTCGTGTTCTCACCCCTAATACTGAAAACCTACACTTGCTAAATTCAGGGTCTCAGCTCTACCTCCTCAGTCCGCCTCAGGTTCCAAGCGCTGCCAAACCCTCAGCTGATGGTCCCAAACCATCAGCACCAATTTCCCCCACCTCCCCAAGGTTTTCCCTCTCCTGCTGCAGCCCTGCACTGCCAACCCTCCATCCCCTCCTCTCCTCCCCCCATCTCTGTTTCCATGCCATTCCCTGTCCCACCACCAAAGCCCCCCACTCCCCATTCTGTGCCCCCCAGGGATCCCTGCAGCCAGGCTGGGCCCAACCTCACACTCAGTGTCCCCTTCAGCAGCCCTCATCCCCCACTAGCCTCCCTGCTCAGAACACCTTCCCCTGTTGCCTTTGGGAACCAAGGTGGAAGCACTTTACCCAGATGTACGTTAGTGCAAAACATTTAAAAGCCACTTCACTGATCGAGAGCACCTCTGAGCCCATCTTTCCAAAGGGAAACCAATGCTCAGCCCTCCCCTTCACCAGGCCTGAGAACACCACAGTGCAGTGCAAGGCAGGAGCTCCCGGGGGGATATCTGTGCACACAGCAAACGATCCCACAGAACTGCAAAGCCACAGGGCCAGGAGGGACCTCTGCAGATCTCCCGGTCTGACCCGTGCTGAGCAGCTCCCTGCAGCAGGGTCCTGCAGGCTCCTGTTTGTTTGGGCACTCTGTGCAGCTGGTGGGCTCCAGGGCACTCCCAGCACAGCCTGACACCGTGAGAGGTTGGACCCATCTGTGCCCCCTCAGAGCCTGGTATCAATACACTGTGAANTCCTCCCAGGGGCTGCAGGGAGCGATGAGCTCTGCCTGGAGCCCCCTCTGCCCCACACGGCCCCACACCGTCCCCGCAGCCATTCCCCACAGTTGAACGCAGGGAGGCGGCAGCTCTGAGGCTCCACACCCCCCGGCCCAGGCCCGGGCCCGGCGCTGAGCCCCGCGGCTGAGGGACGCTCAGGGCCCAGCCTCAGGACCCGCTCCGCGGCTCGCCCAGCACCCCCTATCCCTTCCCTCCAGGCCCCGAACCCGTGCAGGCGGCTCCACCCGCGCTCCCCCTGCCCAGCCCTGCTCGGAGGCCCGCAGCGCCGGGCGCGGCCCCGCTCACCCGTCGACGCCATTTTCTCGCCTTCCTCCTCCGCGCTCCCAACGTCCGGCGCCGCCGCCGCCCCGCGCTGCGCATGCGCCGCCCTGCCCGGCGGGCCACACCACGGCGCCGGAGCGGGGGTGCAGCAGAAGGTGGTAGCCACTCGGCTCCGGCTTTGGGGGGCGCTGATGCGACAGCGCGCGGAGCGTTCCCCCCTCCACATAGGGATGGGTGGTGCGGGCCGCCGCCGTTAGGCAGCGTCGCGCAAGAGCCGCGCGAGCCGAGAGGCGGAGCTATGGCGGAGGGGCGGTGCCTGACGTCACGTGGCGCCCGAGGAGGGGGGGGCACAGGGCGGGGGGGGCTCCGCAGGCGGCGCTGCTCTGTCCCTGGGGTCCTGCCACGAGTGGGGGGCACGAGTGGGTGGGTGTCCCACGTGTGACATGGCATGGGTGTGCCACTGGTGATGTGCCCTGGGTGGGTGTCCTCCCGGTGACACGCCGTGGGTGGCTGTCCCGCGGGTGGCACAGTGCAGCTCAGCGCCCCACGTGTGCCACACCGCGGGTGGGTGTCCCCCTGCTCCCACCCCTCAAGGCCACCCCCGCAGTGCCCCCACCCGTGTCACACCCACCCAAGCCATGACGGGGGTATGACAGCAGTGACACAGCTCTGGGGACACCTTTAATGCCCTGGCGGTGCCCACAGCAGCCGGGACAGCGCGGGGACACGGCCCCCCCAGCAGCGGGGTGGTCCCCAGCACTGGGGTGCGAAGCAGCGGGGCTGAAGCGGGGGGGGGCGGGGCGGTGTGGAGCACCGGGTAGCACCAGGACCCCCCCGTGGGGCAGCACTCCGTCAGGGCTCCCCGGGGGGGGCTGTGCTGCGGGCGGGGGGCATGCGGCCGTGCCGGGCACGGGGGAGACTGGGGGGTGTCGGACCTCCAGGGCCGCTGCCTGAGCCGGGCTCCGGTTCTGCGGGGAGGAAAGAGAGAGCCGTGAGACTGGGAGGGGACAGTGCCACCATGAGGGCCCCAGGGATCCCCGTGCCACCGTGAGGTCCCCAGGCCACCTGGTGCCACCACCCCTGTGAGGTCCCCTGGCACGAGGACACCCCTGTCACCAGGAGGTCCCCAGACACCACGTCCCCATCACCACAAGGTTCCCGTGGCACGAAGGTGGGCTTTGCCCCTTGGATGAGTCCCCTCTGTGATGGCACTGAGCTGTCCCCAAGTGCCACCAGCACCCTGGAGACCTGTCCTCCCATGCTGGCACTGCTCCGGGACACGCCTGTCCCCCCACCCGCAGCAGGGGACAGATCCGCATGTCCTCCCCTGGTGTCCCCCCAACACCATGAGCCCCTGCGCCCAGGGGACGAGGACCCCTGGCTGGCACCCGCCTGGCACCCCCGGCTGGCACATGGGGACGGGGACAGAGCCCCTGCAGCAAAGCACAAAGGGAAGCAGCGGGAGGGGAGGGGGCACAGCCTCAGCGCAAGGGGGACCGGGGGCTCCTCTGGGTCTCTGGGATGCTCCTGGAGCAACCTTGGTCCTGTGGGAGCTCCATGGACTGCCTTGGACCGAAGGTCTACACGGTGCCATGGATCCCTGGAAGCTCTGAGTGTCCCTTGGGCCACGGAGCCACGAGGTGTCCCTCAATCCCAGGGGACCTCCATGGATTCCTTTGGTCCAAGAGGGACTCCATGGGCTCCCTTGCATGAAGGAGCTACAAGGTCTCCCTCAACCCGAGAGGGTCTCCTTCGGTTTGAGAAGGGCACCAGGGGCTCTCTTGTACGAGGAGGAGCTTCACGGTATCCCTTGGTCCAAGAGGAGCTCCAAGGGTTCCCTTGGTCCTTGGAGAACTTCCTTGATCACTGGGGAGCTCCAAGGCCTCCTTCAGCCCAAGAGTATCTCCTTGATCCAAGGTCTCCAATGTCTCTCTTGGTCCTAGAGGGTCTCCATGGTCTCCCTTGGTTTGAGAGGAAATCTGTGGTCTCCCTTGACCCTTGGAGAACTCCTTTGATCCTTGAGGATCTCCAAGGATCCCTCAACCCAAGAGGGTCTCCTCGATGCAAAAGAGAGTCTCCATAGTCTCCTTTGGCCCAAGAGGAGCTTCAAGTTCTCCCTTGGTCCTTGGAGATCTCCAAGGCCTCCCTCAACCCAAGGTTTCCTTGGTGCAAAAAAGGGTCTCCGTGGTCTCCTTTGGTCCAAGAGGGTCTCTATGGTCTCCCTTGGCTCGAGAGGAGCTCCAAGATCTCCTTTGATCCTTGGAGAGCTCAGAGGTCTTCCTTGGCCCAAGAGGGTCTCCATGATCTCCTTTGGTCCTTGGGAATCTCCAAGACCTCCCTCAACCCAACAGGAGCTCCTCAGTCCAATAAAGGCTCTCTATGGTTTTCCTTGGTCCAAGAGGGGCTACATAGTCTCCCCTTGCTCTAAGAGGAGCTCCCAGGTCTCCCTTGGCCCAAGAAGGTCTCCATGGCCTCTCTTGGTCCAAGAGGGTCTCCATGGCCGCTCTTGGTTTGAGAGGAGCTCCAGGGCCACCCTTGGTCCTTGGAGAGCTCCCTTGGTCCTTGGGGATCTCCAAGGCCTCCCCCACCCATCAGGCTCTCCTCGCTCCACAGGCTCCCTCGGTCCCAAGGGTGGCTCTGGGGACCCAGTGCCAACCTCTCGGTCCCCCTTGCTCCAGGCCTGCTCCTGGGGGACGCGCCCAGCTCGCGCGGAGGGGAGCAGGCGGGCGGCGCGGTTACCTGGCCAGATGATGGCTTCCAGGAGGGTGACCCTTCGAGCCAGGACCTCCAGCCGGGCCTGCTGCCGCAGCAGGATTTGGAAGCTACTGGCCTGGTGGAGAGTGAGAGAGCAGAGCAGAGCGCGTTCGCCCCGTGGCACAGCGTGGGCACAGCTGGGCCAGGGGTGCTGGTGCAAGCGTCGGGGGTGCCAGGTCTCCCAAAGGGGCACCGGGGGCTCCCGTGGCCCCAGGGGGATGCGAGGGGCTCCCCGGTCCCCGTGGGTCCAGGGGGGTGATGCACTGGGGGGACACGGGGCCACCGCCCTGCCACCCCCTGGCACGGGGTGGGGGGACACACGTGTCCCTGGCTTGCACAGGGGATCTCCCTGAAATGGAGCCTGGCACTGACACAGGGACCCCACAGGGGATGCCCCACAGGTGGGGGTCTCCAGCCCTGCCTGGCCCTGTGCCCCCCCAGCTGCCTCCTGCACTCCCCCTACTCACCATAGAGCCCAATCATTGTTTCCAAGATTAAAACCCTCTCTGCTAAAATCTTCAAAGCCTCGCGGAGCTGGTGTAAACCCTCCCCCTGTGGAGGGAAGAGAGCGGTCAGGTGGGCAAGGGGGCACCCCCGGGCCCACCGCCACTCTGTGCCATGCACAGTGTGGGTCCATGCCACATGCATCACCCCCAGCACGTGGGGGCAGCAGGCAGGGAGCGGGTGCCATGCTCTGCTGTGTGGTGTGGACATGGCCAGGTACCCCCATGCCATCATTGGGGTCCCAGGGATGAGAAGCAAACACTGGGAACAGCTGGCATCCCAATGTCATTACTGGGGTCCCAGGGACAAAACAAGCATTGAACACAGCTGGGGACCCCCATGCCATCCCTGGGATGCCAGGTGAGCACTGAGCACGTTTGGGGACACTCATGCCATCATTGGGGTCCCAGGGGCAAGACAAGCACTGGGCGCAGTTAGGGACCCCCATGCCATTATTGGGGTCCCAAGGACATGACAAAAGCATGAGGTGCATTTGGGGACCCCCATGCCATCACTGGGGTCCCAGGCACAAGGCAAGCATCAGTCACAGCTGGGGACCCCTATGCCACCGCTGGTGTCCCAGGGACATGAACAAACACAGGGGACCCCCATGCCAGTCCTGTCCCCATGCCACTGGCGCCACCCCACACTCACCCATGTGCCCTTGTTGCCTGGCTCGCCCTTGGGGCCCGGCTCGCCCTGAAACACAGAAAGGAGAAGGACTGGCAGAGGGGGTGGGCAGGGGGGGACCACCCCCACCTCAGCACAGCCCCCGTTCCCGGGGGGGCCCACGTACCTGTGCCCCGTCCTGCCCACGGCTGCCTGGATGTCCCTGGGGGCCCTGGGGGGAACAGAGCCTGTCAGCACCGGGGCAGAGGCACCCATGGGTGCCCCCATCGCCCCCCAGGGCTCGGTGCCGGCTGAGACCTCCCCAGCTCACCACACTCACCCTGTCACCTTTGTCCCCACGGGGACCGGCAGCTCCGGGTGCACCGGCTCTCCCCTGTGCAATGACAGTGACAATGCCATCAGCACAGTGGGGGGTGTCTGGGGACATCCCAAGGCTCAATGCCCCCCACCCCAAAATGCTCCCAGCACTTACATCGGGCCCAGGGGGGCCAGGCAGCCCCATGGGTCCTGGGGGGCCGGGGGGTCCTGCAGGGAGGGGGGGGCATGGCTCAGCCTGGTGCTGGCGCGGTGCCCCCCCAAATTTGGTGCTGCAAGGAGGAGATGGGGCTGAACTCACCCATTGGCCCCATGGGTCCAGGAGGGCCCGGGGGGCCCACGATGCCCCCAGCCGCTTCGGTGAAGGTGTTGGAGAGGAGCGGGTCTCCTGTGGGAGAGTGTCAGGGTGGGGTGCTGGGTGGTGGCACCCCCGGCTGGGCAGGATCTGGCCATGGCACCTCCAGCCGGGGTGGTGCCCCCTTCCCCGCGTGCCAAAAGAGGCAAAATCCTCTCTTAGAGCCCCTCAGGAGCAGCAAAAGGCAGAGCACAACCCTTATGTTAGACAGCAGGGAATCCACTATGGGTGAAGTGAGCATGGCTGGGGGACTGGAGCACCCCCCACGGCTGGACATCCCCTCCAGCCCCACAGGGGGAGCAGGATGCTGAGGTGCAGCCCCCCAGACCCTCCACCCATCCTTACGTGGGTCAGTCAGCCAGGGTACGGCCGGCCCCACAGGGGCGGGGGGGCCTGGAGGGCCAGGGGGGCCGGGTAACCCCTTCTCTCCGGGGAGACCCCTGGCTCCATCGCGGCCGGGGGCACCTGGGGGGCCTGGGGGACCTGTGGGGAGGAAGAGGAGGGTGAAGATTCTCAATCTCAAATGGAGTTTGCAGGAGGCTGGGGGACACCCCGTTACCTGGGGGTCCCGACGGACCCTTCACCCCAGGAACGCCCAAGGGTCCTCGTCCTCCTGCGTCTCCCTTGGGACCGGAGGGGCTGGGGGGTCCCCACGAGCTGGGTCTCCCTGTGGGGAGCAGCACCCTCAGGGGGGAACCCCACACCCCACTTCTGCAGCGGGGGGGGGTCTTTTCTCTGCCACCAATGCCACCCCTCATGCCACCAGGTGCCTCCCTTACCTGTGTCCCCGGGGCTCCCCCGGGTGGCCGGGGACCCCCAGAGCTGCCCAGTGTCAGGACCCCTGCCCACACTGTCACCTTTGGGCACTGGGGACATGGGCGCTTCGGCCACCGACAGCCGGGCCACCTGTGAACGAGACAAGGGGTGTTGGGGACCAGGCAGTGACACCCCCCTGGTCCCCATGCCCATGGAGGGGCAGCACCCGGGTGGCACCAGGCTGTCACCTGCGCCTCCAGGGTGGCCAGGCGTGCAGTCAGCTCCCCAACGCGGCTGCAGTTCAGGCACCCTGCAGGGGACAGCGTGGGGCTCGGGGTGTGCCCAGGACCCCGGGTTTTCGGGGAGGGGGGGGCACCGAGGAGCTGTACCCACCTGAGAAAGCCATGGGGCGCAGTGGGGAGCGCCGTGGGGCGGTGCTGGGGCGTGCGGCATCCCGCAGTGCGAGGAAGGAGTGAGGCTCTGCAAGGGGAGGGGGCGTCAGGACCTCCCCGGGCATTGCTGCTGGTGGGAGACCCCCCCACCGCAGGTGGCAGTGGTGCGGAGCCCCAAATCGGGGAGGGGGCTGGAGGGGGTTCTGCTGCTTTCTGCCCCCTCCTTGCTGCTGGGGAGCCCTAACCGAGCCATGGCCCTGAACCAGATTCCCCTTGAACCCGTGCACAGCCAACCAGATCCCCCAGCCCACCCCATAACCCTGAGCTAGAGCCCCCAGATCCCACCCATGCCCAAGAGCCAGAGCCTCCAAACCCACCCATGATGGCACTCCAGATCCCCCTAATCTATACCATAACCCCTAGCCAGACCCCCAAATCCCACCCATGGCCACAAACCAGACCCTTAAACCCCACCCGTGACTGCACTACAGATCCCCCCAAAAGCCACCCATGGCCACCAGCCAGCTCTTCCCAATCCCCATGATGGTGCTGAACCAGCCCCCTCAGCCCCCAACCAACACCCCACGCCATCTCCCCCCATCCCCAGCACAGTGGGTCCCTGTGACACAATGTGGGGTCCCACCGAGGGGACCCGAGGACACAGCCGGGGGCTGCTCAGCGCGGAGCAGAGGTGGCCCTGGAGCAGATCCCATGTCGCCAAGCCCCCCCGCGCTGTCACCACACCCTGGCATGGCCACCACTGGGGCTGCAGGGGACAGCCAGCGCCGCTCTAAGCAGGGCCAGATGTGGGGCACCCAGCCAAGGTGTAGCAAGGAGGAGGAGGGGAGAGGCAAAGCACGCACAGAGGAGGAGGAGGAGAAGAGCCCCCGCCACCCTGTGCTGCTGCCACCCAGCTGGCTCTGGGGCCCCCGGTCCCCAGGGTGTCCCCCACTGGCCCCATGCTCTGGGGTGGGCTGGGATGTGTGCCCCCCAGCTAATGGGAGGCTGGCAGCTGCCGAGGGCCATGCGTGGCACGGGCTGGCACCCATTCATTCATTGCACACAGGCACAGCTGCCTGGCTGCACACAGGGACAGGCAGACAGGCAGGCATCCCCTTATGGTCACATCCACCCACCCGCAGGAATGTCTGCCTGTCTGTCCATCCGTCCATCTGTCCGTCCATCCCTCCATCCATCCATCCATCTGTCCATCCGTCCCCTAATCTGTTCCTGCATCCATGGTCAGACATCCACCTATTCATCCGCCCACCCACTCATCAACCCGTCCATCTGCACACAGGAACATCCCTCTGCCCGTCTGTCCACCCATCCATCCACGGACAGGAGCATCTGTCTGTCCACTCACCCACCCACAGGAACATCGATCCACCCAGCTAGAGGAACAGCCACGAGTCTGTCCATCCATCCCTCTGTCTCTGTCTGTCCATCCATCCATCCATCCATCCATCCATCCATCCATCCATCCGTCCGTCCGTCCATCTGTCCGTCCATCCGTCCGTCCGTCTGTCCATCCGTCCGTCCTCTAACAGAGGATGCTGGTGCCCAGCGGATGCAGCCCAGGGGACGCAGCCACCCTGCTGTCCCATGGGTCGTTCTGTCCCCTTCCCACCTTCCTCGCAGTTGGCCCCGCTGTGCCCAGGGCAGCACTTCCACTCCAGCGCCGTCAGCGTCCTGTAGGCCACCCTGTACGCGGGCCGGACGACGGTGCGGTAGCTGCTGGCACAGAGCGGGCACCGACATCACCCAGCTGCCACCACCCTGGGGCTGCAGCTCCCGGTGGCAGCGGCAGGGTCTCACCTGCCCGCGCTGCAGCCCAGCGGCCAGCGGCAGCCGTGGAAGACGCGCTGCAGGGAGGTGCCGTTCTGCACCAGGCACGTCACTGTCCTCGTCACCGCGTAGGAGCACCAGCTGCTGCAAGAGATGCCACCGGTGCCATCAGGGGGGACATCGCGGAGCACCTCGCCAAGTGCTGTGCCACCTGTGGTCCCACCCTCTGTGTCCCCAGAACATCCCCAGGACCTCCTGAGAAACTTGTCCCTGAATGTCCCCAGGGTGGCATCCATCCTCTCCTGTCCTGGAGATGCCACCCCAGATTTAGGCAGGGCGCAGAGGGGACCTCCCCAGCCATGGGCTTCTGGGGCCACAGGCAACACATCCCCACGGCCACCCTGCTGTCCCCACGCAGGCTGTGTGGGGGACACGAGTGCCACAGCACCGGGTGGCACTTGGCACAGCCCGGCTTGCAGATGTGTGCCACCCTCCCTGAGAGCGCAGCCACAGTTTGGGCAGGAAGAAGAGCTTTTTGGGTGCCTGCAGGGAAGAAGGCTGCTGCGGCTGGTGGCGGGGGGGTGACAATTGTCTGGGACGTGCCGGGGGGACACAGCAGGGTGGCACAGGGCTGGGCAGTGTCCCAGCTGGGCACCATGCCAGGGCCACGGTGGCACCGAGCCTCCATGGCAAAGCGCTGCATGGTGACACCTCCAGGGTGACAAATGCCACCGGGATGGCTTGAGGGGGGGGGTCCAGCCACCCTGACACCGCATCCCTCGGGTGAGCCTCCAGCTCCCGGCACTGGCACAGGCTGGGGACGGTGCCAGCCCCAGCTGTGCCGTGGGGATGGGGACGCGCCCCGGCCCGCTGTGGCTGGCAGGGAGGGAGGGGCGGGTGCCAGCCATGGGCAGCCTCCCCGGCCCCCCCGGCACAGGGCAGCAGCCAGCAGCCAGCAGCAGGGCGTGCGGGTGCTCGCACGGCCCCGGCTCGCCCGCCCCCCCCTGCTGCGGGGCCACTCGTGTGCTGAGCGTGCCCGGGCTCTGTTCCCAGGGCCGGCGCCTGGCCAGCTCCGTGCCCCCCAGCCCAGTGTGTGGGAGCCATATGGGGGGTCGAGGGGGGCACACGGGGTGGTGGTACGGCAATGGGGGTGTCCTGGGCTTGGCCAGGAGGGGAAGGGGAAATGAGGTGGCTTCTGCCCGTCGCCGCACTGAGCTGAGCGGAACCGGGAGGTCCCGGCAATCCGGTGCCGGAGACACGGCCAGGGCCAAAGATTTCCTGTAAACAACCCCCCCCGCTGCCCTCCTGGGATGGGGACCACAGGGACAGGGACTGCAGCCCCCCACCACTCCGGCACCGGGTGCCATGGCCCTGCTGCATCCCAGGCACTGGCAGTGCCCTGGTGGTGGGGGCTCTCACCCTGCGCACCCCCAGCGACCCCCAGCGACCCCCATAAGCCCCATGGTGTCCCAGCACCTTTGCACCCTGGAGGCTGATGGCCCCAGCAGCGATGCCAGCCCTGCGGAGCCCTGCAGTGACCCCCAGCCCCCCCAGCCCTCCCAGCCTGGTAACCCCGGAGTCCCGTGGCTGCAGCACTGCCCCTCCCTCCCCGGCACCCCAAACTGATTCCTGCAGCCCCT